>OZ025290.1:406059903-406659903 GCA_964019185.1 Maratus speculifer | reverse complement strand
CCTGCTCTCAATCCTCCATGCTTTCATACTTTTGAGTGCCCTCAGTTAAAGTGGTATAAAATAATCATCGGAAAACCAGGGACTTCAGCTGTGTTCTTTTTACCGATTAATCTCGATTTTGTCTGTGGAGTAGTTCTATATGTGTTAACATATGGTAAGTGTGAAACACATGCAATAACACTGCAAAGATGCATGAAATGCAACCATGGCCAACTATACATATCGGCCTGTGCATTTTGAAAAAAACTGCCGAAAAAGTTAAGCTGGATTCAGCTTCAAACCCTGAACCACTTTATTGTACCACGTGGTGCAAACCCTTCCCAAATAAGCATTGAATAAGCTGATTTCTGTTTTGTGCACCTAGTCATTGTTTTTGTTTAAGGTTTGAACGATTGGTCAAAATAACTTGGGCAGGGTATCAGAGTCCCTTGACGGAGGCTTCATACATTAATCACCAATAGATGAGCTGTATATATCTAGTTCACCATGAATGCAACAATACAAAGGACGTGGAATGATGGTATGGATGTGCATAAGTTTGAATGGCCTCACTGATCTACACATTTTTACAAGTGCAAATGTGAAGAGGAGACTCTTGTACTTCGTGTCAAGTTTTTTAACTGTACAATGGATACCCAGGTCAAAATTCATGCTAGTACCAGCAATGAAAACATGCTAGTTATTGCTACATATTGCTTTGTCTGCTAGATTTTCTTGCTATTATATGCTTGAAAGTGGTAGCTACCATCACATGCTATATAGCTAGCTTACACAGCTATAGCATTGCAAGCTATGTACAAGCACCTTATGCTTATTTGCTATTTAAGCTTCTTCCAAAGCATAAAGAGGTAGGTACCTTAACATGCTATGATAGGCTATTTTATGCTTGCCAGCATAATATGCTAAGCAGCCAGTTTTGGGAGAAATAACATGACAAGCTATGCACAAGCATCTTATGCTTATTTGCTGTTTGAGCTACCTTAACGCATGCTGAGTTAGGTAACTTAACATGGTATAATATGCTTTTTTTATGCTCGCCAGAAAAATACAATATGCAGCCAGTTTAGGGAGAAATAGCATGATACGCTATGTACAAGCATGTTATGCTTATTTGCTATTTAAACTTCTTCCAAAGCATGGAGAGGTAGGAACATAAACTTGCCATTATATGCTTTTTAATGCTTGCAAGCAAATGCTATCCAGGCAGCTTTGGTAGAAAATAGCATGACGCACTATACGGAAAATTAACTTATCTTTTAATTGATCTTTTAACTCAGCTTTTTCTTAGTGTTAAATTACTTTAACTAAGTTGAAAATTATAAATTTACTATGTTTCTAAGAATAAGGGCACAATAGATTTTTTTATACAATTTAAAAAGCTGGGCAGAGAGTAGAATAGTTGTTTCCTCACCACGTGGAAAAAACAATGCTTCATGAACTCTCTAGGATAATGTTTTACCACACAAACTTAAAAAATAATAACAAGTAATTTTAAAGTCTACCCCGGCCCCACCAAGGTACTGACATTTCAACTGATAGATGGCAGGTACTATGTTCGAACCCAAGCCCGGCCGTCGGCCTAACCGTTAGGAGTTTTCGTGGTTTTCTTCGATCTTTGCGTAAATACGGGCTAGATTCCTTTACAAAGACCCCCCCCCCACGAAGGCCACCTCCCCCTGGCCTATGTCCCTCGAGTAGATAATCGGCCGACACAAAATACCCCCCCCCCCGATTACAAAAGGAATGGAAAATCACATCTGCACATTCTCTTAGTATTTATTTTTTTTAGTTACTCGAAAAGATTAAATTTTCTTTGTACATTAAAATAAGGGGAGAAAATATGCTTTTTGCATTTCTAAATGAAGAGGCGTTAAATCTTCTCTTCGGGGTACTACAACGTAAATTAAAAACTTCCTTCGTCCATCCGTTTGAGATAAAATTTTAACGCGGAAATATAAAACAAAAAAACTAATTTACACGGAAGATTTTGGAAATATGCGTCTTCCCCATCATAAAATTCTTAGCCGTCAATTTTGACAGTGTTTAATTATCTTAAGTTACTAAAAAAATATAAAAAAATGTTTTTCAAAATCCGTAAAAGATAAAATTTAGTCACTTAAATTTCAATACTCAAGAAGCACTTTTTCATTTAAAAAATATATTTATAATAACTGATTTAAAAATATCTATAATCCATCCACCCCTCCTCTTTAAAATTCCTTAACTTAAGCTGAATTTACTTGAAATTTATTTTAAAAAATACACTTCAAAATTGTTTATTTCTCTGCAAAAATTAATTCAGGATACGTTCAATTTATCTAAAAAACAAAGAAAATTATTTCAATATTAAGGATGAATTATATTAATCAAGCCGTATTCTAATTATCCATTAACTATTAAAAAAACTCTTACAATAAATTAATCTTATTAATTAAAATTTGGAGAAATTTTAAGTGCATCGAAAAATTGACCCTTTATCTTATTAAAAATATTGACGCGCTTTAGAATTAGCTTCGTCAGCCACCATTCTGAAATACAGCCGTTCAAACACAAGTCCCCACTGGCAAGGCCAGCAAAAAGCGCGTTTCCCACACATTATGCAATGTGTTCGATCCTCAGCCGGGGAAGGAAATCTGCAACAGTTTCTCATTAAAATGTCTATAGTCGCTTCCGGAATATAAATTATATATTTCTACAAGCAAAAACAAAAACTTTGGTTGCTGTTTGAAAAAAATTACTTACACTTTTGATGCATTGCCTACAGCCATCAAGATATTGTTACGAATTTTGTAAATAGTTAGTGTTTGTACTGTAAAATAATGTAAATAATCTTATTAAGCTCCATTCCTTTACTAATATTAGTTTTTGATATATTGTCTCTGTTATCAAGCAAACTTGTCCATTATTTTCAGTGTATGTCTACGGCAGATTGGCGAAATAATAAAGATATCGCCAAGTTGGCGTCACTTTTGGCGACTAATTTTGACCGTCAAATTTGGCGATATATCGCCAAGTTGGCGACAAACTTGGCGATTGTTGGCGATGGTAACCCTTCCCTCTCAATGGTAACCCCCCTTAGGTATACTGATACATTGTTTGTTGTTCCGTGGATTTTTCGAGATGGTTCTAGAAATTTCCCGCACCTGCTGCGAGCCTATATAAGAAGAGAAGCGATGCGAGCTGTTGTTATTATTTACCAGTCAGTGATTGAGTGAACAACGCGTTTGATAAGCAAGTTTGCTTGAGTCTTATTTACGTTATTTTGAATGTGATTTAGTGTTGAGACGTTGTATAAAGAGTCTCTGGAACCTATATCTGCACTTATACGATATATTTGATCAATTATTTTTGAATATCTAGAAATATTTGTGAGTTTCGAAGACTCTGTTGTTCTGAAGTTCTGTAAATAAATTATTTTCTACTTTTCTAAGAGACAAGAGTTTGAAGTTCTCTAACCATAAGATCGGAAGAACCCCATATACGCTGCAACAATATCTTATCAAGATAAACAGATAATGAAATCGAGTTTTATTTTGAATATCATGATTTTTTTTTATTTAATGTTTAAATTTTGTATTTGTAATCTCATATTTTTATTTAAATTTTACATTTTCTAACTTCTACTTTCATTTTTGTGTATGTGTGTGTTATTTTTAAAATTGTTTTTAAAGTCATAAGCTAAATCAAGTTAGACTAATAAACTAATTAAAAATTAATATACATTTTATTTATATGATATCTGGAAGTTTCCAGATGAAAAAAGTAGCCTACAACAAATTTATAACCATTGACAAATGAATTAAGAATTTTGAATATTTGGTAAAAGAATAAGATTTTAATTAGATTCCGGGAGACTTATAAAATTAATGACAGAAATGAAAAAAAAAAATAATGCCAAAAACCTATCGAAACTTTACGTTTTTGGACTTGGGGAAAAAACAATTACTTTAAATTCACATGTAAAAAAATAATAAAAATCTACATTTTAGACCGAAAATTATAAACTTCATCCTAATTCCGGGAGGCCTAAACGTTTTTTAATTTTCAAAAATATTTTGGAAGGTTAAATATGCGATCATAGAGACAACTTTTTATCAACTTGAAATTTTAGATTTCAAAAGTTTTCGTCATCCCCCCCTAATGTCTAATATGCATTTAAAAACTTCAAAAAAATTGCACAAAAATATCAATAGTTAAAAAATTTGCAGGAATAAAAAAATTATTATTTTTAACTTTTTTAAAATTTTATTAAATCTGCAGTTATTTATTTTTTAATGTACTTTTAGTTAAATATTGAAATGAATTGACTTCAACATTTGAATCATATTTTTAAAAAGAAATCGTTAAAAAATAACTCTTCCCTTAAAAATCGATCATAAGGACATCGATTGAAGCAATCAAGAAACATTTAATCTTTCTCCGGAAACAAGATTAACTTTCAGTTTCATCGTGAAAGAAAAAAAAAAGAAAAAAAATGTTTCCGCAATCGCCGGTTGCCTTTGAAGTTTGATTTAGATCCTTTCAACATGATTTAGATGCTTTCGGATGAGAAGAAATATCAAATATGAAATATTTCATTACTTCCACTACTTTTTAGTATTGAACTTTTGTATGAAATGTATAGTTTGTATTTCATTTGTGTTTCTGGTTCTATACAAAGTAGCGAAAAAAAATCTTTACGATTTAATGGTATTTTAACTTTCGTGTAGCAGTTTTATTATAAATATATATAAGGAAAACAAAATGTATCAAAGAATCGGTTTTTTTTATTTAATTTTATTATTTTTATACATTTGTATCAAACATAATTGTACCAAACATAATCATACCAACATTAATTATACATGGCATAATTAATGTCGTGTACATTTTATGAGTAAACAATATTAAAAGGAATAATTCAATGAATACTTCATAAAAAGCAACTTTATTTATTAGTAGATAAATATTCCTCCATTACATTAAAATATTAAATCATTGAATATAAAATAGATGGATTTATTTTTATTAGTGAACATCTGAAATTTAGATTAAACATGTAATTTTTATGAAAAGGTTTTATATTGTATACCGTTCTTGCATCTTTTACCGAATTCTTTTGTTAATGATGAACTGAGAGTGTTTTTCTTAACACCCCTAATTTTACCTGACGCATTATTTACCTCTTCAGACCCAAGATGCACATTTGTGTACCTCTGGTTTCAACCGTGTGTCTCATTTATTATTTGAAATTATTTTATTGAGATGAGAGGATGTCGTTTGTGTACGTTTACCTTTTATAATTTCAGTAAGAAATTTCGCTAGCAGTCTTAATTCATATGATTTTGGAGGAAATAAACGAGCAATGGTGAAAAGTATAAAACTTTGAAAAAGTATGTACAGTTTTATAATTAGAAAATTAATATTTATTCACACTAATTTTAAAGAATGTTTATAAACTCTTCAATATTGCATAAATCATTTAAATTTTTTAGCTAGATCATAATATCTATTTAAATTAGATGTAATTTGTAAGGTGCACGTGTGTGCACCTCCGGCTTCAATTCTGTGTTTTTGGAAAGAAGTCATCTCACTGACAAATCTGTACTGAAAGATATCTAATTGGTGCATTGCTAAAATTGTTGAATGATTCAAAAATTGTACTTAATTATAAATAAGAATTTATTTTGTTGATGTTTTAAGTTAAACATTAGTTTTTAAAAATCATAATTATTATATATTTGTAAGAGAAAATAAGCTGACGAGGCCAATGGTGATGGTGAGTCTTTTGACAATGAAAATTTAGATGACGCAGATATAACCGTTGAGGATATTGTTCCAGTTCCTATCCCGAATCCATGTTATAGGATTCGGGATTACGAATAAAATTTAAGTTAAAAGACCTTTGTTATGAAAAATTGAAAATAAGTACATTTTTAAAACTTGTGTTACAGCAGACTAGAATTAAAATGCTGAGACTAAAACCTTATAGTTTCGCAAATATTTATTTAATCATTTTTTCTTTTAATAGTATTCTGAGTACCATTGATTGATGAGGATTATCTAAAAGCAAATTCCAGCATCGTAAATCCTTTTGAATCATTTCTAGATTAGCTGAATGAAGATTTTTGGGGGAAAGTTTCATATGAAATCAATTTATATCAGGGCTACTGGCTTTTAGCCAGGCCGGTTTGAACCGGCCGGCTTTTTCTGGTTTTAAACCACTTGAAAAAGCCCGGCTTTTTTAAGAAAAAGCCGGCTTTTACTAACACTTTTTTTTCTTTTACAAAAACTATTCTTAAAATGAAATGTATTATTAATTAATAACTATTTAATTACTGTTTTCATAAAAATGAACTGGCTACTAAATTGTCAATTAAACCCTCTAAGCGTTTGTCCCGTAATATTTCGTACACTAAGCTCCAGGTTTCACTGCAATAAAAGCAATGTTTAAGATATTATAATTCTATCAATTTAATGAATTTTCAAAGTATTGAAGAATGATTAAGACTCTCAAGGATTGCATTTATATTCCTAAATAAGATTTTTTATGTAATATTGAAATAATCATATTTTATTAGCAATTAAGGCAAAATTCAGAGAAAACAACATTACAAATTTACCCATTTGCAAGACGCTTGGAGGGTTAAAATATAAGTGAATTGACAGTGGAAATGTTCTTGTGATCAACAGATGGGAAGAATGTTTATTAGAAAATTTGGACAATAAACATTTTTTTGAAGTAGTTCAAATGATTTTTAGCAAACATAATACCAGTGATTTGACCTACATTTTAAATATCAGTACTACATTGATCTTGTTCCAAACAAAACCATTTGTTGAAATTTTATTTTAAATTCCCTCTCCCATATCTATGCTCCTTCAAGTGTAAATGCGTTAGTTCGTGGAATCTTGCTAATCCAGTAACCTATTAGATTAAACACCAAACCTCTCCTAACACGAGGAATTTGTGGATGGGAAAGTTTACAAATTGACCCAAATCAATTCCTGTCCTTTTAATGTGTGGAAAGATTTGTGAAGGAACAAGAACAAAATATTTAATCAATATACATAGAAGGAAAGAACATGTTTAAAAACATTTCCATCAACCAATTTACCACACCACTACATTTTTTATCATAGTGATCATTGCAGGAACATTTATGGCAATATAAGCCAATCATGTCATGGACCAGTTAAATAGAGACCAATCAGATTGGCCGATGTCATGTGTACAGCAGGAGATATAAAGAACAGGCAGATGTTTCTTGCCATTGCCCCCCACAGTAATTCAATCCACACTATGTCACTTGCTCTTTCCTTATAAGAAAAAACAAATGAAGAAAAAAAGATGTGCGGTAAACTCTGTATAAGTCAGAATCAATCAGAACTGAAAAAATTGTTCACAGTAAATGACATTCTACCTTAGACAAATTTTACACTGTCTATGGATTCACATTGAAAAACCTTTTTGAACTAGACAAATTTACATCTTACTCAGTCTGGCTTATAGAGAATTTACTGTACTTAGAAAGATAAATAAATATAAAAGCTTGTCAAAATTTATTTATATTTTCTTATTTTTAAAGTAGACTACTGCCTTGTAAACTTCTTACATAAACAAGTGACTGTTTTTATTCATAACTAGCTGCACCCGTCGAAATTCGACGGAAAAGAATATATATTAAATAAGTATGTTACATTTAAAGCTTATGAATAATAAAAATGAATGACATAAAAGAAAAGTATACTTAGAAGAAAATATAAATTTTATTCAGTTTTATCTATAATAAATAGAAAATCAGCTTTCATATTGGTTCAATGACAGGTTTTTTATTTTCTTTTTGAGTTAAGATTTAACTTTTCTTTTCGAGTTAAAGTATTTCTTTACAAACGACATTAGTTGTTGTGTTGCTTTTTGAAACTGTTTGCACTTTCAAATTTTTAAATGAACGTACTCGAGACATCGCAACATATGCCGTGGTTAAATACTGGCTCAGGTAAATAAATATCAACAGAATCCATTGTTTGCCCATGTGCTTTATTAATTGTCATGCAAAACGCAACACGAATAATGAAAACCTTCTAAATGAAAAGGGAAGAGTTGTATCTGATGGCATTAAATCCATTCTAGGAATCAAAACTTTTTTTGCAACTCCCTCGCCAGTAGTAACTGCTAGATCCAAAAACTTATCGTACATGTTTCGTACAATTTACCTGGTCCCTTTTAAAAGACTTTCGTGAGGACTTAAATTTCTTAGTAATATTAGAATTGCTTCGATTTTTAATGTGAGAATGTGTGGAGGCAATCCACTTAATTCTAAGCTATTTAAAAATTCCGTTGGAAGTTGGAGGATTTCCTTTTTCACTTTCAGTTATTAAATTATTTCTACTCATGTATGTTCTGGATGTGCGAGGTATAAGGTTAATAATTTTATGGTTAATTTCACTGCAGTGATCGTTTTTCGGGGCTGGAATTGAAACTTTAGCCAATTTGGTGATACTATCTGAAAATGAAAATCCTTTTCCAAAAATTTCGGATACGATGTCACTTTCTGCTATAATAGACGGTGGCAAACATACTTTATTTGAGACTCCAGAAAATTCTTCATTCATGCAAGATTTTCTCCATTACCTATTTTAAGCAAAAATTCCGAAAATTCAGATTCTTCTGGTCTTAATCGCATATTTTTTAACAATTTAAATATTTTAAATTATGACCAAAGAGTCGAAAACTTAATGCAGTTTTGAACTATGCTTTGTTTTGTTCTTTGTTTAGTACCAATTTTGTAATTGTGGCAACAGAATCACTGCATTCTCCCTTAAAATTGAAAAAAAAAAAAAAAAAAGGAAATTAAAATGCGTATACTATTTTAAAAAGTCTGTTTAAAAATCCAGTGAATTTAGGTTATATTTCGTTTAATAATTTGGATAATTGTGTTTTATATTATTTTATTAATATTAGCTTAAAATAATATTGTTTGAGAGTTAGACTGACCAATATAAACTGTATTTTTTACTGTAACTAATTTTCTAGATTTATTATAAGTCAATGAAACTGTTCTTTTTTAAATATTTTCTTGCGTAGAATTTCGACGTATTTGTAATATCAACACCTCGTATTTGTAATATCATGTTCCACCTCGTATTTGTAATATCAACAAAACATTTTAATTATTACAGAAACAGGGAGTTACTAAAACTGCATAACCAACCCAATACACATTTACAGCACTTGCAATAAATTTAATTTATTAGTTTGTAGTCTCCATGAACTTGTCATAATTAGTTTTATTGCCATGACAACGAAAATAAAAACGATATCTTTGTTATTAAAAAGAATAAAAATTTTGTGTTTGTTATTGAAATGTAGAAAACGTTTTATTTATTTTTATTTTAAATAATAACTTAATGCAACGAAATGATTGTAATTAATTTTTGATATTATGTAAAATAGAAAGATCGTAATACCGGCAAATCACAGGTTTTATTCTTTTATTTTTTTTTCTAATATGACATCAGTTACATTCTCCTGATTGGTGGAAAGTAATAAAGGAAAATAAATGTCTATTATAATGAGAAAAGCTTAACCTGTTGCCACTGTTTTGAGGAAATGTTGCGAAAAGGCTTTTAAAATTAAAAATAAAATATAAAAATGGAAATAAATTAAAAATTAGCCATAATGGGCACATCTACACATGAACAGCTTTCATTTAAAAAAATAATTATCAAAATCGGGCCAGTAGAAAAGTCAGGGCTGATGACTAAAAAAACAGCCAGGTGTTTTAAATATATAGATACTAACACATTCATATATGCTAGGAGCCATTGTTCAAGTGAAGTATTTTATAAACAGTATATCATTTTTCTTGCATATTATTTATTTGGATAAAACTCTCACCCATAATAACATGAAAATAACTTAACTAAGCATAGGATGTGCCACTGGATCTATAGTATAGATGTCTGTTAATCATATTGGCTATTTATGAGGTTTTTGTGATATATTAACTGGCTACAAAAGTGTACATCTGAAACATGATTTTAAATTAATTTTATGAGATTTTAGTTTTAATTTACACAAAATGACCATTAGTAAGGTAAATTAACAAAAGAAATTGTTAAAAATAAACAGTAATAAATGCGTTGGAAAAAAGCCAATAAAAGCCGACTTTTTTCACAAAAGACCGATCTTTTCCAATAAAAGCCTTCCGGCCTGGCCTTTTTTAGAAAAAGCCGGCTTTATATTCCGTTCAAAAACGAAATTATCGCTCAATAAATGCATCTGAATATGAAATTATAAAAGTTGAAGGCTTACACATACTCATGGGAACTTTAAAATATTTCCAAGCAAGGTTCTACTGGCAAAAAGACTTGTCAGTACTTAGAATTGCAGCTACTATGTCACGTGACCGATTTTTTGAGATTAGAAAAATTCATTATTTTGCAAATAAATCAATTGATCATTAAGCAGATGACAAATTATTGAAAGTATATCGTATCTTGAATGCAGTAAGAATTAAATGTTTGTCCCTATCCCGGCAAAAACATTTATCACTAGATGAACAGACATCACTAGATCTCATTTGCTGGATGTTGTGGATTTAGACAGTATGTGCCGATAAAACCAAATCCGTTCGGATTAAAACATTTCTTACTTATGTTTTATCCAATACATCATGGAAAAGGAATTGTACCAACTGATGACTCAAAATAATTATGATTAGGTCTAGGTGGAGGCATTGTCAAATTGCTTTTTAAATTTATATCAAATGACAGTAGACGTGTGATTTACACTGACAATTTTTTTACAAGTGTAAAATGTGCCGACTTTTTATTGCGGAACAATATCTACTAAATTGGAATGATTATGAACAAAAGTCTTGGAGGAGCAGATAAAAAAAAAAAAATCAAGAATGATCGAGATTTGTAACGCGAAGAGTGGGAGACTAAGGGAGGGGAAGGATATGTGCATACTAAAATGGAAATATAACAATTGTGTAACTTTCTTTCGACTTGCATAGATAGCGATACCGAGAACAGTCGTGTTAAGTGGTCTTAAGATCAAAACGGTAAAATTAATGTAACACAACTTTCAATTGTAAATACGTTACAATACGTGTATGGATAGAACAGATTTAAACGATAGGTGTTTAGCTTACTACCATCGTGCTATTCGTACAAAAAAGTAGTCAACAGGAATTTTTGTAAATTTGATGTATTTAGTTATTTTCATTTGTTGGATAATGTATATCGGAAATTGCAAAGCAGGTGAAGTTTCACGAAAAGAAAGATGGTTTCTTTGACGGCATTATTAAAAAATGCGTAAATACTGATGAAATATGAGGGCAAGGTAATTGAAGAACGACGACCAGGGAGACCATGCAAAATTTATTCATCTGAAAATGATTCTTAAGGTGATTCTTAAAATAAACTATAGCGAAAACAATGTAAGGGTATTCAGTAGCTAATTTACTATATTAGATACGGCAAGATTAGACAGTTTCCTCGTTCAACAAATGATAACTTTGCTTCAAAATGTAAGTATGAAGGCTTCAAATCAAGAACAACTGTTCAATATATATCTCTGTATATATATAAAAAATAATTCTTTCAAAAATAGCATGTAAAATAAGCTTATACATATCAATTGTCCACCAAATTCCTTGTTTAAATATTTTTTTTTTTTTTAAATGAAGTATTTTTTGCAGTATGAATCCGAGGTGCACACATGTGTACCTGCTAGTAAATATAAACTAATAATAATTATTTTATTTTTATTACAAAATTATGTTTCTATATGTACAAATAGATGAAACAAACTGTGAAATAATATTTATGATGGCTTAAAATGTGTCAGATCTGAAGAGGTTAAATATAAAACCCCAATTGCGTTCGTATAGTTTCTTAGCAATGTGGGTAGATGTTTTGGTAACAGTCCATATTACTTTCGAAAAGAAAAACAAAATAATCATTCATGTATTTCGTTTAATTAAAGTTACTTTAAGTAACTGGCTAGTGTAGCTGACGATGATCTAACTAATTAATAAATTAAACATTTACTAAATAATTATGTGGCTTTCGTTATATGCAATGCAAAAACTCTCTTTATTTTTGACAAAATTCACAAAATTTTTACGATTTTATTATTATTATTATTATTATTATTAAATAATATAATATATGATCTCATGTGCTAAAATATTCTACACCATTCGTCAAAAAAAAAAAAAAAAAAAGTTGAAATTTGGATTGATTTTTTTTACTATCGTTGGAGTTATGAATTATCTGACTTCTTTTGTATGGTAGATATCAAGTCCATTGGTCAGTCTGCAAATCAAGATAATTTTATTCCACACTTTATTGTACTATTAACATCAAGTGTTGATATTGCAAATCTGTGAGAAGTTTTTCATCATTTACGGGAATGAATTCTCTGCATAGCATATAACATCAAATTGTATCTGTCATCTGTTAAGCCCAGTACATTTAAAAACAAACTCTATAAATATATTTATAGTTTTTCTACAAAGATACGTAAAAGATTTAGGCTACAGTTCTCTATCCGAAATATTTTCTGTTAGAAATAATTTCTGCTATTCTTTTTCAGTTATTTTATGTGTTTTTAACTTTCAACTAATTTCTGTATATTACGGGGAATGTATAAATGACATAGACCATAAACAGGACTACAAAAAAGAATTTTAAAACATTAATGAATATGAGCATAAATTGCTTAAAGGTAATTTCCAACTGAATTAGTTATTTTCAAGTTAAAGTGTATTTAGCTTGCTGAAATATGTTTATAGAATATAAGTAAAATCGTTCACACTATCACACAAAGAAATGGATTCGACTTACACATGATAATTTCTAAAAGTGTGCTTCAGTAGTTTTACCACGCATTTTGCCAGAACTAAAATTTAGCTCAATACGTGGCTTACATAAAAATGTGTAATACATTTAATAGCACGACACAAATACCCTACACATTCTACTAGTGTTTTAGTACAAGTGTAAAGTACAGAAGTTTTTAAGTATTTTTATACAGAAGAATTCAAGTATTTTTTTCAAGCTATCGATGTTAAATGTTTTTTTTTTTTTTTTTTTTTTTTTTTTTTTTTTTTTTTTTTTTTTTTTTTTTTAATATATTATGAATTTTTGGAAACGATTATACATGCATCAAATTTTACATTATTCAACAGTGAAATATTATTACAAAAATACTGAATTTGTAGGAAAGAATTTTATTATTAATGCTTGTATTATTAATTAAATTTCTTGTTAAATATGTATGCAGTATAATTATAACCTATTTTACAAAATCATATAATTTTTTTTTAACCCAATAATTTTTTTTAAATTCAAAATACCTCCGTATATATTTGTTATGTTTCACTTATTTTAGAGTCATTTAATTTTAAATTATCTACTCGATGACAAAATAGATATGATTAGATGCCACTATGATCTGATTATTGGTAAGTTTCAATATACAAAAAATGAAGTGTAGCTAACGGAATCAAGAATTCTTAAAATTAATAATCATCTTAAGAGGAATTCTCCTTCTTGTAAACAAGTTTATGTTCTACGATTGCGTTGTGTATAAATGATGCTCCAAAGTAGTTTCAATTATTATAAGTTAGAAATCAATTAATAAGGATAGCAAGCAAGAATTCCAGAATTAAAGAAACTAATATTTAGATTACTAAGATAACATTTTTATTTACAAAATTTAACAATTAGTATTTATTGATTTAGATATATTTACCAAACTTAATCATATTACAACAGGATATTCTTATAATAACTTAAAATTACAATTAAATATACTGAAACTCGTGTAGATTAACGAAATTCCCTAGGGGTAGAATTTATAGTATATTCCCCAAAACATAATAAACCACACTTACCGCTATTTCTAATACCCACATTCCTTTTCTCCCTACATCAACTCCAGCAATATCGTCGTCGGGCACCTCAGATCTGAGCAAATCCTCCATATGAAGCCTTCATTGTCGAGTCCAAACACCGCGGCTGGAATATAGGATCCGACGAAGCTCTCCCAAACGAACTGGCCCTATCATCCCGTAGACTAAGCGAAGAGCGGGAACCTCCTTTGCCGCCGAAAAACACCGGGGACCGCTCACAGGCTGACCATCTCCTCCATCCGTATCTCGAACATAGCTACTATCAGATGCCAGTCAGCTTTCAAACACAAGGCGGTCTCATCTCTAGCGCGAACAAGCCAAAATTACAGTATTATAGGCTTCCAGTAAAATCATAACTTCCGTCAGGACCTCATAATACGAAAATCATACTTTCTCCAACATGAGAGCTTCATTCGCTCGGAGGAGCGAGACCAAAGGCAAGAGCTGCAGCCGAGAGCTTGCAAGAGAATCTGATGACTTTTCTTAAATTCCCCAATCCACTCTGTCTATTTTTTTTTCTAATAATTGACCGACGGGAGGTTCCCTTAAACCCCCCCCCCCAACTTTCATTGGCCAAAATGATCAACGCCTTTCTTGATGCAGTGAATTTTTAAGTGACATTGACCATTCTGACCTCCGAAATCCGGGAGTTTTAAAGTCGGCATTCGATGGAAAATAATTGCTCCCTCAGTCCACCTGCAAGGGATATTCTATGTCAAAACCCCATCCCATCCTCAATTTTATAGATTCAAAAGTCAAAAGTCGACTCGTAAAAACCTTTGTAACCGTATACTCTATCCCGCACCGATCTTATTTCAAAGTCGCGTCGCTAAAAACTCCCAGCTGTGCTTATCTTTCTAAATACACCGCGAGCCTTGAGTTTTAACCTAATATTTTTAATATTATTCTGTTCCTAAAAACCAGTATAAACATACTATAACATATTTTTTTTCAATTTACCTTTTTCACTGCAGTTTGTTTCAAATTGTAAAAATTTATTTAAAGTGAAAGTGAAAAAGTTTTCGTATTTAATGCCAGAAAAAAAACTTTTCTTCTTCTTTAATGCATTTTAACTCCAATTTCATTTTTCCAGCAAATCTAAACTAAAATATGAGAAAAAGAATCTTATGTTTAAGTTAAAAACACCGAATGTTACATGTAAGATAATTTTTGTACGAACATTTTTTTTTTTTTTTTTTTTTTTTTTGGATTTGGTTTAACCAAAGTATATTTAAGATTTAAGAATTGAATGTCTTATTGGAATAAATCACTTGAAATTAGAAAAGTAAAGACATTATTATGTAGGCTATGTATAATAATTAATTGCATATATATGCCAATATACACATGTTGAAATTGTTTTTAGAATTACAGAGGTGTGTAGCATCAAGAGCACCAAAAAGTGCCATAGAAAATTACTGTCATATTTTATAGTTATATTTTTAAATTCATGAGTGGTATTTTAATTTATTTACTGTAGTAAAACCTCCCTAAAGCAACCATGTTCAGTTCCAATAAAAATTGTTCGCTCCGAGAGGTGGTCTCTTAATGGTGGTCATGTTTAAATATAAATCCTGATTGTTGTAAAAAAGTAACAATTAATGTTTTTTTTTTCTTTTTAGCATTAACAAAAATATAAAAAAGTAAACATCTATTGCATAGTCTAAATACTGCAGTGTTTAAAATATGAATTATTTGACGTTTGCTTTGTTTTTACTTTTTTATCTTTCATAACTTTTTGTTTCCAAATACTTTCGAAGTTAAATAAATAAATACATTTTTTTTTAGACGAGACGAAATAATGACGATTTTATTGTTCTACCTATTTTTTTTTATAGTTTCAAGATAGAATAGGACAGGAGACATTAATTACCATCATTTAATGCCTCACAAAAGTTAAATTCATTGTCTAAAAAAGCACAAAGGATATTGAACACTTAAAATGTAATGGGATTAAAAAAAATCTCTAATCTAGGTATTTTTTCATCTATCATCATCTATATTTAAAAGATTGATAAGCAACTCCATATAACGATGGATACGTAGATATACTATTCGTATGATAACTTTACCAATCAGTTTGATTGTGTTAAAATTAATAGTATATCTACGTATCAATCGTTATATGGAGTTCCATTTCCTGCGGTTTATTCTGCGAGCTGTTTCAAAGGACAGACCAGATGTTACGACCAATAAGGTTATCTTAGCGAAAAATCCCAGCCGGCTATCGCCCAGATAGCTTAACACTAGAACGCCCGGATGGAGTCGATTCGACTCCAATCATGTAACTAAATTTCAATTCGAACCAGAAAAATTTTCTTGAAATAATTTAAATCTAATCCACGCAAATTTACGTTAAATAAATCAATTAAATAATTTTGAATAAAAATTCTGGTGAGAAATATTATTTTCAAACTTGAGTAGAATTTCCGGGCGTTCTAGTGTTAACAGGTAAAGCATTGGCCTTGTAAGCCAAGTATCCGGGTTCGATTCCCGGCCTGGGCAACTTTTCGCTCAGCTGGAAATAATCAAATCGTATGATAACTTTACCAATCAGTTTGATTGTGTTAAAATTAAGAGTAAAGGAATTTGTTTTATTAAAAAAAAATAATAATTGTCGCTCATGGAGGGAGTTCAATTAGGATAGCCTCTGAAACGAGGTAAAATTGGTATTGAGCCTATGAATTTAGTTCCACGAAAAAAATGATCGGTCAGGGTTGTGGTCGTTTATTGGAGGTGGTCTTACAGAGAGGTTTCACTGTGTTATAATTTTACTTATTATTCCAGAAAGGAGAATCATTGTCCCACATGGAAATTTATACAAAAAGTATTAAAAAGTACTGGGTGTCCCAAAAATCACTGATGGATTTTAAAATTCTAAAGCGTCTAAAGCGTAGCGTTCTATTGATTTACCATCTAAGCTAACCTGGTCGATATTGTAGCTTGGTAATTTACACTAATAAACAATGTCTGATAATTGTCATAATTTATACCGGGTGTTCCAAAAATGACTGATGAATTTTTAAATTCAATAACTTGCAAACGGTGACCGCTATTTAAAAAACTTTTGCAAGAAGGTTATGTATAATGTCAGGAGTTTTTTTATCGTGATTTTTTATTTTAGTTCGCATCTCAAACAATAGGTGGCGCTGACGGCAATTGAAGGCCAGGTCGACACTTCACTCAGCACTGATCACTCGGCCTTCAATCGTCGTCAGCGCCACCTATTGTTTGAGATGCAAACTAAAATAGAAAATTACGGTAAAAAAAACTCCTGACATTATACATAACCATCCTGCAAAAAATTTTCAAATAGCTGTTACCGTTTGCAAGTTATTGATTTTTAAAATCCATCGGTTATTTTTGGAACACCACCCGGTATATGTAACACATTGCCATACTTCATATTTTATAAATGACATTTTTTGAATAATAACATATAACGGAACGGAATTTTCTACTTGTTTGAAACACAAAATATATAATATGAATCTAAAAATTTTAAGTTTTACTTAAAAGGCGATTAAAATAATCCAAAATAGATCTTAATAGTTATTTTTTTTTAATATCGTATTAATTTCACGTCTTAAGCTTATTTCAGCATCGCTCAATATCTTATAACTAATTTTTATATATTTATACAATTACATGGTTTCGTTTTGAAAATGAGCAAGTCAATAATTATTACAGTTCAAAGCATTAGTTTATTGGATGAAACTTAATAGGAAAATATGTATATTATTACTAATTCAAGTCCATTTACTTTATTACTCTGTTCTGTGCACATATGTAACTTATTTTTATTGGCTTGAAGATTGAAGTACTAGTGTTTGAGATGAAAATTCGGTAAAAAGAAAATATTTAAATGCTGTACCATAAATTTTAATACGTCACTTTGCTGAAATTGTCATGATTTATTTTCATTATATTAAATCAAGCACTGTATATCCTACGATAGGTCGTCGTTACATACTTGATTGTTTTTTAACTGTATTTCTATGGTTTATCTGATATCATATGTATAATAATTCGATGTTGTGGAACGTGATTTTGCATGATCAAAATCTATCGTGATATTCTGATTGAGATATAACTGAGAGAGATTTGACAACATTAGATTGTCGACAACATTTTATATCTGCTTTATGTTTTATTATTATTATTTTTTTTTTTAGTTTTCTATTAGTCTTTCGAGGCATCGCATTAAGGTACTACATTCATTTCTCATTCTATATTTATATACAATATTCAGAGGGTTTCGATAATTTAATTGTCATCAAAGAGAATTAAACGTATTCCGTATTATATTCTCTTCAACGCAGAATCGGAACAGCAATTAGTTCACTGAATTCCGCATATTTGAAATACTTTTTGAATGCTAGATAAATCTCAAAGCTCAGGTAATATTATAATATAAGTACTTATTATGCGAATTACAACACAGTTTATTGAAGAGATACATTAAGCTCTTTCTCAACAAACTCTATTGGGTCTGCAAGTATGAGAATTATAGGCTTAATATTCAGTTAGAAGATGACCTTACACTATAGGATTATTAAACTGATTGTGAATTTATGTTCGAATTACAAGTATAAATATGATATTCTTGCTAATTAAAATAATTCTATTGCATAAAGAACTAGTGTATGCGTATTTCATAGAAATATAGAAATTACTGTATGTTAAAATAATGCATAAAGAAAAAAAAAGGCAACCCACAATTTTAATACTTTTTTTTTAAACAAAAATTGTTGAAAGTAGTTCCGACTCTAATAAATGAAAGCTTCTTAATTATTATTATTATTTATTATTATCAGTTCAACGGAGTTCTACGTTTTTATCCCTTTCAATTTAAAAAACAAATCTGTGTAAAATGCGTTTATAGTTGTTCTACATAGTTTACAAACGCATTGCGCGAAAGCATATCAATGAAATGACTTTGAATTCGGCCAAAACGCTTTACAAAGACTAATAAAAGACAAAAGACTTTTTTTGTCAACTTAAAAAAAGAAATTTCCCTTATAGTTCATTATTTAGGTTACTGATAAGAAATGTCTCCATACAGGGCATACTCAGATTTTTTTTTTTTTTTTTTTTTTTTTGAAAAAAATACTAATTAAACTACTCATATATGTAATAAAGAATCAGTGATAATTAGCGGCGGAATTGCAGAAAATAAAACATGTAAAAACTAAAATACTTTCGAATATTTGGCGTGAAAAGATGAAAGTGTCACCCGATTTTTCAAGCAGGCCTTTTTCCCGCCAAAAGCAAACGATTTTAATGCAACTGAAAACTTCTGGATTTTTAGAATCCGTGTAAACATTATTTAATGATTTTAAACATAAACAATGAGAGAGTTACGTATTACGAGATATATATTACGTATATATATATATATATATATATATATATATATATATATATGTATATAAATACTTTTATAAATATAATCAAAGTAATTCAGATATTACCATACAATAAACCAATGAAACCAGCATTTTTACAATCATCCTATTAAAATCATTTGAAGTTTGAAGAGAAAAAGTATATATATACATATTATTTGTTGGTGTATTTATTTAATTTGCATCTGGAAAAAATATTTTCATATATAAAAAATTCTTATTCAGTAAAATTAACTTCATACATTTAAGCATATTAAAAAATAAAAGCCAGATGTTTCCATAGCAACAAAATCGAATTGACAATGCTCAACTGGACTTTGAAACAATTTTAATTATTATAAATTTGAATTTCGTTTTAAATCACAAATTTTGATGGTTAAATCTGAATATAAATAAATATAAATATTAATATAACGAAATTATACTTAAAACAAACTAAAGCTGACAAAACCAAAGATATTTAATTTATCTAAAGACGTTGAACATGAAACTTTATTGCTTTAAAATGCATTTGACATGAAAAAAACATTTTTTGAAATTGCTTTTCATCGCCAACCGATGATAAATCGTAAAATAACGAAATTTTCATTATTTTTCTACGGACAGGGTACCCAAGTCGAAATTCATGCTGGTATTTGTTTGCTAGACAAGCACCAAGTGCTAAAACCCAACAAGTAAAATAGCATAAACTAGCATTACTGTTTGCTGGTCCCAGCAGATTTTCCAGCAATTCATGGTGTGTTTTGGCCCACTTTGCTGGAAATAAGCATGAAATGCTTGCATATAGCTTGTCATGCTTTTGTTGTGCAAGCTAGCGATATAGCATGTGATGCTAGCTAGCATATAATAGCATGGAAATCTAGCAGACATAGCACTACTACCTAGCAATAGCTAGCATATTTTTGAGTATGCTCATTGAGTATTCTTGAGTATGCTCATGTGGAGACCTTCCTTGTGAGTTCGGGATTAATTAGTTAAAAGCAGGAAAAATTTTAAATATCTTTAGATAAATTCGGTTTACCATAACGTTATCTCAAAATCACTAACTCTATCAAAAACATAGTCAGTGCAAAAGTTCTAGAGCTGAAAATTCTGAATAAATTGAGTACACACATTAATATTTTTATTCCAAACTAAGGTCGCACATTCTGTTTTAAAATTTTGCTTTTAATCGCTAATCAAGTGCTTGAAACCAGGTGACATCAAGTTATTTGAGCAATATCTCAACGCAGCTAGCTTTATGAAAAATTACCGATACAAATGCTGTAAAGCTAAAAATCCTGAATAAAATGACTACCCACATTAATATTTTGTTTAACATTAAGGTTACAATGCGTTAACATTAACCTTGTAACATTAAGGTTACAAGGTAACAATTCTATTGCATTGTAAGGTAATTTAAAATAAAAAGGTGATCTTTGACAATGAATATGCATAAATAACACATTTCCTAATGCTCACTTAGTACGAGGGGGGAAACATAGCAAATTAAATTTAGACATAAACGGAAGGGATTAAAACAATTTCCAATTTCGCACTAATTAATTCTGAGTTCAGCCTTTTGATCAAGTAGCTAAACATTTGATGTGACAAAAATTTTTTACCTTAGACAGATAGATTGCTACAACATTTTTCAAAATTTATGTGTTAATTTTCACTTATATTTATATAATTCATTTACAAATTATACAATGAAAATCTATTATTTTGTGACATATTTCTACTTATACGGTTGTTTTGTTCTATAGAATTATGACTTATAATATATATTGTTTTAACCTAAAAATAGAAAATTGCAATACCGAATATGTTTTTGTTTAAATATACTACATATTTACCTTTATAGATATATTTTTGCATGTTAAATTTGCGAATATTGGGCTTAAAAAACAAAATTCATGATATTAAAAATCCTGAAAAAAAACAAAAAAAAAACACGAAATGTTATTGTTAAAACTAGATTACTAGAAAATGCGAGTTTTTAATCATACTTGATTTTTAACTTTTACTTCTAAAACAAAAACAAAACAAAATAAAAAGTTGTCAATACTTTATGGTAGCCTATTATCAGCTAATTTCCTAGAAGATAATGGTGATATCAGATAATTGCTATAATACAACCAAATAAAGTGGGATTTTTCAAATTATATTCCTATCCAAAAAATGCAAATGTTCCATTTACCAATCGTAAGCTTTTATACTTGTTGTAAATACCGTATTTACTCGTGCATAGTGCGCACACATGTATAAGGCGCACCCCTACTTTACGAGTAAAAACAGCGATTTTTTAAAATCTCGTGTATAACGCGCTCTCAAAATTTTATACGCTAATGAAGAATGTCCAAATGAATTTCAGTTTACAAAAAAGTCAAAACAAACATTGCACCAGACCAGAAAATAAGACGAAAATGCATTTTTAGACTTCGGATTGTAAGAGAATGACGGGAAATAGGAATGATTGACGGTAAAGATCATTGTTAATTAGTGTTTAAATAATGTCACTAGCTCTGTTGTATAAAAAACTGCAAGGAATGAAATAAATATGAGGTAATACTTCAATTAAGCAACATTTTCCGAGTTTTAATATCTTCATTGAATAATTTTTTGTTTCATATGTATATAGTTTTATTGCATCCAACAGTAAAAAATTATTCCGTGTATAAGGCGCACATAGGAGTTTTGCCCTAATTTTTGGGAAAAAAAAGTGCGCCTTATACACGAGTAAATACGGTATTTAAAAAATATATTTCTTTTGATTTATATTGTGAAATATTTAATAATGAAAATTTGAAAATGTTACCAAAATAAAACTAATTTGGTTTTACTTTGTTACTACAAACATTAATAAAACTATTTTACTAATTAAAATAATAATTTATTAAATTATTTAAAAAATAAGTCAATGCAATATTTAAAATAAATCAATGCAATATTTAAATTAAATACTAAGGCGAAAATATTGTTATTGTTTTGTTGATGAAAATTTTCTCAATTACTTACAACTGTAAAAAATTTGAAATATTATATGATAAAATGGATACATATAAAGCATTATATATGATTTGTAAATTATTATATGATATTTGTAACATATTTTGTTATAAAATGCGTACGTTTTTCTTTCTATAATTAATGTATAATTTCCCTTTTTTGATTTATATGTTCTGGTATTGTAACTTTCAGTAATATGTAAAAATATTACATGTGAAACATTACATTGTAATATTGTAGCTTTATGTTTATAAATTTCTGAAAACTGTATTTTAATTATTAAAAAAATATCTGCAGGGATTTAAAGTTTCAATTATCAATCACAGATATTCAGTCAGTTAAAAATTATTGAAACGTTAGTCTTTTCTTCTAATTTTCTATTCAAAATTACTTAGAAATAATTCCGAAACATCACAAAGGATTTTTTCAAAGTTCATTAAACGTTATTTCAACGGTACGCCTTCGAGGTTAATTATTCATTTAGGATTTTTTTGTAAAATAATATAATTATGATAAAATGAATTGTACTAAGCACATTTTAAGACGCATGCAGTAAAAAAAAGAATGATTAATTGTTGTAAGTTTTCCCAAATAAGTCTTGTCAATTTAGGGATTACAGAAAAAAATTTGAATTCTTGCATGTCGTGTTAGATCGCAGAATAATTGCTTGGAATTATCGGACTTGTAAACTGCAGGAAAATAATGATATAACGAAATTTAAGACGTATGGAAAATTATAATATAAACTCATGTACAATTGAAATTATTTGTTAACAAAATTATACAAAGGTCAAATAAATCACGACCGCTGTAAACCTGCCAGAATACAGATTTTTTAAAATAATCTCTAGGACGATAAAAAGCCTGAAGTTTTCAGATCTAAATTTTAAAAAAGTTGGAAATTGCACATGAATTGTAGCAAATGATGTGCTTTCGTACGATAACGAAGTTTTAAAACATTCAGATCTTGCTAATATAGTAGAGCGTACTTTGGATACAGTATAGTGGACGAAATCTTTGTGTTCCTGTGAATATGCAGGGAGTAAATTTTATTATACTTCATTAACATATATCTTATTCATAAAATAAAATGTAGTTTAATATAATTAAAACCCGCCTCAAACAATGTTTCCACGTAAAACATTATTTAGTGGAATATATTTATGTGGCCCTGTAATTTAATAATAGATATTCTTTGCATCACAGATTGTACAGAATGTATATTTTAGTACATATTTCATAGATTCATGTCAATTCTATTATGTTCAAATGAGTGTAACACCATTAAAATGCATTTGAAATTTTTTTCCATTGATCGTAATGTAACGGAATAGTTTTGATTGTCCCTGTAATTAATCTATGCATCCGATTTTCATAACATTTAAAATGACTCCACAAAATTATGTAATAATTATACGTTTTAAATTTCAAACGATTAAAATGCATTTGAAACTTTTTCCCCATTAACCTTAATGCAACGGAATACTTTTGATTGTCCCTGTAATTGATCTATGCATCCAATTTTCATAACATTTGAAATGACTCGACAAAATTATGTAATAAATATATGTTTTAAATTTCAAACGATTAAAATGCATTTGGAACTTTTTTCCCCATTGACCGTAATGTAACGGAATGTTTTGATTGTCCCTGTAATTGATCTATCCATCCGATTTTCATAAAATTTGAAATTACTCGACATAATTATGTAATAATTATGTATTTAAAATTTCAAACGATTCGGTTGGGTAGTTTTTGCGTTGTTATATGCGGACAGACAGACGGACTGAGCGACAGCAGTAGGTGCTACGTATTTACATAATTACGAACGCACCTAAAAAAGGTAAATTTAAAAGGCATAAAAAAGACATATTTTTAAAAATACTTTATTACTCCAATATTTCGCAATGAAAAAATCAACAATACATATTTTACTATTCACGTCATTATGACAATTTTCAAGAAACTCCTTAAAACTGCTTTTATTGGTAAATCAGGATGAATATCGTCTGTATCTAGCTCATCATCATCATCTTTTTTAATAATTGCATCTTTCTCAGTTCCAGCCATCATATTATACATCAAAAATTTTTTGAAAGATCGGGCAATCATTTCTTAAGGTATTTCAAGCACAGCTTCTTTCTACATTTGTAGATAGCAATTGATTACACTATACTTTAAAAAAATGCACTTTAACAAATTACAACGGCTATTTGAAAAATGATATTTCAAAAGACTCAAATTTTAAAGACTTAAAAATAAATTCTATATTTAAATTGATAATAATAAAAACAACATTTTTTGGATGATTATAAAGAATTATATATTACGTACGCCGTGCACTAAACATTAATATTCATAGACCATTGATAAAAAAACAGTAGATTAAAGATAGACAACTTTAACGATCTAAAATGTGCATTTTTATTTTATGGAGTTAATCAGAGTGACTTTTGAACGCCTCCTATTACGTAGGACATGGATTAATCATTAATATTCAAGGACTCATCACAAAAAAATTTTAAACGAAATTTCAGTTCTTAATTTTTAGACTTCCAAATATCGCCCATTTTAAATTTTTACACCCTTGCGTAGAGAAAAAAAATGCACTTTTTAATGAAATTTGTTTGAAATCTCTGTCAAAATTTGTTTTTAAATTATTATTTTTCGAAAGTTTTTATTATTTTTTTTGTCATTGTGGCAACAGAAGTATTCCGTTTTTGGACATTAAACTTGGACCTATCAGAAAACGAATAAAATAAAAACAGAAGTATTCATATTTAGACATTAAACTTGGACCAATCAGGAAACGAATAAAATTAAATAAGTTGCGGAATTCAACCAATAATAAGATTTAGTTATATTTTAGATTTCCAGGCCAATCCCAAAACTTTCTTCTATCTCATACGTATATTTTAATATTTTTAAAAAATTGTTACTCATTTTAATATTTTAATCATTTTATTTCAATACATTACGAATTTTGGTTTTCATCTTAAATTTCTGCTTCAATCAATTAATCGGAGTAAAAACGAATTTCCGTCTCTACACGAGCCTATGAACAATAGAATGATAGGCAGATTTTTTTTAATCAAGGGAGGACCTATTTGCCTTACAAAAAAACAATTATATAAAAAAATGTAGCATAGCAGCGCCACCTATTGGGCAGTTCACACCAAAACCTTATCAGTGGCAATGTATCTCAAGGTATTGCGGAATCTGAAGTTTGGTGAAATTCTGTGCATTAGTTCTTGAGATATAGCTATCATGAAAATCATGAAGGACGTTGCATAATAGCGCCGAATGCAGGCCAATTTACATCAAAACATAATCAGCGTCTATGTATATCAAGGTCTCACAGAATCTAAAGTTTTGTGAAATTCTATGCATTAGTTCTTGAAATAAAGCAATCATTAAAATCATGAAAAACGTAGTATAGCAGCCCCACCTACAGGCCAATTTACACCAAAAACCAATAGGCACTAATTCATATCAAGGTCTAACTGAATATAAAATTTTATGAAATTTCGAGCATTACTTCTTGAGATAGAGCGCCCACAATTTTTTTGTCACACACATACAGACAGACATTTTCTAAAAATAGTCAAAACGTGTTCAGGACCTTCTAAAACGTATAAATCAGTCGAAAACCGGAAGTCGAAAATTTTCATGAATCCAATACTTTCTTCTTGTAAAGATAGAAGAGAGTAAAAAGGTTGATAAAAAAAGGAACAAACGAGTTTGAACAACGAGCCATTTTTTAAATTTACGCATATTGGAATAAATGTTTTTTAAGGCGAATTAAGAATTTATATCGTTTCTGTAAATATTAATATATTAGATATAGTAACAAGATTTTAATTTAATAAGTTAACTAAGTACGGAATATTGTTAAAAGGAAATTAATATACACTGCTCAAAACAATTAAAGGATATTTGAAGTTTTATATAAAATAAAGATATAAACGATTTTTTTTTTTTTTTTTTTTTTTTTTTTTTTTTTTTTTTTTTGCCGAAAATAAAAGAAGAGAATCACAAATGCAAATTTTTCTGGTTTTCAAACTGTGGAGTATGCAAATTTTGAGTTCGACGTCAAAAACGTCGCTTCAGCGGCAGCGAATGAAATTTGACTTTCAACTGGATAAAAGAGAATGAAGACAACGATGATCGGCATTCAGTGATTGCTTTGTTTCGATGAGTACGATGTCTCAGCGAAGTCATTTGACAGATTCAGAAGCTTGGAGAATTGTTGGTAGGTTAGAAGTTGGCCAAACTCAAGCCAAAGTAGCGCAAGCCATTGGAGTGTCACAAAGTGTCATTTCCAGGATCTGGAACCGTTTTTTGGAGAGTGGATGTGCAGGCCGAGGACCAGGGCAAGGTCGTAGACGGGCAACAACGCCCAATGAAGATCGGTATTTAGCGTTAACAGCTCGGAGACACCGAAACATGAAAGCTACTTTTCTCCAACAACACTTTTGCTCGGCTACAGGCACCACGATTTCAACTCAGACTGTCCGAAACCGGCTCAATGCTGTAGGTCTGTATGCTCGCCGACCGATGGTATGTGTTAGATTAACATCAAGGCATCGTCGCGACCGCAGGGAGTGGGCAACTGAGCATGTCAACTGGAGGAGAAATGAATGGAGCAATATTCTGTTTTCTGACGAGTCCCGTTTTTCTGTGCAACCGGATAATAGGCGTATTTTCATCTGGAGGGACCATGGCAGTAGGAATAATCCTGCATTCGTGGACGAAAGTGTCAGATTTGGCGGTGGAGGAGTGTTGGTGTATGGTGGCATCCCCATTGACGGCCACTGACCTCTACATCATTCGAGATGGAGCTCTGACTGGTCGCCGATATAGGGATGAGATCCTCAGACCTATTGTAGTCCCTTACGCTGCAGCAATCGGAGATAACTTCATTTTAATGGACGATAACTGCAGGCCACATCGTGCAAACCTGGTGGAGGATTTCCTTTTCAAGGAAGGAATCGTTCGAATGGAATGGCCAGCGTGTTCTCCAGACATGAATCCAATCGAGTACGTTTGGGACGCTCTAGGAAAACGAGTTTCTTGCCGTCAACAACCCCCACAAACTCTCCAAGAACTGGAAAGAGCTCTTCTGGAACAGTGGGGCAGAATACCCCAACTCGTCATTAATAGCCTCATTGAGTCCATGCCTCAAAGGTGTTCAATGTTTCTGGCCGCCCGTGGAAACCATACCCCCTATTAAAAATGATTTTCTTTGAAGAAAACACCATTTCTTATTCTTTTTTTCTCATATGCAGAAATTGTGTTTTTTTCCTTTTGTACACAAATGCGCAATAAAATGCATTTTTTTTCTGCCAAACATGTGTAATTTATTCTCATATAATCTACTATGTCTGTCGACCATGTATCAATCAGCTAAGAAGTTTCCCAGATACAAAATCCACCTAAAACTGGAATATCCTTTAATTGTTTTGAGCAGTGTAGTATAAGGTTAATTTTGCCAAAAGAATATATATATTACAAATTTTATTTTTTTTCCGCCAAAACTAACTTTTATACTATATTAATTTCCTTATAATAATATTCCGTACATAATTCAACTTATTAAATTAAAATCTTCTTTCTAGATCTAATCTATTAATCTTTAAGGAAACGATATAAATTCATAATTCGCCTTAAAAAATATTTATTCCAGTATGCGTAAATTTAAAAAGATGGCTCTAAACTAAAAATATTCTTAATTAAACTTTATTTCTTAATATTCCAAATAAAACTCATTTTTTCTATGTTTTTATCAACCTTTTTTTAAGAAAGTCTTATTAAATTTATTCAAAAACCATACCTTTCAAAAAATATCATTATTTTATTTTATCTGTTTATTTATTTTCCCTCAGTCAACATTTTATATTGTGCATATCAATAAATTCATTTATTTTCTTTTTCTCCTAAGATTAATCGCCTAAAAAAATCGTCTGCCTAAAATATTTAAAATTCTGAGTCGATTATAAATTTGTTAAATAATATTTTTTAAATAAAATTGTTGTCTGTCAAATAGTAATCTCGACTCTGGGTATGAGTTATGTTTACATAGAAGATTGATGATTTGAGACTAAAGAATGTTCTAGAATTTTCTTTTTAGATTTAAAAAGAGAGGAAGCCTCGAGAGGTTGTAAGAAGAAGAAGGATTTTTGGGTTCTCTCTTCCATGAGTACTGCTGGATGTAGTAAATGAATGAATATTTTTTGGATGTTTCGGTAAAAGATCGTCTGCAAAAGGAGCTTTTCTCTCTATTATAGCTAAAGTTTAATTAAATGAACTTGCAGCAGCCAAGGAACGACTTATTGGATCTTCTACGTTTATTTATTTTGTTTTTTTCCCGCTGGCCATGACTTCTGAGCGGAAAAAGGGAAACCTCGCGATGATGTTTCTGTAACCCTAAGTTTAAAATGTCACAATCAGTTCAAGAGTCCGACAGGATCACTAATGCCTGTGCTGTCTTTTTCCGGATTTTTAAAGAAACTTGCTATGAAACGAAGTGATAATAAAAACTGTGGGTCGCTGAATAATTTGCCCGTCTTTATTGGATGTGTTCTTAAACAAGAACTGCCATATTATCTTGATTTCTCGAGTGAAGAAAATAGAGGAGTTGTTCTTGTAAAGTGTTTTGGGTCTGTATGATTTGAAAGAATTAGTACTTGCTTTGAGTTTGCTTGTGTGTTCCATGACGATTGAGATCCATTCTTTCATAGTCGAGAAAAAGTAGTCCTCGGCATGATGAAAAAGAAAAAAATAATATTAGTTACAGGACCATTTTTTGTAAATTGGTGAATAGACAGATATTTTTCGAGATAGTAGAGCCCAATAGGAATTCGGTGAGAATTTTTTTGTAGTGTTTTGATTATTATTATTTGTATAATTTTTATGTATTTATTTGAATTAATTATTCTCTGTTTGACAGGTTTATTTATTTGATTATTTGTCTGTGAATCTTATTTTTTTACCTATTTATGAGTATTATTATTATCATTATTATGTGTTGGAGATTGAAATATTTTTGTTATTAAAGATTTAATTGAGGAGTATGATGTTCTTAAGACAATTACTGTTGCATATTAAATATTATAATGATATTTTTATGCACGTTTAAAGATAAGTTTGTAATAATAATTAAATACAAAAGAACTTAGAAGCTCAAGTTATTTTAAAAAGTACATTTTCTAATTTATTGATATTTGTTTGTTATCAAGAACTATTCTCAGAATGCAGTATTTTTATGATGATGTTCCTATTACTAGACATTTGAGCTAGAAAACTAAGTTAACATTTACGTTTTTTCGTTTATTTGTTAGAATTTCTGGTGACAGTGAGCTTTGGTTCCCAGATTCTTATAATTTATTTAAATTCAGTAAGAAAGATGGAACTGTACAAAGCTGTTGCTAGAGTTTTGACTGATAAATATAATTAATTTTTCAGTAAATTTTGTGATTTTAAATAAGAAATTACCTACAATTAAAATTTTTGAATCTGTTTATGATCTATAAAGTAATAGAATTAAAAGTTGATCCCAATTTAAGGTATAGCAATGATATTTAAAATTTATATTAATTTAAAATTTCTATTAACGATAAAATTTCTGGTTAAATTTAGCAGCTAAAGATAGTTATAATTTTCACGATATTTTGATTCAGATTTTTAAAAGCGAGGGTAATAATTCTGCGTGAGGCAATCAAAATGTAAACATATCTAGTAGACAAAGCCCTCAAGATTGCGAAAGCGCTAACTCGTGAATTTCTCCTTAAAAGTAAAAGACTCTATGATCGAAATTTTGTCGAATGCCCATTAAAATTACAAGATTCTGTAATTTATGAAGAATTTAAATACCCTAACACTCGAAAATTAGAACCTATTTTCTATGGACCATATAAAATTATAAATAAACTTTCTGGTGTAACTTATGAAATAGATAAATTTAATTATGAGACAGGACAGAATTCCGTCATTGTGCATGTTTCTATTAATAGATTAGATCTAGAAACAAGATTTTAATTTAATAAGTTGAAGTAAGTACGGAATATTATTATAAGGAAATTAATATAGTATAAAGGTTAGTTTTGGCGAAAAAAAATTAAAATTGTAATATATATATATATATATATATATATATATATATATATGAAATATATATATATATATATATATAATGAAAGGAAATTACGTAAACGGAAAGAAAGAAGGATTGTTTAAGATTAAAAAAAATAATTGAAAAAATAATGTTGTTGAATAAATTTAATGTACAGCGGTAATATAATTTGTGTAATATACACATATATATATATATATGTGTGTGTGTGTGTATATTGTAAAGAAACAGTTTACAATAAAATACCCGATTCAAAATATCATATTTTTCTTTCAAGCTGTTGTTTATATAATTTCAAAATTCATTTTAATATGTTACTGGGTATGTGCTTACCACACATATTATATATTTATACATTTCAACAAAAGATACCGCTTATTGTGAATAAAATTATGATGCAACTGCTTAAAGTTAGTTTACTAATTCCATGATGAATTTATTTTGTAATTCATGATGATCTGTATTATACGCAATCAATATGTATAACACGATTTATTGTACATAGCTACATTATGTGTACAATAGTGATGCATGTAGAATAATAGGGATTGCCGAAACTGAACTTCTATAAATTGTGTCGTGATGATAGGCATAATATATACTAATATTATATCTTAACATAAAGATTTATCATTTTCAACTAAGTTTCCTGTATCCCAAATACAGACGAATAACTGTTTCGTCAGATATTCGTTTAAAACGATGTAATAAAATAATAATTTATTTACTTTTTTATTTTTTTACAAATAAATTATTTACAATATCAGTAGATTTTATGTAAAAATTAGCTGATCCGCTCGGCGTTGCCCGGGACCATATATGTTTTCAAACTAATTGCGAATATTTAAAATTTCCATTCATACCAAATTACAAAAAAAATATTTGAAAAATATTTAAAATTTTGGATTTTTTAAAAATTTTATCTGACTCTACACAGGAATGTACTTCTATAACGAAAACCGTGTTTTAAAAAGATAAAGAATTTTAGTGGTTGATTTGAGCAATTTTGCACTACAAAAATTATGCAATAATTAAATTATTTATAATAATTTTTTTTTCAATGAGACCTACTCCATGCAGAATATTCTTAACACCCACGCGACGTGCACTGCACATCTGAACAAATCCAAAAAAGACATAAAAGGAGTAATTATCAAATTTAGTGCTTTTTTCAGATGGTGCCATGGATGTTTGAAGATCGATTGCAAATGAATCAGGAAAAGCAAAATCAATAAAAGAGGGAAAAAATAACCAAGGCGTATGCAATTTTTTGCTAGCATTCAATTGTGAAATGAAGTCTTTAAAACCCATATTTAACGCTTGCTCTCATTGGCTGGCTGCTTTGTTGTCATGGATAGACGCTTTCAGTCATGACGTCAGTTATGACGTTTTGCTTGGATACTGACTCCAAACAAACGGTTGCTACGCTGTATTTTCTATTTTATTTGCATATTACAGCAACATTTTTCAGCGATATATAATTGAAACATGTTTAATGCTTTATATACCATGATATCATTTTCTACGATTTATATTTAATGAGATATGAAGCATAGCAACTGTTTGTTTGGAGTCAGTTCCAAGGAAAATGTCTTGACTGACGTGAAAGCGTCTATTGGTGGCGCGCTGCAAATAGCCTCTATTCTGGCTGCTTCGCTACCGTGGTTTGGTGGGTAGCTGTAAATATCCTCTTGCCCAATAAGTTTTACTTTAAAAAAAATCTGAATTGGAATTTAAAAATCCGGCTGTGGAATACACTTTCACTTGTTAGCATCCACACATGACAAGACTTTCTGAGACCTAGGTGTTATCCGCGATGATTTCGGCGTTATCCATGGTGAGGCAGGCAGGCAGGCCCACAGATATCGCTTGTTTTATATACATAGTTAAGAACAGAGAAAAAATTGATAATTACAAAGCAAGAGATTTGGTAAAAGCTATCTAAAAAATACTTTTAAACATTTTTATTCTCATCTAGATATTTTTTTAACTGCACTTGTTGGTTTTCTTCTTTTCAGCCCACTGTGATTAAATAAGGTGAATATTATCACCTGCGGTTTTAGAATCTCAGACATTTTATTTAAATGTGGTGATAACTTGAAAATGAATTTATTTCTTTACTTTTCAGATTAATTTTTAACTGATTCACATGCATGTCATACATTACAGTGTAGTTTTTAAAAAAATGGCATGAAGAAAGTAAATTTGTTTTTTAAATAATACTTAAAATATAGAGCAATAGATAATGTTATTGCATAAATGAAGAAATTATTTTACTGAAGATTTTTACATCCGAAATTTATTTATTTTTAAATTATTTGATGCTTAATATTTTATAAAAAGAGTAAAACGCAAAACAATTACAGAAATTAATTAACTGATTCGAATTTATGATGTTTCAAAATCCGAAATGTTTTCAAATCACATGTTTATAACAAAAACAGTTATAACACTGTAGGATTAAAGGATTTTGCATGGAGAAGTATGATTTATTTTTAAAAAATGATTAAAATATAGTGCAATATATAGTAAATAAAAAAAATAAACAATTACACATATTATTTAGCGGATTTAAATTTATGAAGTTTCAATATTCAAACACATGTCGAAACACATATTTGTAACAAAAACTATAAACAGTATAGGGTTAACCCGCGAGAACTCGCACCCATTTTCGAACACGAGAACTCGCGCCGGGTATATCATACCCTAGTTTATTTCTGTTATTGAAATATCAATTAACACAGTTTATAAGCCAATTTTACGTACTTAAATATTTCAAAATAATACATTAAAGAATTTTAATGTATTTAAAATTAGAAACTTACATGTTTAAAGACAATTTTGACAAATTACGTACATATGTTCAACACAGGGACTTTTTTCACATTTTTGGCACATAAATCTTGATTTTCTGTCCTTATTACATGGACAAAATGCACATCGTTTATAATTCGCCTTGAGTTTTTTAGAAGGTGGTTCACTATTCGGGATTTCCAGTTCCTTAGACGTGCTTGGACAAGTTGTTTTTCTTTCAGATTTACGGTTTCTGTGTTGTTCTGAAAGAACGAGACTCAGTGTTTTCAGAAAGAAACGTCTGTTTCTGAACTGTGAGGGTGGATTTTTCGTGACATCAAAAGAATCATGGCATTAATAGCAGCCACATTCAACATTGAAAATAAAATAGCCATTGGCCAACGATTTGATATTCTTGCCGTAGTGTATGATGTAGCCATTTCATCGACGACGTCCACAGCTCCTTTCGCGAGATTATAAAACGTGATGATATCTGGTTTTTTCAGTTCCATGGTAGTTTAATCTATCTTATCATCAGTATGCATTGGAGACAACATAACTACATTTTTGTTCTTTTTTGCTGAGTATGAAACAATTGTTGTTTCTTTTTGGAATCCAAAGACTAAAGAGTACAATTCTTTTTTCACAAAAAATTCAGGCGGTATTTCTCTTTTATTTTGTCTAAGTGTTTCAACAATAGTAATTTTCTTTTTTAAAAGTTCTTGAGCAAGCTCATTTCCTGTATACCAGTTGTCAGTTGTTAAGTTTCGTCCAAAATTGAACAGCGGTGACATCAACCGCATCACAATGACTTTCGAACTACAGTCTATTTTGAAGGATCCGTCGGGTTGCTGACCAGCATAAATCTCCATATTCCAGGTATAAAATACTCTCGAATCTACAAGTGCAAATATCTTTATGCCATATTTAGCAGGCTTTTTAGGCATATACTGCCTAAAGCTGCACTGTCCCCGAAAAGGTTCCCGTTTTTCATCAATTGTGACGAATTCTCCGACAGTATATAGTCATGGCATTACGTGCTCAAAAAGGACAAATAAATGCAAGTTTTGGTGTAGTTTTGATTTTTGGTTCCCTTTATGTTTTTTGGGTCGCTGAACACGAATCTGGCATTATCCAACAAAATTTCTCCCCGGAAACACGTTTTTTGGGCAAAAAACGTGCAAAAAACGTGACTTTTTTTTGTTTTTTCTTAATAACTTCAAAATTATGCATTTTACATGAAAGTCATCAATACATAAATTAAAGAGCACAAAATTTCCTATATTTTATGTGCTTAAAGTTTTTTTCTCCGATCAATGGTTTAGCCGTAAGAGAGCCGCAAAAATGGGTGTGAAACGCAAAAAATTCTGAAAAACGTGAATTATAGCACCGTACGTCGATGAAACATGAAAAACAACCATTTTGCGCAAATTTTCCCCACTTAATAATATTAAATATATTATTATTGACTATATTTTATTAAGCTGATGGTCATTATTTCTTTCATAAAAAAAAAAAAAAAATAAATAAAAGTGAGCATTTTTGTGATCAAAATCTTCATTTGCTATTACAAAATAATAATAGCAATAATTTCTTAATTTGACTTTTAAATAATGTAAATAAAATAACTAACACAGGCTTTAACATATAAAAGCTGACACGGATTCCAGTTCTTAAAGTTCTCGAAGTTCAAAATGTGGGTGTGACAGTAAAAACAATCCGGAAAATACGAATTATGGCTCTGTACATTAGATTTACCATGAAAACTGACCATTTTTCGCAAAGATTGACTTTAAATGGTACTGAAGATATTATGATCGACTATATTTTACAATGGAGTTGCTAACAATAAAAACGACGACTCATTATGAATTATTATTTAATTATAAATAATTATGTACATTAGTAAGTACATTTACTTAAAAAAACAAAGTACTATTTCCGCTTTCTTTTATTTGATTGTTCCTGCTTTTCACCGACATTTATACAAAATAGAAAATAGACGAATGGAATTAGTGGGTGTTTTTATAACTATTAATATTATAAATAAAAGTTTTTTTAATAGTAAATATTTGATACCTTGCGGCATGACTATGTCCCCTTCCATTGGGACCTCTGATTCATTGTGTGGGCAATCCATTTCCAGATCGGTTTCAAAGTCTAGCTCATCCTCTTCGTCTTGACCACAACTGTGATGTTGTTGCAGTTTCCCGAAGCAAATCTGATATCTTCGCAAATAGTTTTTGCTGCTGCTTCAACCACTCGCAGCCTCTCATTTCGATCAGATTTACATGTTTGCTGCTACCATGAATTAGTCAGTATATTTCCTCCTATATTCTTGAAACACACAATGGACTTTTTTTCTGATTCTTTGTGATCAGTATGTCGTTTCCATATCTCTCAATGAGGTTAAACTTTACAGTTCTCATATCAGGTTGATAACTCTCTGTCACCTGTTTCATTAGCTCTTCCATGGAGAATTGACACTCGTCATCATGATTTTCAAGGTAATCGTAATATACTTTGCATTGCTCAGTCGATTGTCTCCGCAAATGGACCACGTTTCTACTGTTCTTGGACCTTCAGCCTCCCATAAATATATTTAAAACATTTGATGTGGTATTGAGCATTTGCTGCGATCAAATCATTCATTGGTTCGATGCGCTGAATTATAGCCTGCCCATAATCATCATTGCGAGCTCTTGCTGCTTTCAGAATTGTAATTTTTAATCCCAAGTGTCGCACACTGTATACAGCATTGCATTCGCTTGGTGGATTTTTCGCTTGTGTTGCGATGAACTCTTTGAAATGCACAGTCCGCATATAAAACAATTAGTTCGAAAATTAAATTGAGTAGTTGATGATCTTAAAATTTGAGAAGTGCTAGCACTTTGTTCCTCAATCTTCTTCAGATAAGCAGTAATCATCCGTTCATTTACGTATGCTTTTCTACACTTAACACGCACATCTACTGAGATTTTCCCCTTTAGGAAAACTGCCTTTCCATCCTTTCTTTCTGTACTTGTCTTGATTAACGCTGCAATAACTCGACTAACTTTCACTGACCCCTCTTCTAAAGGAAAGTCACAAATAAAACTCAGCGATATCGCGCAAAATCATTTTAGAAGTTCACTATATTCACGAAGACTCAAACAGTGAATTACTAAATTATAAGTAAGCAGTTGCATATAGAAACTGAGAGGAATGTGTCCTCCTGATAAGCTAGTAATCAGTGCGACGCATATTTCTAACAGAGGCGAGACTGGTGGAAAAGGGGGGGAGGTAGTATTCCACTGAACGTGGAGATGGGATGCGGGAGTGGGCGCTTGACCAACATTTTTCATACTCGCACTCTTTCAATCAAGGGGGAGAGTGCAGATAGGATCAGTTAAAGCCTGTTTTAGTTATTTTATTTACATTATTTAAAAGTCAAATTAAGAAATTATTACTATTCTTATTTTGTAATAACAAATGAAGATTTTTATTTATTTTTTAGTTATGAAAGAAACAATGATTTAATTATTAATAAAATATAGTCAATAATAATATATTTAGTATTATTAAGTGGGGAAAATTTGCGTAAAATGGTTGTTTTTCAAGTTTCATCGATGTACGATGCTGTAATTCACGTTTTTCAGAATTTTTTGCTTTTCACACTTATTTTTGCGGCTCTCTCACGGCTAAACCATTGATCAGAGAAAAAAACTTTAAATACATAAAATGTAGGAAATTTTGTGCTCTTTAATTTATGTATTGATGACTCTCATATAAAAAGCATAATTTTGAAGTTATTTAGAAAAAACTAAAAAAAGCCACGTTTTTTGCCCAAAAAAATGTGCCAAAAAAATGTTTTTTGCCCACGTGTTTCCGGGGAGAAATTTTGTTGGATAATGCAAGATTCGAGTTCAGCGACCCAAAAAACATAAAGGGAACCAAAAATCAAAACTACACCAAAACTTGCATTTATTTTTTACCAAATGCCTGGACTAATATGCATTTTTGCAATTTGCAACAAATGTTTCAAAAAAACCTCTAATTGGAGCCAATTTATCTATTTCTCTTCTACTTTGTCGATCATTAATATTGTCAAAGCGAAGACATCTCATCAAAAAGAGGAAACGAATGCGACTCATGGTTTTAGGAAATATGTCTATCCCGGTTCCATCCGTGGCATACAAATCCTTCAAATTAGTGTGGGATGATTTATGAGTTCCACATAGATATAAAAGTCCGAGAAATGATTATATTTCGATTTCATCTGTCTTCTTTGTATCTCTCTCTCGAGTAAAACGCTCTTGCATTCATTCGATATAAATGTTTGTGCATTGCACCATCATATCTAACAGGTTGTTATCGAACAGAATATTCCGCGCATCTAGGGGTGAAGTGACATCTCTAGAATAAGCTGTATTATATGGAAGCTTGCTAATTATATTTCTTGAAGGCTTCCTAACATTTTGCCGGTAATTTTTCTTCTGCCATTTTGTAATTTTATCTTTAGCGATATAAAAATCGGTTGTTGATTCTGAATTTTCATCTTCTGTTTCTGTTTCGATTTCAGTAGAAGAATCATGATGGCTATAATATTCTTCATCAACAGAGGAAACACTGTCGTCAGATATATACTCATCAGCACTAGAAACAGTCTCTTTAAGATACCGAAAATATTAATTTTCTTCATCGTAATTCATATAGCGCGTCATTATTCACTAAACGGAGAGGAGAAAAAAGAACGATCTGACTTACGCAAGAACTAGCATGGGTATGACATACCCGCGACACCTGTTTCTCTTAATATATTCTTAGAACAGAATTAGTTTTCCCCCTCATGAAAGAATGTGACCTTGGAAACAGCTACACGGAGTTCTGGTCTAATCCGATAAGAAAAAAGTAAAAGAAAAGAATGTGACCTTGGGAACAGCTACACGGAGTTCTGGTCTAATCCGATAAGAAAAAAGTAAAAAAAAAAAAAAAAAAAAAAAAAAAAAAAAAAAACGTTGAATGAAAATAGATCGGGCGTCTCATACCAGTGCGATATCTTCGCGGGTAGAAATGCGCATCGGAGGACGGAGCGGGAAAATTTGATTTCCTCTTCATCGCCAAAGGATTTTGCGCAGCTAAGCCTAACTCTTGTAGAGTGTTCTTTATAAAATTATAAAAAATTCGTTTTTCGATGGAGCCTTTTGAAATGCACATGCAAGAAAGAAGTTGTTATTATATGTATTCACACAAGAAAATGGGGTATTTTCTTCAATAATTTAGTATAAAAATAACCTTTTAATTGTATACAATGCATATTTTAACCACGTTTTCATGTTAAAAAACAATATATGATTACAGAAGACTTACTTGCCTCTACTATAGCAAGATATGAAGCATTTTATTCAAATAAATAATAATTTTGTTGAAAGAAACAACTCTGCTTCTAAATAATTTTTAACACACTCCTTAAACAAAATAAGTGTTTATATAAAGCAGTAAAACATCGTTTGAAAATGTTCGATTTAATTTTAAATATTTATGAAAACTAAAAAAATATTTAAATATATTCAATCATAAAATACATTTTAAATAAAAAAAGTATCTAATAATGCCAAGTAAAATAAAATTAAGCTTTAAAATATATATTTCTAAAATGTTATTCAATGTTAATTTTTTTTTAATAAAAGGGAAAAAATGTAGCAATGGATAACAAAAGAAATATCAAATAAAGAGACTTGATAATGATGAGTAAACTGCAATAATTTAAAATACATTCATCAAAGAAATGTTGAGGATAAAATTTCTTTATTTATATCTAACATTTAAAAATATTTAAATCAAGATTAATTTATAGAATTAAGTGTATTTAATAAGAGTTAATGAAACTGTATAATCAATTCAAATAAGCTGATCACAAATGCCATTGATTTTACAAGTATTTTAAAAAAATGGAAATAAACAGATAAATATAGAGATAATTAAATATATCGAATAAATGTATTCAGTTACTTTGAGGGAAAACTGACTATTAATTTGTAATATACAATTATTTATCAAAATTGCAAGAGTTAAATTATTATGTTATAATCAATAACTCTCAAAAATGCTACTTTAAGAAGACTAAATATTTTCAAAATCTCTGTTATTTCATTCTTTGTAAAACATTTAAGTTTTCTGACATTTTAATGAGTTTGGATAATATGATATATAAATATAGATAACTTAATTGAAAATAAATTAATTTTTAAACAATAAAGAAAATAACTGAAGATAAAAATCAAAAATTAAAACTAAAGTAAAACACAACAATATTCTTTAAACTTTACTTTGCTGAAATTATTCTAAGTACTTACGAAAACATAATTCCACAATCGGTAATTTTTTCTTCTTTTATTTCTTTTCTTTTTTTTATTTCTTTATTTCTTTTTTTTTCTTTCTTTCTTCCAGAAAAAAATTAATTTGCCACAACAAAATAAAAGTATAGGATTAATCCTTTCATTTTGAAACATCAGGCCTCAAATCGTTGTAATCACAACGATTTACACACAAATAAACAAACATCAACAACAAAAAAATAAAGAAAATATTCACCCGTTCACCTAAAACTCAATCATTTTAAATCATCCAGATAACAGTAGCGGAAGAAAAAAGAAAAAGAAACAGAAACCGCATTAATTAGAAACCTTTAACGTCAGAGGTGTAAGCATATATCACAAGGCATCATATTTATACATTATCAGCTCATTCACTCCCCCCCCCCCATTTTCAAGTTTGACAAAACTTTACGATAAATAAAAAAAATAAAGCTTTACCACACATGTGAAAGATTTATGATCGAAAAGAGATTGCGTTTCAGAAAGTTCATTCCGAAACTAATAGATGAACTAATCATATTTCCTTTTTACAGCAGTAATATTTTGAAAAATAAAATAACTTACATAAAAAAAACATTCACTGATTGTATTTGCTTTCTATATTAGAAGGAAAGGTATTCTACCTAAATATAAAGTCAAATACGATTACGATAAAAATTTTATACGTTATATTCTTTATAGTAAAACGTTCCAGATTGACGGCACGAATACTAGTCGCTGGGATCTGAGTGCCAACAGCGCTGTCGCGTATATCGGTCGCACGGGATGAGAGTGCTAACGGTGACGGCACGAATACCGGTCACTCGCCCCGAAGGGGTTAAAGAAATTGCATGGGGAGGATGCTAATTAATGCTTATAATATACTACATAAATTAAGATAATTTTTTACTGAAAGTTTTTATATACTGAAAATATTTTTTTTTAATATAGAATGTTTAGTATTTTATATAAACCGTAAAACGTAAAACAATTACACACATTAATTATCAGATTTAAATTTATGAAGATCCATCCAGAAATCAAAACACATGTAAAAAGCGAGTAGTGATTACTCAGTATCATGTTCTCACATTTCAGTATGGTTGCTTGCCTTTCCTTTCTTGTGAAGTGTTTTTAGTCAAGGACGTAATCGCTCAAAAGAAGAAGAAGAAAAAAAAGACAGGTATTATCTCCAGACTTGACCCTCGTAGATTATTTTCTTGTTCCCAAACTGAAAACATAACTTGTATGAGAGCTACCCCCGGATATTAATAACATCAATTTAAACGTAACGTCAAAAAAAAAAAAAAAAAAAAAAAAAAAAAAAATCCTAAAGATAATTTTGTAATTTTATTCATACAATTGTATAGCCGCGTAACAAAAATGTATTACGTTTGACGGAACTTATTTCGAAACATAATTAGCAGTTATCTACTATAAATTCATATGCCAAAAAATATTTTCTCTGCTCTAGAAATTAATTGCTAACCTTGTGTTGCAGAAAATGTCGAATTTTACTTATTTCTTATCAGCGAGCAAATTGAAGTTTTGTGATGCTTAAAAGCTCTAACCCTCATGTTTGTGGGAAAAAATCTGTAAGTTGTTTCTATTATGCTCTAGTCCTGTTCATAATCTGAAGCGACTTCAATTATTACTGTCATAAATCAATAGCAAACACAGTTATGTATTTTATCGATAAAACGTTGAAATTTAACAATTTATTATGTCAATTAGTGTTACAAAACTTCTTATTATATTAAATATTTATATTATAATTTCTGATTATATTTAAAAATCTATTTGAATAGAGAACTTCACTGTCTGCATAAATATTTTCCAAATATTTTTAAATTACATAAAAAAGTGATTTAATAAAAAAATTATCTGTTTGTTCAAAATGAAAGTTCATTAAAAGGTGTGTATGATTTTGTACTTTTTCAAAATTATAAAAACACTTTTTTTAAATCAAAGTACAACTTTTTTTGAAAATAAATAACATAAAGTTTTATATTTCTACAAAGTAATATTAAAGAATTAAGTAGTAATTTCTGCATTTTAGGTCTTTCCTTATAAGAAAAAATATATTTAAAAAAGACATGTTAGCCGGAAAAAAAGAAAAAGAAAGAAAAAGTTGACTTTTTTATAGCACATAGTGTAATTAAAAACCGCTTATGAATTCAAAGCTTCACAAACTGTTAAAATTGAAATATATTCTGCAATTGTAATTTACTGTATAAATTTTTAAATTAAAAGCGATATTAATATCATTATGTTAAAAAATTTGAAAAAGTTAATACCTTTTTAATTAAAATAGTTTGTATATTCATAAACAAGATTTAAATTTCACAATAAGCTCTTTAATTGTACTTTGTTACTTTCTTATATCTCTACAAAAAGAAGGTATTTCTCTTTCATTAAAATTTAAGGATTCATTAAAATTTTCGTTTTCACGTTCTCAACTTGGTTTTATTCGACATTTTTTGGATTAGACGAACCGAACGAATGTTTTACAAAATATCTGTGAGTGAGGCTAACGCGCATAAAATTTGTGCCGTATACAGACAGACAGCTGCGTGTGTGTGACACAAGTTTTGTGGACGATCTGTCTCAAGATCTAGCGAATGGAATTTAATAAAACTTCATGGAACTTAATATAATTTGATACTGATTACTTTATGGTACAATTCGTAAATTGAGGACGCTGCCTTGCTAAATTATTGACGATTTCTACAATAACTATATCTCAAGAATTGAAGAATGAATTTCCACAAGACTTCAGATTCAGTTAGTGCTTGACATAATTTACTTTTAATTATTTTTTTAGTGTAAATTGCCTAACAGGTGCTCTGTTGTGCTGCATTATTCACGATTTTTGCATTAACTCCTCTTCAAGAACTAGTGCAGGAATTTTTACTGATTATTACATTTTGGTGTACACTGTCAAAAATCTTGTCCAAGTTTGAACGAAATTTTGGTGCTCAATAGCTGCCACTGTACGATGGAGAAATCTTGAACCAATATTCTGAGCTGTTGTTGAAGCATAGTTCAAACAGTTGGAACTAATTTGAAATAGGAAGTTCCAAATGTTGGTACGAGATTTCACCATCTTTTGGTGGCAGCTATTGAGCAGCAAATTTTGTTTCAAATTAGAGAAAAAAAATTGACAGTGTAAATTGCCAAACAGGTGTTCTGTTATGCAGCAAGTATTCACGATTTTTGCATTAACTCCTCATCAAGAACTAGTGCAAAAAATTTTCATACAATTTTAGATTCAATAAGTCAGTGATATAAATCTGTGGTTCTTAGATTTTAGTGCACTGTAAAAAAAAATCGGCAAAGGTAATAAACCTTTTCTAGGAAACTGGGATTCCAAGAACTTTTCCTGTAACGGTAACAGCAAAAATTCAAGTTTCAGAATCGATTACATGAACTTTTCCTGTTATCGTTACATGAAAAGTTCTTGGAATCCCAGTTTCCTAGAAAATATTTAGTACCTTCACAGATTTTTTTTACAGTGTGTGATTCATCCAACAGATGGTGCTGCTATACAGAAGTTTTTATGATTTCCACAAGAGCTCTACCCCAAAAACTAACGCACGGATTTTTATAAAACTTCCTGTTGAGTTAATACGTTAACAGAAGTTTTTCTGATTATGTTTTAGTGTAAATTACCTAATTACCCACTTACCGCTGTTATGCTGAATTTTTAAGGATTTACTCAGTTTTATCAAAAGTCATACCTTAAGAACTAATCTACGGAGTTTTATATTTTTAGAAATCCTCTTGAGGGACATTGTCATTTAATTATGGTCTATGAGAGCGAATTTCGTAGCATTAACACGCATGAGATATAATGAAGTTTTGTAATTGCCGCATTCGACAAGTTTCATATTACCTTTTTTTCTTAAAAAAGGTAATAAGAAATTTTCACTAATTCACTAAATTTCACTTACGAACTTTCACTAATATATGGATTCTTTTTCTAAATAATAAATGTCGATAATTTTAATAATCGTTTATATAAACATTTAAATAATGTTATGGAAGAAAATTACGTGAAACAATTATTCAAAAACGTTGATATTCGATTTTAATTTATTAAAATAAAAAAAATTGTGTTTTTCTAAAGCAGATTTTAGAGAAATATCTTTTCTAAGAGGATATAACACAAAGAATACATAAGAATGTTTCTTAATTAACAAAAATTTTGGAGTAACTAAAATTTTGGAATTTTGGAATTAAAAAATCCTCATCGTCATTCCAGATTTTTTTAATGAAAATTAAAACCTAATAATAATTTAATTAAAACCAATATATTTCACCGCTTAAAAATAAATAAATAAATAAAACTTTTTTTTCTCAAAAGAACGGTGTCTTTGTTTTCCAAACGGTTTTAATAATTAAACCTAGCACTTAAAAGCATCATAAATCAACTTGTAAGCATATGAAATTGTTTTATTTCTCTGAGATTTAATATGTACAATACATCCTCTTAGAAATTAATAAGCGTGACAAAAGTATTCATTTGACAATGAACAGATACTTTTAGATTCAAGGAAATTAATTATTTGAAATAAAATGTAATCTAAAGACGAGAAATATGGCTCATAAAATTATTTCATTTTATAACTTACTTATACAAAGAAATGAATGATGCAAATGCAGTATCAAAGAAAACATTTCTGAAATATTTGGAGCAAAATTTATCTTACTTCCGTTTAATTAAATTACCGATAATTTAATTTTTGAATTCCAGACATAGTTTTTGAATAAATGCTCTATGTGTGAAGTCATTAAACAATATGTGATTTGAAGAACGTTAACAATGTACAAGGTTTTCATAAGTAAACTAACGGTACTCAGAGTGTTATGTAGTTCTATCTAACTGCGAGAATGGCGCAAATTTTCTAGGAAGAATAAACAAGACGGCAAAATTCATTCTGGTATTTCTTTGCCAGACAAGCATTAATTCCTGTATCTCATTAAGTAAAACAGCATAAACTAATTTGCAGGTTCTACCAGAATTAACAGCAAGTCATGTTGTGTGTTGGCTCACTTTACTGCAGTGCCAGCATAGATAATGCAGCATGTCTTGCTAGAATATGTTGCTGCCTACCAACAATCAAGACCATCACTTGCTTGTATTTTCTGCTAGTCAAACATTATTTTTCAAACATCATTTGATTTTAATTCTTGCTATTCTAGCATTAAATTTCTAGCATCAGTTGCTAATAAAATAAATACGCTGTTGGTGCCAACTATTGGCAATACCGGAAGCAACAATGGGTATTTTCAAGAGAAACTACATGCTTTTAAAGGAGTTTTTTCTTACTGTCTATCTTCACGTTTTCACTCTTTTGAGTGCAAGAAATTACAATAGTAAACCTACGAGTCAACTACGAAAATTAGGATTTTAGGTGCTTTCCACCAAGATTGGTTTTGGCAGACCGATTGCGTTTTAATGTGCAAAGGACGATTCAACTATCCCCAAATATATTAAGCAATTAATATATAAAGCAAATATATTAAATCATACCATTATATCTCCCATTATTTATGTATAAAGGATGTAATTCTTCATAAGCTACCCAATGAATTTGATTCCAAGAAATTCATTAGCAAAAATAAAATTAGTTTTCATCACTGCAATAAACCTCGAGATATGTATCATTTTATTTAATATTTTGCATGAATAAAACAATGACTTATTATTATGGATGATCAAAAACACTCTTCTGAGATGCTTAAAAGAACACGTGCAAAGCATAATTTCAAATAAATTTGCGATTTATTTTATTTTTTTCTTAAAATACAGTAATTTTTCATAATTTAAATTGATTAAATTGTCAATTTATTTCCCACCAATTGTTATAGATGCTAGCGATATTTTATAGTAAAATTTGTCTTCTAAGTTATAGAAAGTAATATAAATGTACAATTATTTCTCATTGTTAGCTCATCTTATCAATTTTATTTAAATTTTAATGTCATAAAATTCAGATTCTTTATCTAAAAGTAATACATTATAATGGGTTAGAATTATTTTACAAAATGATCATTCACATGGTAGAATAAAACACTCTTTCAATACAATAAAAAAGTATTTTTTCACGAATATAGGTTTTATATTAATATATTATTATTTGTTCATTTATTTTGCACAACATTTTTTAATTAAAATTTCGGTACTACTTGGTTATCAAGTCAACCAAAAACCATCGCCAAAAAAAAGATTAAATGCAAAAATAGATGATCGTGAATGCCGCATTCAATGACATAAAATAATGTACACGTGTTTAAAACGCGATTAAGTGATTTTTATTTCAGCTTTTATTTGTATTTTTATTATTATTGTACTAATTATTTCTTTTTCCGTTATTTAAAATAAAACTTATGTCAATATTTGTAATTTGGCTATGAGTTTGGCGATTTGTATAATTTGGCGAAATTGGTCGATGAGATAACCAAGTAGTACCAAAAATTCAATACTATAGCTTTATTTAAAATATTGTTTAACATATTCAAATATACCTACAAAATGAAACAAGCATTTTCAGCTGCATAAAATAACAATGCAAATATGTTAAATCATACAATTACCTCCCCTGACATTATTTATTTTTAAAAGATGCAATTCATAAATACAAACAAAATTAATGTTATCCCTGCAATAAAGCTCGAGTTATATATCATTTGATTTAATCTTTTCACAAATAAAACAATGAGTTATTACAATGAATGATCAAAAAGATTCCTCTGAGATTCTTAAAGTAAAAGGTGCGAAGCATATTTTGAATTAAATTAGCGATAACTTTGATTTCAAACTCATCGTTACGTCATTGACAAAAATGCTTTTCCAGAGAGAAAAGCAGAGGATATGTAATGTGACTAATAATAATTTTTAATCACTGAAGCAAACTAGTTAACTGAAAATTTTGTAAAAATTATTTATACGAAGTTTATATTATTAGTTTGCGATTTTTAGCATATAAAGTATTTCATTTTGAATCATATGAGCTGTTTACTTAGTGATTGTGCTATAAAAATATAATTTATTGTTAATTCTTTTTAATTTTTGGTTAATTAATTACAGATTAAAATTTGTCAAACGTAACTACATTTTAATTTATAATGCAAATATGTTAAATCATACAATTATCTTTCCTGACAATACTTTGCTTTGAATGATGCAATTGAAAAACTACCCGCTGATTTTTATTCGGAGAAATACATTAACAGAAATAAAATTAATTTTAACAGTGCAATAAGCCACAATTAATGTATTATTTGATTTAATCTTTTGCATGAATAAAACAATGAGTAATTACAATAGATGATTAAGAAGACTTTCCTAAGATTCTTGAAGGAAAATGTGCACAGAATATTTTTTAATTAAATTTGCGATTTATTTTTTTTTTTTCCTTAAAATGCAGTAATGTTTTATAGATAAAAAATTTTGCAGTTTGTTGCAGAAATTGTCAATTTATTTTTCTTCAATTGTTCTAGCTGCTAGTAATATTTTAAATTAAACTTTGTCCTCTATGTTATGGCAGGTAATATAAATGCACAATTATTTCTCATTGTTAGCATATCTTATCATTTTTATTGAAATTTTAATGTCATAAAATTCAGATTCTTTATCTCAAAGTAATACATAAAAAGTAAGAAAAATCATGCGTTAAGCATAGATTTTGAAGAACTTTCCAACACTTATTGAAATCTTTAACAAAACTTTGTTATTTAGGGAAATAATGGTGTATAGCCAAATATACCCAAATATGTATTCCCGTACTTTTGAATAGCTCTGTATTTCATATGTCAGTTGATATAATGGGAAAATTTAGTTAAGCAAGAAAATACCCAGTAGCTTGAAATTTTTTTTCAGCATTTCATACTATTAGATGGAAACATACTTGAATACTTTTGTTCAGCCCTGTAGTTTACATTGTACTTTTATTACACGTCAGAATTAGGATAAAATTTATTGTAAACTAAAACACTTTTAAAACAACTGAAATCACATTCTCATAAATTATCGTTCATAGGCGTCCATGTACCGAATTCTTTGCGTGGCCCTGTATATCCTTTTATCTATATTCTGCAAACATTTCTCAGTAAACCAATGAAGCTCAGCGTAAAAATGCATAGCTTATATAAGAACCACCTTTAAATATTTTACGCTCATATTCAGTAACGTTGGTGAGCTCTTTTGGGTAGCCCTGTATATCAACTATAACATTTATACACACCATATAATGTGCATATATTTAGCGAAATATAAACACGCATATCATAATTAAAATGCATTTCATCCCTCCATCAACATCATCGGGCACATATACGGCACTTCGGAAAGAATGTACTATTTGAAATCTTTTGTATGACCCTGTAAATGCTATGTACTTCATATTATGCAAGACAGTAGCGTATAATTTAATTAAGCTTCAGTGACATATATCAATTTTATTATAAATGAAACAGCTTAATATATTTAAAATATGTCACACACAATTCCCCCTTTTACCATTATCTAATGGAATTCTTTTGTGTGGCCATGTAAATGAATAATAACTACATTTTCACCTTATATTTTATAGAATGCATATTTTAATATGCTTGACAGGATATAACATTTTTAAAATTCCTTTGAAACGATTTTTCCATATAGGCGGTAATGTAATGGGAAACTTTTGATTCGCCCTGTAGATAAACTAATCATGGTAGAAACTTCATTTTCAATAGGGTTCGTGCTAGGGTAAACGTCAATAACGTCCTAAAATTTCATGGCAATCCGAGTATATTAACGATTTTTCCCCATAGGCCGTAATGTAATGGGAAACTTTTGATTTTCTCTGTAGATAAACTAATCATGGTAGATACTTCATTTTTAATAGGTGTCGTGCTAGAATAAACATCAATAACATATAAAAATTTCTTAGCAATCCGAGTATATTTACGGGAGTTAGAGCGCGGACAGACGGACAGACGGACAGACGGCCATCCGGCCAGACGGACAGACGGCCAGACAAACCGAATGCATAAGCACTTTTCAACTTTGTTGGAAAGTGCTACATCAATAACATATAAAAATTTCCTAGCAATCCGAGTATATTTACGGGAGTTAGAGCGCGGACAGACGGACAGACGGACAGACGGCCAGACAAACCGAATGCATAAGCACTTTTCAACTTTGTTGGAAACTGCTAAAAATGGGTTAAAATGATCAAATGATCAAATCGATTAAAATGATGGGTTAAAATGGGTTTACATGATCATTTATAAGGTAGGATAAAACACAATATCAATGTAATAATTTTTTTTTTTTTTCACGAATAAATGTTTCATATTATTATTTTTTACTTATTAGTAATATATTTTCACGAAATTTTTTTTAGAAATTCAATACTATACCTTTGTTAAAAATATTGTTTAACATATTCAAATATAAATACCAGATGAAACAAGCATTTCTATCAGCAAAATATTACAATGCAAATATGTTAAAACATACAATTATCTCTCCTGACATTATTTAGTTGTGAAGTGGATATTATTTAGTTGTTCATTAACACAAATAAAATTAATTTTATCAATGCAATAAACCTCTAGCTATGTATCGTTTAATTTAATATTTTACATGAATAATACAATGAGTCATTTCAATAGATGATCTTCTGGGTCCAAAAAGAATTGTTCGATCCGCGGCTTATACACCCGAAATTACGGTATTTCAATGTTTTCATTATTTTTTGTGTTTTGTTTTATTTTGCTTTATTATTATTATTATTATTATTATTATTGTTGTTGTTGTTGTTGTTGCTGTATTTTAGTTAATTCTTTTTTCATGACATATTTCATTTAAAATTTCAATTTTAGTTCGCTGTTTAAAATATTGTTTTGTATAATCAAAATGTATCTAGAAAATGAAACAAGCAATTTTTAACTGCATAAAATTAAAAAGCAGATACTTTAAAGCAAACAATTGAATTTGACTCGGAGAAATTCATTAACACAAATAAAATTGATTTTATCACATTAATAAACCTCGAGCTATGTATCATTTAATTTAATCATTTGCATGAATAAAACAATTAGTTATATCAATGGATGAAAAGAAGACTTTTTTGAGATTCTTAAATAAAAAAGTGCATATTATATTTTCAATTAAATTAGCTATAACTTTGATTTCGCTTATCGTTATGTCGTTGACAGTAATACTTTTCCAGAGAATAAAGCAGACAGTGTGTAATGTGACCGATAGCAATTTTGTAAATGTAAAGCATAGTAATTAATTCAAAATATTGTGATAATGATTTATACGAAGTTTATATTATCGATTTTAATAGATAAAGTTTTTCATTAGACCTTTTTATTTTGTCATTTATAAAAACATTGTTTGAGATATAATTAATATCATGTCTAGTAAGATAAATATTATATTTAAAAATACACAAAACTATCATAATTAAATTAAAATAATAAAAGAATAAATAAAATTATATCGCGAATAACCAAATACATTAATAGGATGCGATACTCCAAAAATATTTATCGCTGTATGTAAAGGATTTAATACCACCTTTTAAAGTGTAAATAGAATTTTTATAGAAGTTGATATTATTTTTTTTACCAACTGGCATAATTTTGAAAGTTATTTCACCCACTAAAAGAAAAAAAATAGAATTCGTCCCTTTCTGGATTTAGTGTCACCCTTGATGAAAAAAAGTATATGTATATAATTATAGATAATGGAAAATAGTCTAATGGATAATAGTCTTTTTTAAGACTTAAAACATACGAAGAGCAAATAATATGAAGTTTTGTTTTGTTGTTATTTACTGGTGGATTGTTAAACTGTTCTGTGTACATAAACTGAATACTTATGGAATTATAAATAAAAACAAACTTTCACTCTTAAAGTAGAAAATTATTGTGAAAGAATTGAACTCATGTGATCCAAGAAAAATTTCTCAACGCGTCGTTGAATCTGCCTTTGCCGATTGTACTATTCTTGAACGAATCCTTTGTTTAAATCTTTCCATTATTATGCATTATACAAGGTATATCTCAACTCTTGGGCAAAACTTTAAGGGGTGATAGTACACATCAAAACAAACAATATTATGTGATAAACGAAGGGTCCCAAACGTTTTCCGTAGGAGATAGCCGCCATTAAAGTTTAGGGTCCAAAGTTTCAAATAAACATGAAAAACGGAAAAAATGGTCATTTGATTTGTGGTTTTCACTAAAACTATTCTTTATGTCAGTATTGTCTTGAAAATAAATTACAAAGATAAATTTAAAAATGTCGATAGAGGGCGCTTTAGACTTTGGAGTAAGGTACAACTATTTTTTACTGTTATTTTATGTATCTCATTAAACTTTTTTAGAAACTTAGATATAAACTTAAATTTTGAGCGGAAAATCTGAACCGTTGGGAGTGGTTAAGTAGTGCAAACTGAACTGTGTTCAATGGAGGTGGGGAGGTTCAAATTTCAAATAATTATAAAAAACGGCAAATTTGGGCGATTCGCTTGCGGTTTTCGCTAAAACTATTCTTTATGTCAGTATATCCTTAAAAATAAATTTTTAAGATAAATTAAAAAAAAAATTCCGTTAGAGTCGCCTTAAACTTCAGATTAAACAACAACTGTTTTTAACTGTAATTTTTGTATCTAATTAAATGCTTGCAAAAGCTTAGACTTAAACTTTGAGCTCAAATTCTAAATCGTTGGGAGGGGTTAACAAGCAGAAACTAAAATGTGTTCAGGAGTTAAAATGTTATTCTCCCCATCCCAAGAACACAGTTCAATTTTGCGCTACTTAATTACTCCCATTGAAGCAGATTTTGATCTCAAAATTTACGTCTAAGCTTTTACAAACATTTAATTAGATAAAAAAAAATAACGGTTAAAGATAGTTGTTGGTTACTCTAAATTTTAAGGGGCCCTCTAACGGAATTTTTTTAAATTTATCTTTAAAATTTATTTTTAAGTAAATTTTGACATAAAGAATAGTTTTAGCGAAAATCGCAAACGAAACGACCAATTTTTCCGTTTTTTTTAATCATTTGAAATTTGAACCTAACGAACCCCATTGAACACATTTCAGTTAGCGATACTTAACCACTCCCAACGATTCAAATTTTCAGCACAAAATTTAAATTTATGTCTAAGCTTCGAAAAATATTAAATGAAATGCAAAACATAACAGTAAAAAATAGTTGTTCGTTACTCCAAAGACTAAAGCGCCCTCTATTGGCACTTTTTGAAGTTTATCTTTATAATTTATTTTCAAGACAATACCAATATAAAGAATAGTTTTAGTGAAAACCGCAAACGAATCGACCAATTTTTCCGTTATTTACAAACATTTGAAATTTCGTACCCTAAACTTTAATGGCGTCTATCTCCTTCGGAAGACATTTGGGACCCTTAGTTTCCTATTTAGTATTATTTGTTTTGATGTGTACAATCTCCCCTTAAAGTTTCGCCCAAGAGTTTAGGTACACCCTGTAGTTCCAGACCGTAATTAAGGTTTTTATCAAATTTCTTGGATTGTTAAGTTATCTTTTGAAACATTTCGCAGAGAATCGAATTCAATTTAAACAACTGAAAAATCATAAAGTTATTCACCTAGTGTAACCAATTGATAAATCATCATGTGTTTCCATAACATTCCTGCCAAACGTTATGCACTAAGAATCACATTCCAGTTGACGACACATGTCAAATGTCGCTTATCAGCCTTGTCACCGCGTAAACATGAAAACAAGATTGCCATCAAGAAAAACTATAGTCTTACTATGAATTTGTCCAACCACTGTGTAGTAAGACTCAGTGATGTAAATAAAATTCATTATGCATTACATATATATTAAAATGATTAAAGTACGTCGCAAGCAATTTCTCCCTATACCATTATGTAGTGCAATTCTTTCCTGCGACCCTGTAGATGAATAATAACTATTCTTCTCACCGCATAGTCTACAGAATGCACTTTTAAGTGGATTTCGTAAATGCATATAAATTTCATTATGCTTGAAACACTCTAACATCTTTAACATTTGTTGAAAATGATTTTTTCACATTGACCGTTATGTAATGGAACACTTTTGATTGTCCCTGAAAATAAACTAAACTTGCTACAAACGTAATTTAAAATAGGAATCTTGACAGAGAAATGTCAATAACCTTAAAAACTTCAAGGCAATTCGAGTATATTTACGAGACTTAGAGTGCAGGAAAACTGACTGATGGACACACGACAAACAAACCGAAATCATAAACACGTTTAAACTTTATTGGAAAATGCTGAAAAAAGTTATTTTTTAATGAAATATCCTAAACCATTCGATCATAGAAAAGTAGAGGATACCATGTTTTTTCTTTAGTCATCAGTAAATGACTATGCAAAATACATTGTGATTATCTGTGTGAAAATCATTTTTTTATCATATTTAAAAAAATAATACTTAAAAATATTTTCTGCATCATAATATACCGATATTTGAACAACCTTTATTACACAATAATGAAATAATGTGTCGATTACTTTCAAAAGTTCAAAATCAAATATGTTAAAAATTCTATTATTCAACAATAATTAAAGTTACATCAAACACAAGAGTTTAAAAAAATCTTCTTATAAAATAAATATTCCCCGAAGCTAAAATGAAAAATTAGTTTTCTTGTGCATGAATAAATATTTGATATTTACCTGAATAAAAAAGAAGTTTTATACTTTCAAAAAAAGGATACGCAAAAAATCATTATGGAAATTAAATTTTTTTTCCGCGCCTTTTTCTTATAGTTTACAGGTTTTATCACAAATAGGTGCTTATGACATAAAAAATATCATTAGAATATAATTAACATACATTATTTTTCCTTTGTGAATTTTAAGGATATCATTAGATTTATATATCATAAACATACGCAGTACAAAGTATTTGTAAAAATAAAATAATTTAAAATAAAATAGTAATTAAAAAATGTGAGGTAATTTAATTCACGAAATCGTACAATAATTTTAGATTTTCTTTCAAAGAACTGATTTTTTTAAGTTTCTTAAAAATAACCAGACAAATATTTTCATATACAAAAGTAAGATTTATACTCAAAATCTAACATTTCATCATTTAGTGTATATAATAAATATAAAGTGTTACATTTGTGTAATAGAGGGATATGTTTTGTAAGTTACAAGTGTATGCAAAAAAGTAAAAATTTATGTCCAAACATGGCATTTTTATGTTTAATTTAGTGGGAGTCTTTAAATTAACTCGTGAAGTTTACTTGCATGTCATCCAGTTTTAAATATTTACTAAGAAAACATGCTGGATATGCTTTCCAATTTGAATCCTTATACAGCAAAGCAATGTATTTACTCATAATTAAATTCTTTATAAATTTATTTTAAAAAGAAATTCGTAACATCATTATTAATTTAAATTTTTAATGTTACCTCAATGTTTATAACAGTTTGTATGTAACAGAATTTTATGATGCAATTAAAGCCCCCAACTATTTTATGAGTTTTGAACTAAATATATTATGGAATTTCAATCTATTTTGATGAGAATAAAAATAAATTTAATACGTTGTGTATCGAACTTTAAATCTTCATAATTCAAAAAAAAAAGAATTATTTTAAGTTGTAAGTTATTAGGCATCAACTATCTTGTTATAACTGTTGTCTTTGGCAGGTGCATTTAATTACAAATAAATTAAAGCTACTTCATATAATGTTGAAGAATATCATTTCTGCGTATCCTGTGTTATTGTTTTAAAACTGCTGTTTCAGTTTATTAGTTTGTAGCTTAAAAAATTGAAATCGTGGATTAATTGTATTCTTTCGGTAAACTGAAATGAGCATCATGAACGTTTCCTAAAGTCTGGATATGTTTAGTCTTTTTTTTTTAGAAAATATAATTTGCAACTTCATAAACATACTTTCTGTGAATGTTGAACAAACCTTTTTTTATTTTATATTACAAAGATTTATCCGAAAAGCATCTTACTCTGTTTACATCTTTAAAATCCTCTGGCATGCTTGCAAAATGGCACAGTTTGTAATGTTATTTTGTTAAATGCTAAAAAAAGATTATATTTTTTCGATATTGTATAAGACTTTAATCGTAATAATTCCTTAAAATGAATGTAATCCATGTGAGCATTATTCATTATATTAATTTTCACACAATTAGTCTAATTGATAAATAAATCATAGGAGAAGTAAAATTTCATTTGGGCATAAATTTTCTCACCAGTATTCGATCGATGGACTTCTTGGATGAACCTGCTAGATATTCATCTTTTCAGGTACGCCTGACGAACATAACGGATCTAGTTGATTCAGATATCAGAAAAGGTACAAAACCAAATAAGGTTATCTGGTAAATTAGATGTGCAGACACATTTCAATGAATTTATAGCTATTTTGTACAGTGCCAATTCAAATAAAAAATAAACTTAAGATTTATGTCCCAATCTCAATGTTAGAATGCTTAATCTTATTTTTTCCAGTATTAAATATTAGTGACTGGTGAGAGTTTCTACCTCGAGTTGATTACGTAGAATGGTGGCCGTTGCAGCTTAACATAATTAAGAGTTCTTCCTTTATAATTTAAGTTCTCTAACTGATTTAAAAAGAGGTTTTCTAAATTGTTTTCACTACAAAAAGAGACACTAGTGCAGCATATAATTGACATAAAAAGCTTACCATTGTTGAACAACTTTGTGATTTGACTTTATTAGAACGAAATGTTCCAATAAAGAACGAATTACTTAGAATGGTGGCCGTTGCAGCTTAACATAATTCAGAGTTCTTCCTTTATAATTTAAGTTCTCTAACTGATTTAAAAAGAGGTTTTCTAAATTGTTTTCACTACAAAAAGAGACACTAGTGCAGCATATAATTGACATAAAAAGCTTACCATTGTTGAACAACTTTGTGATTTGACTTTATTAGAACAAAATGTTCCGGAAATTCATAAATGTAAGATTGCAAGAATGCAATGATTTACAAGCATCAGGGCTAACTAGCCCACTAAAAATAATCTTAATTTTACCTAAAGAAATCTCCACTTTCTTCAAAAAATTTCCTGAAATCTGAGGAAATTTTGCAGATTTAGCTTTATTTTAAAAATACCTTCAGATTTTTTAAAGATACTCTTTAACCCTTTGTTGCATAGTTTAACACTTTGCGACGCAGAGAAAATTCATTGCTTAAGTGTTGAAATTGATGAGTGACACCGGAATTTTAAAACAGCTTTATTTGTAAACATGAAAAGGCTATTTTGCAGGAATTTAATAAACCGAATTTTTTTTAACCAAAATTCCGATGCCAATGTGGCATTTGGGAATTAAATTCACTAGTATTTGGGAATGAATTTGTGTCCACTGTAGTGGACAGTATGTAACAAAGGGTTAAAATATCTGCAGAATGGGCCAATTACCTACAGACTTTCTACAGATATTTTTAGTGGGGTATCTATGTCCTACAAAAAGGAAGGTCGATTTACCTTAAGGCAGTACACGCAAAAAAGAAAAGACAGAGACAGACGTCTGTCAGTGCTGATAAATTTTTAAAACGTGACGTATTGTTAATATCAGCTGCAACAATTGTAGAAATTAGCAAGAAAGAAAAAACCATGCATCAAACATAGAATATGAAGCAATTTAAAACACATTCAGAATAACGTAACAAAACTGCACCGTTTAAAAAAATATATATATGACATCTCATTTCACAAAATGGAAATGTATACGCATATTAAAACTGAATTTCAGCTGATCTCATCTGCAACTGAAAAAAAAAAGATTTCTTTTGCAGTCTTGTATATGATATATAGATTTGTATCTATTAACAACATGCATTCTAAAATTTAGTTCATTTAAGAGATACATATATTTCAGTTGAAAATTCCTCTTCCGCAATTTCTTTTAATAAGGAGAATGGTGTGCGAATATTTTTTACAGCCCTGTTAGGCCAGTCAAATTGTCAGAAAAAAGGGCCGATGGATGCAAAAATTCTGCTAGAAGATTTTATGTTTTTAAAATGTTTATGGGGATGCTAGTAACAAGAATTAATGGTTTTCCAACAAAATATCTCGAGGCTAAATTTTGTGGAGCCAAAAAACCACAAACTTTTCGGACTTTTTTCAGTTTTTTGCTTATAACTCAAAAATTATAAACTTTTTGCGTACCATACTCAATTACAAAAAGAAAGAACATTAAATTTTCTACAAATTTCTTATTATTTTTTTTTTCTAAAGGCAATATTAAGCACGCTACAGCTTTCTAAATGTGACTCTTTTTTTCAAATTTTGTGAAAAATTTTCAAAAACGAAAATTTGACACAATTTTTCATAATTTTATCCTCTTTAATGTAACTTATTTAAATTACAGGTATTTGCATGATAACAATCATGAGGAATTACAACGGTAACATTGTAAAAAAATTAACTTTTTTGTATTTAGAGCTTTAATAAAGAACATTAATATTAGCTAACTGAAGGTAAGTAAAAAACGTTTTCGGTATTTTGCCTGTAATTCGAAAATATAAACTTTTGCGTAATATACTTAATTACAAAAAGAAAGAAAATTAACTTCTCTATAATTTTGTTATAAAAACGTTTTTCTAAGCCCATTACTAAGCGCGCTATGGTTTTTTGAAAATGTCACTCTTTTTTTTTACTTTACAGAAAGTGATGTATTTTTCGCCTCCCATCCCAAAAAAAACTTTTCATCAATAACAATGAAAATTAAATAGACATGTTGATTGATGAAAAATGAATTTTTTAAGAAAGGCAGGCAAAAGATGCACAAATTCTAGAAACCCTATAAGAAAACATTTACAAAGGGAGTGCTGGGGATAAAAAAAAGAGAATGCAGATGGAAGATTGTGGTCAGTGACGTTCCCGAGCCGCTTTCGTTCAGATGCGAGTGTTCTTTTTTAAATACATAATCTTCTAATATGCTGCTATTAAGTTTATTGCATCTCTTCACGTACAGTAATGAAAAATGAGTTAGCTCTATCCAAAATTGTGTTTCATTTGCGAAATGGCTTCAAATAGTGATACTCGCGTTGTGAGGCAGAAAGGACTTGCCAAGCTCTTTGAACATAGCGTTTAGCGTCAAAGTAATATTCATCAGTTTTTTGAAAAATAGCAAGGAAGTTAGATTACAGGATGATTGTCGAAAAACGTATGCGAATGAGAGAATGATAGTAGCATACGTTCGTCGGGATGAAGATTCTACACAGAGTATAGTTTGTCCCTCAGATCAAGCACTTCTTTCAAGGTTCAAGATAATTGCTTCTTATATCACGAAGGTAATCCCGGTGACTTCAACGAAAAACAATAGAAAAAGCCCTATGCAAAGAGAAATTTGATTCACAAAGTAATGAAATTAGAAACGAAAATTACATTTTTGAAAGCTGCTGAAAAACGTGGGGATATAGGGTCCCAAAAAGTAGTTGAGCGTATTCAGCACGAACCTGACTTGCAGATGCGAACCTGACTTGCAAATGCATGGTATTATAGTTTTTGTCGCGTAAAATTAGATCAATCTGTAACAAGTAAAGAAAAAAGAGGACGTCGACCCACATCATCCCTTGACGAAGCCAATGACAGAAACAAGAGCCGTTTTATTTCATTGCATAAACAAGTTAAAAATTTCAAAACAAGAATTTCACAGTAACAGAATTCAAGTTGAGCAGGCAAAGGAAAAAGCTGATGTCATGATAGTTACCTTAGCCATTTCAAGAGCCGAATCTTTTGAAAGCTTTTAATTGTCGGAGAAGACATTCACCTTCTCATGATTATGACGAACTTAGGCTATCAGCACAAAAATCTTTTTTTCTAAAAGCCAGGTAGAGGTAACATCGAAACCAAGTGGTTTTCAACCATGTCGTTCAAATACAATTACAACAATGTTCTTTTCACTTATGCAATCTGCGGATGCGATACAACATACGCTCTTTTTAGGCAAAGAAAGTCAAAGTTTTGTAACACTTTGAAAAAACATGATCAGCTTAGAGAAATAGCCTGCGTATTCAATAAAATAGGTTCTACCCGTCAAGAAATCATCAAGGTTGGAAAAAAAAATCCATATTGCCCTATATTGGATGCATAGCTACTACACAGAATTTGAACACCTTAAGGCTTCAGTTATTTGCTAAATTTGCCCCAAAAAAGGACAGTTCATTTTGCAAGACTACCACGAACACAAAAAGTTGCGCAGCATCATTTTCTCCTATGTTATCATCAGGTACAAGCTAGGCTAGGAAACATCCCTCCTGAAAGATGTGGGTGGGCTCACAGGTTCTCTTTCAGCTAGTTCAAATGTGCCAAGACCGGGCACTTAAATCCTTGCTCTATGTTGTGTCATGTAGCTGTAGAAAAGGGTGCAGCAGAGCATGTTCTTTTCATAAATTAAGACTCAAATGCTCGGCAATTTGTAAAAAATATGTAATGGGATCAACTACGAAAATATCGACGACATTATTTATCAAGAAGGATGGGATGTAAAAGTGTCACTGTAAGTATTTTTTACTTACATTCAGTTAAATACCTAATATTAATGTTCTCCACTAAAGCTCTAAATACAAAAAGTTATACTGTTCTTAATTCTTATACAATGTTGCCGTTGTAATTCATCATGATTGTTATCATGCAAATACCTGTAATTTAAATAGGTTACATTAAAGAGGATAAAACAATGGAAAATTGTGTCAAATTTTCGTTTTTGCAATTTTTCCACAAAGTTAGAAAAAAAGATTCACATTCAGCAAGCTGTAGCGCGCTTAATATTGGCTTTAGAAAAACAGTTTTATTATGAAATTTGTAGAGAATTTAATGTTCTTTCTTTTTGTAACTGAGTATGGTACGCAAAATTTTATAATTTTTGAGTTATAGGTAAAAATCTGAAAAAAGTCCGAAAATTTTGTGTTTTTTTGGCTCCACAAAATTTAGCCTCGAGATATTTTATTGGAAAACCATTAATTCTTGTTACTAGCATCCCCATAAACAGTTTAAAAACATAAAATCTTCTAGCAGAATTTTTGCATCTATTTATGACAATTTGACTGGCCTATGTGTACGCGGTATAGAATTTACATATAAAGAATTATATGCAAAAATCTAATTAAATCACTAGAGCATACCGAATTTTAAAGCGGCCTTTCCAGCTATTATTATGAAAACTGAGTACTGTAACCGATTTCTTATGTGTGTCCCTGTCATTTCATAAAAATGCTATGCATACTCTTTTAATGAAATCGTAGTGAAAATTAGTGATTTATATCAGTTTCAATACCTTTCAGTTACCGCATTTGCATTAATATACTCTCCAAACGATATCTCAATGTAATCGAAATCTTTTGAGTGTCCCTGTAAATGAACCAATAACCGTACGTACTTCATATGCAATACCAAACATGCATTTGTGACGCTATTTAAACCCCATCAATTGTTAGAAAATCCGAGTATATTTATGGTAGTTAGAGCGTGAACAGACGGACAGACAAACGGAATGCATAAGAAATTTGCAACTTTGTTGGAAAGTGCTAAAAATAAACATTACTAATGAATATATCAGTAAGGACCATTTATCACAAACTTCACATTTTTCAATGAGTGTCAAGATTTTTAGTGCTGGTCCTCTAGTACCAGATTAATTTGAAAACAATTATTCTAATTAGTAAATAATTCATATCAGATATGATTTTCAAACCTATGCAGTGTATGCAGTTTTTATATGTACATTACACGGAGCTCCATAACGTGTGATTTATTCTGTTAAACAGATTCATACTTGAGAACAGATGCTATAAAAAAATAAGCTTTTCTAGGTGAATTATATTTACCAGATTCGTCCGGGATAGCTAAGATGACAGAGCATTTAGTGCATCAGCGAGATCCATAATATGAAACTTTACCTGAAAACATTTCTCCCAGCTTGAAATTTACATCTTATAGCATTATCCACTGTTCAATGAATTAAAAATGCATTGAAAGTATAGAATTATGTTACTTTAAAACATTCTTATATTACAATTAAATTTAGGACTTAATGGCATATTAACGACTTCTCAATGAGAGGGTTAATTTGATTTTCTTCTTAGATTATAAAACTATAACTTAAACAGCAATGTGTTTACGGAAGTAAAAATTAAATTTATTTTTAAGATTTTTATTTAAAGATTTCGCATCCTCTTTCAAGTTTCAAATAACTAATTTGTCACTATATCTGATTTCAGTAAAAACTAACAATATTTCAAAAGTTATTGTTTAATTTAACTCCTTAAACTCCTTTTAATCCAATTCCTTAGGCCTAAGGAAATGACTTAATTCCTAATATTTTTTTCATGTATGTGATTTTATAGAGCACCTTCCGAATCATAAAAGAATATTAATATCCGAAATAATTATTTTTTTCTATGTTATTACATGAATATTTTTAAGGATTCAATTTATTCTTAAGACTCCATGCGTCAATTACTTTTTATAAACTAAGTTTTGCTTATCAAAATAAGCAGAAATATATTTTATTTTTATTTTTCTCTCAATAAAACATTTATGTGCATTCATTTAGAAAAATATTTGCTTATGAGTTGTTGCTTTTTTAAGTAAATACTCTGAAGGCAATGGATAAAAATGCAATATTTCTTCTATGTTTCTCAATAATTTAAGAAAGGTTACCCAAAAAAATGCTTAACAATCATAAATATATTTTTTTTGTAAAATTAATTAATATTCGATTTTTAGCAAGTGCCGATATTTTTTTAATCGTATCTACAGATACGATTAAAAAAATATCGGCACTTGCTAAAAATCGAATATTAATTCATTTTACCAAAAAATTATTTCTCAAAAAAGAAAATATTAGTTCAATATCAATCTTAATCATCATGAATCTGTCATAAACTAAGCAAAACGAATAATATAAAAAGCTCTGTATAACAATAAAAAATTAATCCAATTAATTATTTTTATTTCTTCATTACTACTTCGGTTGTAAGCTTTAAAAAATCCAATAATCATTTAGCACACGCGTTTTTTAAGTTCTATTTTCTTTTTTTCAAAAACCTGAGAAATAACTATAAAAATAAAATGAACATATTTTTTTTTTTTCGTATAGAAATATTATTTCCATGCATATTTGAAAAAAAAACATATTTCACATGTTAAAGTGCAAATTTTTTGTAGAGGAGAAATATTTTACAACTTTTTTTTTTCAATTCATAAAAACTTGAGATGAAGCTGAAATAAAATATTCTAATCGTAATTGATTTAATGTATGTATTAAAGTTTACTTTGTCTTAAATTTGTATAAGTATATTTGTATTAATACATCTGTTCAATTTATGCACTTAAAATTAAATTTTTCGATGTCTTGGGTAATAATAATCATTTACATGCATAAAAGTATTTATTTTACATACAAGATCATGCATTGAGTTTTAAAAATGATATAAGATATAATTTTTTAAAATTCTTAAATTCACTTTACAATAATATGTTTCATTAAGTACAATTCTAAAAATTAATTTGAGAAGTCCAATAACATGTCGCTTAATTTTGAAATTTTACTAAGAAAACATGCTGGATATGATTTCAAATTGTAGTCTTATTGCCCGAGAGGTGGCAGCACAGACAATCAACTCATCGAGTTCACGAGTAAAATTCTAGATTTAGCTAAAGCTCGATTCACATATTAAAATGCAATCAATCTGTCAAATAATATCTTGGTTTAAAATACCAAAAAAATAATAAAGCTCTGATTCGTATGCTTAACATTGTGTTTTCCGGTTCCCAGTCTTCCATGTTCTTATATTTTTGGGTGCAGGAAAACAGATTGGTAAACCTGGGAGGCAGTCATTGAAATTGTATTTTCAGGTGTTTAAATAGTTATACTTATTGTCTTTACAGAGGTGCCTTTAACTTCAAATGAATTAAAGGTACCTCTAATAATGTTGAAGAAAATCATTTCTTCGCATACATTTTCATTCTTTTAACACTGATTTTTTAGTTTATTAATTATTAATTTCAAAGTTAGAGATAATACTTTAAAATCGTTGATTAACTGTCTTGTTTCAGGAAACTGAAGTAAACACCATCAACTTCTCATAAAATCTAGGGATTTTTACTCTATCACACAGATAATATAATACGATACTTCATAAATATATTTTCTCTGAAAATTCAAGAAACCTCTTTTTTACTATACATTACAATGGTTTATTCTAAAAGAATCTTATCTTTTTTAAAATCCCCGACAGACTTGCAAAATGACAAATTTGTAAAGTTATTTTGTTTTAAATGCGAAAAAAAATTTCGACATTGTAAAAAAAGACTATAATTATAAATATGAATGCACTTCTTGGGAGCTTTAATCATTAGATTTATTTTAAAACAATTAGTCTAATTGGTAAATAGTTCATAAGATATGTAAATTTTCAGCAAGGCGTGAAATATCCGGACCAAGATTTGATCCATGGACTTCTTCTTTGAAGCCTCCAAAGCTCCACTTTTTCAGCTATCCTCGACGCATTTCAACTCTCTTTACATGATTAAGAACGGGAGAGAATTTTCCACCCTTCTGATTGGCTCGTTTCATTTTAAGCAATTTGTTTTAGCGCCATCATGAAAGTGAAAAACACTGTCTTTAAAAAATACAACAGAAAATTTTATCCTGAAAATAAAATAAATCGCTAAGTTATTAAATGATGTATATGGAATGCTGCAAAGTTAAAAACTAAAGAAAAGGCATTATCGAAGCTGTTAATTCAAATTTATTCCAAAAAGAAAAAAAAAGTCACAAAAGACAAATGTTGACTAAAATAACAAGAAAAGGAAGTGACGCTGTTCCATATATTTTTTTTTCTAGTGTGTTCCTTTTAATTTGTGCTTTTTAATGTAATGTTATTTTGCCGGATTTTGAATAATTTACTCATTACATAAGAATTGAGTTACATTATGCTTGAATGATTTTTACTGAATGTTAAATACTTATTCACTTATATATAAAAAAAAGAATTATATTACTATTGGCGTCAGTAAAATTTCTAATCTCAAAACACCTTAAACAGCTGAATAGATCAAAGAGAAACTAATCAATCAGGGACTCTGTGGTTCTTAATCGAGTATATAGAGTTAAAAAGGCATCCCTGACTAATGTGATGGATCTAATTGGTTCAGATATCAGACCAGATGCTATAATCAATAAGATAAGCCGGATGAATTTCATATGCAGAACACATTAAAATGAATGCATAGTTTTTATGTAGTACTAGAATAATTTTAACATAATTATTCTAATTGATAAGTAATTCTTAACAGATATATTTTTTAAAAGAAATTCAGTGCATACAGTTTATATACATGCATTTTTTCATGCGCATCTTGCATTTACTGGAGTTTCCATTACATGCGATTTATACTGTTAAGGTTGCTAATCACTCAGCGATCGAATTCTCGTCGGTAATATTAAGTTTATGGGTGTTTGATGCATTCTTATATTCTAAATATCTGCTCAGCGAATTAATATTTTTAAGTTCTTTTTTGAGTGTTCTCTTTTTAAAGGATGCTACTTTTCATAAGTTGTCAAAATATTTCTAAAATTTACGCTCAGTTTAATATTTATGTTTTAAAAACTGAGGAACTGGTAGAAAAATCTATCACTTCACATAAAATTTTGTATAAATTCAGGAATATTTTGAAAATTAAGGAAAAAAGGACATCCTTCAAAAAGAGGAAAACGGGAATAAAAGTTAAAAATTTAGATTTCCGGAGGAGATATTTTAAATATAACAATGCATCAACCGCTCATAGACTTAACATTAACGAGGGGAATTCGGACGCTGAGTTACTAGCAACCTTAATCCGATTTATACGTCAGATTAATACGTTTATTTGGATTAATTATGTACGTCAGACTCGTCCAGGATAGCAAAGATGAAGGAAAGTTTACCGCTTCAGCCAAAGAGGTCCATGGTTCGAATCTTGGTTCGGACTTTTTTTGCCCTTCTTGATATTTACATCTTATAGTGTTAATCATTGTTCAATGTATCACAAATTCATTCAATAAATAGAACTAAGCTAGTTTAATTAATTCTTATATTGCAGTGATGATTGGGACTTAATGGCATATTAATGGACTTCTCAGTGTAAGGGTTAATTTGATTTTCTTCTCAGATTATAAAAATGTAACAAAAACAGCAATGTGTTTACACAAAAAAAATAAAAATTATTTTTAAAATTGTTATTGAAAAAGTTTGTATCATCTTTCAAGTTTATTATACATAGTTAGTATATTAAAACGGACTTGAGAATGAGATTGTTAATTTGGTTTTCATCCAAAATAATAAAATTTAAATTTAAACAGAAATCATATATATGCAATTTTACAAGTAAAAATTAGGTTTATTCTTCTTGTTTATAAATTTTTAATGACTACTATCAGCTTTCAAGTTTCAAATAACTAAATTTTCACCATATCTGATTTCAGTATAAACTATCAACATTTAAAACAATAAGCCTCACTTCCCAGTATATTTTAATGTAAATGACTTTATAGAATACTTTCTATTTAATGAAATAATAATAATACCTGAGATAATTACATTTTTTGCAATACTACATGAATATTTTCAAGGCTTAAATTCATTCTTAAAACTAAATACGAAAATTTATCTTTTAAGCTAATTCTGGCTTCTTATAAAACAACGCAGAAAAATTCCTTTCTTATTGTTTTCAATAAAATATTATATGGCTATGTTGTACAAAAATAATTGTTTATGAGAGGTTTTTTTAATTAAAAAAGTATGTTGTTAGCAATAGCTAAAAAAATTAACACTACTTCATTTATATTCTTCAATAATTTGAAAAAAGTTACGAAAAAGTTATTTAACTGTAATTATGAAAACATCTTTGTATGTACATTTGTAAGTTCGCTAAAAAAAATATTTTTTCGGCACTTGCTAAAAATTAAAAATAAATTAATTCCACCAAATAAATCTTTCGCAAAAAAAGAAAGTATTAGTGCAATATCAATCTTAATCATCATGAATCCTTCAAAAATTAAGCGAAAACTCATAATTTAAAAACAATATGTGTATAACAATAAAAAATGAATGCAATAAATTATTTTTGTTTCTTCATTACTTGCGGTAATGAGCTTTAAAAACTCCAATAATCATTTAGAATTTATGTTTTCAATCATATTTTCTTCTTTGAAAAAATAATTCAAAGAAATAGCATAAAAATAAACGAAGCTTTCTTTTTTCGCTTGTAGAAAAACTAGTCCATGTATATTTCATACAAAAAGACATTTTTCAAGTATTAAAATATGACTAAAAATTTTTTGTAGACATAAATATTTCACAACTATATATTTTTTTTTCAATTCACGAAAACTCTTGCTTAAATAAAATATTTTAATAGTAATTGATTTTTGCGCGTAGTAAAATTTAGTTTTTCTTGTTTTATCCAATTAATATAAGTATATTTATATAAGTGTATTTGCTCAATTAATACGCTTAAAATTAAACATTTCAAAGACTTTAGCGAAGTATAATAATTTAAGATGCATAACAGTATTTATTAAAACATACAAGATCATTCAAAGTTTAAAAGAAATGATATAACCTATATATATATATATTTAAATACTTAAATTCACTTTGATATAAACAATAATATGTTTAAAAGTTTTATTAACTAAATTTATAGTTTAAATTACTCAATGGTCATTTTTATTCTCAATGAAACGCATTGTAAACATAGTACTTTCAATCTCATTATTGGTCATCATCAGGGCTAAGAAGCAATAAAAGCCAGACATGAATGTACTGATCCAAACTTCAGAATGAGAAAAGAGATTATTCAAAAAAATCTGTTCACGTTACAGAGAATAACCTGAAAGTCCCCCCCCCCCAACCACATATTTTTATAGAACAGTATAGCATTCCAAAGCTTTGCCGAAAGACTTTTTTTCACTTTGATGTTTGGATCATTCCACCTGGGAAAAGTCTCAACCTGTTGCTTATGTCGCTTTTTACTCTGATGATAAGTATAAATGTGATTGAAAGTACTAGGTTCCAAATGTATCTCCCATTTAATAAAAAAATAACCACTTTAGTAATTTCATTGAATTTTAAGTTTACTATATGACATATTTGATATAAAATGTGTGTCAATTTTTTTTAAATAGATGTTTGCATTACTCATATTTCAGCCAATTTGCATAGTGGTAAGTGCGTTTCATTAGTATGCAACAGATCAACAGTTCAACCCCGGATTAAGCAATATTCTCTTAGCCTTTCATCTCATTTGGGTGAATAAGAGAAGTAACGATCTTGTTTTAGATCTGAATACTAAACTAATTAGTGTCCCATGTTAGGCTGGTTAGGACTGATCCGTGTATGTGTTGGATAGCACCTCTCTAGGGAATTGCAAGAAATGTAAGTCACCGATTTTGACGAAAGTGGTATCGTTGGAAAGATCTCATCGTAAGCAGTAAATAACTGAATGAAACTACCCGACGGAAATGAGTTGTTTTCGAGATATCCGAAAATTTATGTCACGTAGCTAGTGCACACTTACTGGGGAATCGCAAAAAAATAATAATAATCATGATTTTGACGGAAGTAGTATCGTTGGAACGATTTCATCGTGATGAGTAAAAAATTTAATGGATATACCCGTCGAAAATTGTCCATTTTCGAGATGTCTGACAATTTATTTCACACAATTAGTGCAAAGTTACTCTTAAACCAAAAAAAAAAATCTCGATTTTGACGAATGTGACCTCCTTGGAAAGATCTCGTCGCTAGGAGTAAAAAACATGTAGGACTAGCATACATATCCTTTCAACGATAGCACTTTCGTCAAAAATGAGACTACTTTATTTTGCGGTTTCCCAGTAAGTGTGCAGTAGCTACGTGACATAAATTGTCAGTTATCTCGAAAAGAGATAATTTCCAACTGGTAATTCAATTGAATTTTTTCCTCCTCACGATAATATATTTCCAAAGATATCACTTTCGTCAAAAAGCGAGACTAATTTTTTTTAGGTTTCTCAGTAAGTGTGTAGTAGCTACGTGACATAAATTGTCGGATATTTCGAAAACAGCTCATTTCCATCGGGTAGTCCCATTGAGATTTTTACTCCTCACCATGATATATTTCCAACAATATCACTTTCGTCAAAAAGCAAGACTAATTTTTTTTTTTTTTTTTTTCCCACTTAGTGTGCAGTAGCTACGTGACATAAATTGTCTGATACCTCAAAGACAGCTTATTTACGACGGATAATTCCAGTGATTTTTTTACTGCTTATGATGAAATCTTTATAACGATAGCTCTTTTATCAAATTCTGTGGCTTACACTTTTTGCAGTTCCCTAGTGATTTCATTTAAAAGAAAACAAAGTTGTTACTGTATGCCCTGATTATACTGTCTAGATTAGACATGTGTGTAAATAGCGTATTCTTATATAGTTCTTATTCTTATATATAATATAAGAATAAGAACTATATTCTTATATTATATATAAGAATATTCATTATATATATATTATATATAAGAACTTCTCATATTCTTATTCTATTCTTATATAGCGTATTCTTATAAGTTCTGTATAACAATAAAAAATGAATGCAATCAATTATTTTTGTTTCTTCATTACTTGCGGTAATGAGCTTTAAAAACTCCAATAATCATTTAGAATTTATGTTTTCAATCATATTTTCTTCTTTCAAAAAATAATTCAAAGAAATAGCATAAAAATAAACGAAGCTTTCTTTTTTCGCTTGTAGAAAAACTAGTCCATGTATATTTCATACAAAAAGACATTTTTCAAGTATTAAAATATGACTAAAAATTTTTTTGTAGACATAAATATTTCACAACTATATATATTTTTTTCAATTCACGAAAACTCTTGCTTAAATAAAATATTTTAATAGTAATTGATTTTTTGCGCGTAGTAAAATTTAGTTTTTCTTGTTTTATCCAATTAATATAAGTATGTTTATATAAGTGTATTTGCACAATTAATACGCTCAAAATTAAACATTTCAAAGACTTTAGCGAAGTATAATAATTTAAGATGCATAACAGTATTTATTAAAACATTCAAGATCATTCAAAGTTTAAAAGAAATGATATAACCTATATATATATATATTTAAATACTTAAATTCACTTTGATATAAACAATAATATGTTTAAAAGTTTTATTAACTAAATTTATAGTTTAAATTACTCAATGGTCATGAGATTATTCAAAAAAATCTGTTCACGTTAAAGAGAATAACCTGAAAGTCCCCCCCCCCCAACCACATACTTTTATAGAACAGTATAGCATTCTAAAGCTTTGCCGAAAGACTTTTTTTCACTTTGATGTTTGGATCATTCCACCTGGGAAAAGTCTCAACCAAGTCGCTTATGTCGCTTTTTACTCTGATGATAAGTATAAATGTGATTGAAAGTACTAGGTTCCAAATGTATCTCCCATTTAATAAAAAAATAACCACTTTAGTAATTTCATTGAATTTTAAGTTTACGACATGACATATTTGATATAAAATGTGTGTCAATTTTTTTTCAAATAGATGTTTGCATTACTCATATTTCAGCCAATTTGCATAGTGGTAAGTGCGTTTCATTAGTATGCAACAGATCAACAGTTCAACCCCGGATTAAGCAATATTCTCTTAGCCTTTCATCTCATTTGGGTGAATAAGAGAAGTAACAATCTTGTTTTAGATCTGAATACTAAACTAATTAGTGTCCCATGTTAGGCTGGTTAGGAGTTACCCGTGTATGTGTTGGATAGCACCTCTCTGGGGAATTGCAAGAAATGTAAGTCACCGATTTTGACGAAAGTGGTATCGTTGGAAAGATCTCATCGTAAGCAGTAAATAACTGAATGAAACTACCCGACGGAAATGAGTTGTTTTCGAGATATCCGAAAATTTATGTCACGTAGCTAGTGCACACTTACTGGGGAATCGCAAAAAAATAATAATAATCATGATTTTGACGGAAGTAGTATCGTTGGAACGATTTCATCGTGATGAGTAAAAAATTTAATGGATATACCCGTCGAAAATTGTCCATTTTCGAGTTGTCTGACAATTTATTTCACACAATTAGTGCAAAGTTACTCTTAAACCAAAAAAAAAAATCTCGATTTTGACGAATGTGACCTCCTTGGAAAGATCTCGTCGCTAGGAGTAAAAAACATGTAGGACTAGCATACATATCCTTTCAACGATAGCACTTTCGTCAAAAATGAGACTACTTTATTTTGCGGTTTCCCAGTAAGTGTGCAGTAGCTACGTGACATAAATTGTCAGTTATCTCGAAAAGAGATAATTTCCAACTGGTAATTCAATTGAATTTTTTCCTCCTCACGATAATATATTTCCAAAGATATCACTTTCGTCAAAAAGCGAGACTAATTTTTTTTTTTTAGGTTTCTCAGTAAGTGTGTAGTAGCTACGTGACATAAATTGTCGGATATTTCGAAAACAGCTCATTTCCATCGGGTAGTCCCTTTGAGATTTTTACTCCTCACGATGATATATTTCCAACAATATCACTTTCGTCAAAAAGCAAGACTAATTTTTTTTTCCCACTTAGTGTGCAGTAGCTACGTGACATAAATTGTCTGATACCTCAAAGACAGCTTATTTACGACGGATAATTCCAGTGATTTTTTTACTGCTTATGATGAAATCTTTATAACGATAGCTCTTTTATCAAATTCTGTGGCTTACACTTTTTGCAGTTCCCTAGTGATTTCATTTAAAAGAAAACAAAGTTGTTACTGTATGCCCTGATTATACTGTCTAGATTAGACATGTGTGTAAATAGCGTATTCTTATATAGTTCTTATTCTTATATATAATATAAGAATAAGAACTATATTCTTATATTATATATAAGAATATTCATTATATATATATTATATATAAGAACTTCTCATATTCTTATTCTATTCTTATATAGCGTATTCTTATAAGTTCTGTATAACAATAAAAAATGAATGCAATCAATTATTTTTGTTTCTTCATTACTTGCGGTAATGAGCTTTAAAAACTCCAATAATCATTTAGAATTTATGTTTTCAATCATATTTTCTTCTTTCAAAAAATAATTCAAAGAAATAGCATAAAAATAAACGAAGCTTTCTTTTTTCGCTTGTAGAAAAACTAGTCCATGTATATTTCATACAAAAAGACATTTTTCAAGTATTAAAATATGACTAAAAATTTTTTTGTAGACATAAATATTTCACAACTATATATATTTTTTTCAATTCACGAAAACTCTTGCTTAAATAAAATATTTTAATAGTAATTGATTTTTTGCGCGTAGTAAAATTTAGTTTTTCTTGTTTTATCCAATTAATATAAGTATGTTTATATAAGTGTATTTGCACAATTAATACGCTCAAAATTAAACATTTCAAAGACTTTAGCGAAGTATAATAATTTAAGATGCATAACAGTATTTATTAAAACATTCAAGATCATTCAAAGTTTAAAAGAAATGATATAACCTATATATATATATATTTAAATACTTAAATTCACTTTGATATAAACAATAATATGTTTAAAAGTTTTATTAACTAAATTTATAGTTTAAATTACTCAATGGTCATGAGATTATTCAAAAAAATCTGTTCACGTTAAAGAGAATAACCTGAAAGTCCCCCCCCCCCCAACCACATACTTTTATAGAACAGTATAGCATTCTAAAGCTTTGCCGAAAGACTTTTTTTCACTTTGATGTTTGGATCATTCCACCTGGGAAAAGTCTCAACCAAGTCGCTTATGTCGCTTTTTACTCTGATGATAAGTATAAATGTGATTGAAAGTACTAGGTTCCAAATGTATCTCCCATTTAATAAAAAAATAACCACTTTAGTAATTTCATTGAATTTTAAGTTTACGACATGACATATTTGATATAAAATGTGTGTCAATTTTTTTTCAAATAGATGTTTGCATTACTCATATTTCAGCCAATTTGCATAGTGGTAAGTGCGTTTCATTAGTATGCAACAGATCAACAGTTCAACCCCGGATTAAGCAATATTCTCTTAGCCTTTCATCTCATTTGGGTGAATAAGAGAAGTAACAATCTTGTTTTAGATCTGAATACTAAACTAATTAGTGTCCCATGTTAGGCTGGTTAGGAGTTACCCGTGTATGTGTTGGATAGCACCTCTCTGGGGAATTGCAAGAAATGTAAGTCACCGATTTTGACGAAAGTGGTATCGTTGGAAAGATCTCATCGTAAGCAGTAAATAACTGAATGAAACTACCCGACGGAAATGAGTTGTTTTCGAGATATCCGAAAATTTATGTCACGTAGCTAGTGCACACTTACTGGGGAATCGCAAAAAAATAATAATAATCATGATTTTGACGGAAGTAGTATCGTTGGAACGATTTCATCGTGATGAGTAAAAAATTTAATGGATATACCCGTCGAAAATTGTCCATTTTCGAGTTGTCTGACAATTTATTTCACACAATTAGTGCAAAGTTACTCTTAAACCAAAAAAAAAATCTCGATTTTGACGAATGTGACCTCCTTGGAAAGATCTCGTCGCTAGGAGTAAAAAACATGTAGGACTAGCATACATATCCTTTCAACGATAGCACTTTCGTCAAAAATGAGACTACTTTATTTTGCGGTTTCCCAGTAAGTGTGCAGTAGCTACGTGACATAAATTGTCAGTTATCTCGAAAAGAGATAATTTCCAACTGGTAATTCAATTGAATTTTTTCCTCCTCACGATAATATATTTCCAAAGATATCACTTTCGTCAAAAAGCGAGACTAATTTTTTTTTTTTTAGGTTTCTCAGTAAGTGTGTAGTAGCTACGTGACATAAATTGTCGGATATTTCGAAAACAGCTCATTTCCATCGGGTAGTCCCTTTGAGATTTTTACTCCTCACGATGATATATTTCCAACAATATCACTTTCGTCAAAAAGCAAGACTAATTTTTTTTTCCCACTTAGTGTGCAGTAGCTACGTGACATAAATTGTCTGATACCTCAAAGACAGCTTATTTACGACGGATAATTCCAGTGATTTTTTTACTGCTTATGATGAAATCTTTATAACGATAGCTCTTTTATCAAATGCTGTGGCTTACACTTTTTGCAGTTCCCTAGTGATTTCATTTAAAAGAAAACAAAGTTGTTACTGTATGCCCTGATTATACTGTCTAGATTAGACATGTGTGTAAATAGCGTATTCTTGAAATTTTTTTTGTTTGTTTATCCAAAAAAAAAAAATCATTTTCTTAGGCGGCGCTGCCATTGAATTCATTGCTTGAAAGTGTTAACACCGAGCATTAGTTACAGAGTCTAGAAAATGTGTTGCGAAATTAATTTAACACTTTTGCTAAATTTTGGTTTATTCGTCTATTAGTTTATTCGTCGTTTTAACACTTTCGAACAATGTTGAGAAGCGTTTATGACTTCGGTTTTTCTGTCAGACTGTCCGCCTGGCCGTTTCTGCGCGCTATAAATATCCTCGGATAGCACTAAAATTTAAAGAAGCCATCTATGTTTATACTACTGCGAAAGCTATTTTAAATAAATTTGTAGCATCATTACTTTATTTATAAATACAATCAAAAAATTTCGTTACATTATGGCCAATGGGAAAAATTGTTTGAAATGATTTTTATAACCTTTCAAATGTGCTAAAAGAGATATGCATTTACGAAGTGCATTAAAATATGCATTCTGTAAAAATATGCGTTGTAAAGAAAACGGATTATTCAAGAGTATTCAAGAGTATTCAAACGTATTATGGAAACGTAGTTGCAAGGGCAAACTTAAGCATTTCATCAATATATAATGTAGGGGAAAATGTTTGCGCCTTATTTTAATTATTTTAAACTATAACATGTGTATTAAAACTGATATACGTTGAGAAAGCTAATATAGGTATAATACAGGGTATAGGTATATGCATCATGTATAATACGAAATGCATTTACATACGCACAAATGATTTCAAATTGTATATTTTATCCGCAGTAGTATATGCTAGCGGTGATGTCAGGAAATGCATTTTTATTTATGATTTGCACATGTAACTTTCACTGCATTTATGCATGATTAAAAAGATTATAATAGTTAGTGTATGTTTATTATTTATATTTATGTTTTACCATATTATTTATTGCATGATGTATATAAATGTTACAATTGATATACAGGGCTATACAAAATAGTTCGTGAAAGTTATTGATTGAAAGTGTAAATAATTTAAAGTGATTTATATTTTAAGGTTATTTTTAAATGAGTCATGTATTTTTACGCTGAATTCCAATTCCTTTTACTGAGAAATATGTACTCTTTGGTAATCCCGTCGATCAATTTCGCCAAGTTATAAAAATCGCCAAATTGTTTACCAAATTATATAAAGTGACATACTTTTTATTTTAAATAACGGCAGACCAAACAAATCTGCAAAATCTAATAAAAAATACAAATAAAAAAATGAATTAAAAATCACTTGAGGACGTAATAAACACGTACACCGTAGTTAATGTCAAGTGAACGTCACATTTACAATCATCCATTATTGGCATATAATCTAATAGCTTGGCGATATTTTTTTGGTCGATGTGTTCCCCAAGTAGTACCGATATATGTTTATGCAATATAGACAAAATTATATATAGCTACATGTATCCAATTCTTACGCAAAGAATTGGATACATTGCTGTCTTTGAATAACAATTTTTGACAATATAATTTCAGTAGTTTTAAATGTGTTTTAGTTTGAAATAAATTCTAACTAAATACGCGCGTGTAATAAAGGTACTTGGTAAATTACAGGGCTGAAGAAAAGTGTGAAAGTATGTTTTCGTCTATTAGTAAAATATTCTGAAAGAAATTTCAGCTTGTTATGCGCTTTCTTGCTAAATTAAATTTTTATATAATATAACATATATATGAACCTACAGATCAAATACGAGGCTTTTCTAAAATGTTGGAATACATATTCGGATATGGATAGTAATACCTTATTTCCATAAATAACAATAATTATTTAAAGATGACAGGAAGTGTTTGAAAATGTTTCATAATCTATGCTTAACACATAATTTTTCTTACTTGTGTTGATTTGTTTATAGTGTTTACATAAATCGTTTTAATTGTGTTTTCTGCAAAATTTATCTTTAAAAATAAGTTTCTCATAGCATTAATTGCGTCACAAATATTTAAAAACACACTGGATTTCTGTTCATTCGAATTGGAAGAGATCATAGCCACCTCTTTACAAAATTTATTTATTTATTTATTTATTTGCGATTCCGCTTGTTTATTGTCAAATTATATATATCAGACATTGTATCTTGATACTTGATGCATCATATCGCCACAGATTAATTTTTTTTTTTTTTGCATTTTCATCATAAAAGTTTAAAAAAAATACCTTGCACTGATTTGTATATTGAGTTTGTAATTCGAACACAACGGGATTTTTTAATACAGATTTTTTGTTAAACTATTTTGCAGAATTTTCCGTTCACTTTTATAAAGATTGAAACTGGTGATTTTACATTAATTTGAAATTAAATCTTTCACTAAAAATAAATTTTTTATGTAGATTTCGTGTGATATACAACCTGTTGTGGTCGATCCAATGCTGGTATTTCGGAAACATTTTTCAGATCTACACCGCTCATGACCCCTAGACTCCAAAACTACCAGCAGTAAAAAAATTTCCTAACTGCATATCTGTCTATTTATCTATCTATCTATCTATCTATCTATCTATCTATCTATCTATCTATATATATATATATATATATATATATATATATATATATATATATATATATATATATATATATATATATCATAATCAACCGTTTTCGATCCACTGCTGGATGTAGGTCTGTTCCAGATTTTTCCAATGTTTCCTGTCTAGTGCTTTCGTCATCCAATTTACACCAGCCAATTTTCTAATTTCGTCACTCCATCTTACTTGTTATCGTCTTCTTCGTCGTTTTACATCTCTGGGATACTATTGTATTATATTTGTGCTTCATCTATTGTGTTGTCTTCTTGCAATGTGCCCGACTCATTTCCATTTTAGCTGTTTGATTCTTTCAAGGATGTCAAAATATACATATACATGTAACTTTTTATGGACATGATAACTTCTATAAATCTGAACTTATTCCAAACTGATACATAAAATCATGGGTTATGAAATCTGGGGGCAGGCTCGTTAATGGGCAAAATCGGACCAAGGGCGGTAGAAATTGGGTGGGGTTTTGTGAAAACCGATAAAAGCCGTAGGACTTCTTAATTAAAACAGACATCGAATGAGTTTAAAGTTTTTATTTCTTCTAAAAAATTACGTTTTAATTTATCGAATTAAAAATCGATCTCTAAATATTTATCTATCTATCTATATACATACTACTGACATACATACACACACACATATATATATATATATATATATATATATATATCTAGGTTTCGTTCTATCATTAAAGGCACGAAATTTATTATTATTACATATATATATAGTTGTAATTTTCTTTTGTAAATTTTATCTCAAAAAAAAAAAATGAAAAATAATATCATGTAATTACATGAAAAATATTTAACAACCAAAAAAAAAAAGAAAGAACAAATCTCTTTAAATGAAAATGAAAATTCTAGAATATACTTTTGTTCTACACCGCAAATGATTTCTTAGAAAATCCTTCTTGTCTTGTTTTGTACCAAATTGTGTTTTTTTGTCCGAGTTTATTTAATAGACAAATACAACTAGTAACTTCTCTAGATTTCTTAAGTGATCAGAATCAGTAATTAGCGAATTTAGAATCCCATTTTCCCTTAAGCTATAATGTTTGTCTTAGAAAAATCAAACAAAGATAAAAATGAATTACATGACCGAGAGGAGTTACTAAATGTTGTACATTATTATTAAGTTATTGTTTAAGTTGCTTTTTGGAAAGAGGATAATAATACTTTTGCAATACTTTCATAATTTCGAATTAAACAGTAAAAATTAAATAAAACAGCAATATTTTCTTAACATATTCTTAAAAACGAAGTTTACTTTTCTCCCTCAATTCTGTTGTCTTCTGGAGGCGACACTAAAACATACATTTAAATTAATTTAAATGCTTCTTGAAGTGCTTAAATTACATCTAGATTTTTTAAAATAAATGGGTGCATACTCGAAGTATCGATATATATATTGATGAGTCTTTGGAGATATTTTATAATACTTTTAAAGAAGTTTTTGTAGTACCACGTAAAAATTATCTCAGGGCTGAGGAGGTTATACTTTATATTGGGAACTTTAAATAAGATTAATTGGAAATCTTTTTTAATGGTTAAATATGTATTTTTCATAATTGTTAACGAAAAAGTATATTACATGTGTAAATACAGTCATTATCTTATTTAGAATACCCTTTTCTATCAAATATTTCTTTTTTAAAAGGAAACAAATGAAGAAAGAAGCTACATGGAACGCGAGGAATTCCAAAATGTTGTACTTTATTATTTTTTAAGTTGCTTGTGGAAAATGGATTAATTATTCCATTGTAATACTTTTATATTTCAAAGTTACTAAGTAAAAAGAAAAAAAAACATATTCTGCATTTGAGTTTAAAGGACCATTTATATAGTACTAAACACTGGACATTAATTATATAAATGTCTGTTTTTTCAGGTTTAATATCAGGTTAAGAAATTTATTATCTGTACATATATATACTGTTAAAAACTTTCAGCACATTTTACCTCGACAAAAAGAAATAATATTATGTAATTGCATACAAAATATTTAAACAAACAAAAGAAGATAAACGAATCTATCTAAAAGAAAAAAAATGTGTAGAATATATTTTGTTCTGTAATTCAGGTGCTTTCTTCGAAAATCCTTTTTATCTTCTCTTGTACCAAATTGTATTTTTTGTGTTCGAGTTGATTTAATAGACAAGTTCGTTTAATAACTTCTCTAGATTTCTTGAAGATCAGAACCAGTAATTTGTAAATTTAAAATCACATTTTCTACCGAGCTAAAATGTTTGTCTTAAAAAGGCAAACAAGGAAAAAAATAATTATTTGACCGAAAGGAATTTCTAAATGTTGTTGTTGGAAAAAGTATAACATATACAGTATATCAGTATAACAGTATATACAGTATAACAAATACAGTATAACATATACAGTAAGTATGCATTTGTAATACTTTCGTGATTTCGGATAAAACAGTAAAAAAGTCATAAAACAGCAATGTTTTCTTAAGATTTTCTTAAAGACAAATTTTACTTATACTTTAAATTCAGCTCTTAAAACAGGGTTTAATGAGAACCATCATTTATGAAGAAATATGTACTATTCATAATTGTTAAAGAAAAAGAATAATACACGGATGAGAAACAGCAATTAACAAAATTAAAATCCCATTTTCTGTCATACTGTAATGTTTGTCTTAGAATAACAAACAAGAAGAAAAAGGAACTACATGAACAAGAGGAGTTCCTACTTTTTCTACTTTATTCTTAAGGTAATATTTCAGTTCCTTCTGGTAATTAGCTTTAACATTCGTTTGTAATACTTCGAACAAAGCATGTAAAAATAAATAAAAAGAGCAATATTTCTAAACAAATTCCATATTTGAGTTTAAACGACCATTCATATAATACAAAACATGTTTCGTTTTAGCATATAAATGCCTGTGCTTTCAGTTTGAGACCAGTATTTTGCTACACCATTTTTTATAAGACTGTATTGCAGAAAGTTGCGTTTTAATCCATCTAACTATGATGATTTTATAAACTTTTTAATCCATTCTGTGATAAAAAGATAAGAAATTTATTCTTAATACATATATACAGTAAATATTTTCTTCTGCAAATTTTATTTTGAATTAAAAAAAATAATAATACGTACACAGACGAAAAAATAAAAAAATAAAAAATAAAATAAAAAATATCTAAACAGTCAAAGGAAAATGAACGAATTCATTTAAAAGAAAATAAGTCTAGAATGTTCTTTTGCTCTACCCTGCAGATATTTTCTCTGAAAATCTTTTTTGTCTTTTCCTTTACCAAATTCTGTTTTTATGTTCGAGTTGATTTAATAGACAAATTCCCCTGGTCACTTCTTTAGATTTCTTAAGTGATCAGAATCAGTAATTAGCAAAATTAGAATCCCATTTTCTACCAAGCTATAATGTTTTTCTTAGATATAAACATGTATTAGAAGGGATAACATGACCGAGAGAAGTTACTAAAGGTTGTACTTTATTATTAAATTAATGTTTAAGTCGCTTGTTGGGTAGTGATTGATAATGCCTTTGTAATATTTTCATAATTTTGAATTAATCAACGGAAAACAGATAAAAGAGAAATGTTTACTAAACATATTCTTAATGACGATATTCAATTAAACATTATAATGAGCTTTTAAAATAGGGTGAAATAAAAATCTTATTCAATTGTTAAATGTGTAGTTTTCTTAATTATTAACGAAAAATAATATTAGATGGAGACACGCACATATACATATTTTTCCTTTTTTCTATCTTTACAAGAAAAAAGTACTGGATTCATGAAAAATTTCGAAATCCGGTTTTGAGACGAATTTGGACGTTTTCAGGGACAGAGAACCTGATAAACATGTTTTTACAAAATGTCTGTCGGTGAGCCTGTCAATCAGTCTGTCTGTAATGTAACAAACCTTTCGGGGGGCGCTCTATCTCAAGAACTAATTCGCGAAATTTTCTAAAACTGTAGATTTACTAAATCTAAAGTAGTCCTTGCTATAGATTAGTTTTGTTTAGTTTTTTGTGTAAATTGCCATACAGATGGCGCTGTTATGTAGCATTTTTCACGAATTTTGGAATGAATGTATCGTTAGAACTAATGAATGAATTTTCACCAAAATTCAGATTCAATTAGTACCTAATAAAAAAAATGATCCTGATTAGATTTTGATGTATATCCCACAAGTTTCTCTGTTATGCAGATTTTTTAAGATTTTGCAGTAGCTCTATCTGTGAGTCTGTGTGTCTGTGAGCCTCTCTGTTAGTCTGTCTGTAGGTGCTGCATTATTCAAAGTTTCCACAATTGCTATATCTAAAGAACTGTTGCATGGATTTTAATGAAACTTTTGATTTAGTTAGTACGTGATATAAAATGATGCTAATTGTGCTTTAGTGCAAATAGCTAAACAGGTGGCGCTGTCACGCGCATTATTCTTAATTGTTGTAATATCTCAATACCAAAAGCGAATTCACAGAACTTCACAAAACTTAAGGTTCTGTGAGACCTTGATATAAACTAGATCTTATTAGATTTTAGTGTATACCGCTCAAGAGGTGGCGTTGCTATGCACCATTACTTACGATTTCCACAATAGTGCAATCTAAAGAACTAGTGTATGGATTCCTATAAAACTTTATATTTAGTTAGCACTTGATATAACATAAAGTTGATTCCAGTTTGGTACAAATCATCCAGCCTTTGGCACTGCCATGGAGCATTATTCGTGATTATCGCAATAGCCCTATCTCAGAAACTAATGCACGAATTTTTCCAAAACTTCAGATTCAGTTAGTCCCTAATATAGATTAGTGTTGTTTAATTTTTCATGTAAATCGCCCTACAAATGGCCCTGATATGCTGCATTTTTCAAGATTTCACAATAAATGCATCTCAAGAACTAATGCATGTATTTTCATGAAACTACAAATTCAATTATTACCTGATAAAAAATTGATCTGATTGTTTTTTATGTACATCACCGAACACGTGTTATTACATATTAATTAGTGCTTGCATAATATTTTCGAGCGTTTTATTTTATTTCTGTTTAGGTTTTACATACGTTTATGAATCTGCTTTTTATATATTAATTTATAAATTCAACAATTTTAGCAAAAATATTTTATCAAATTATTGAGAGCAATTGTTAGTTTTGGGGCCGTTATGTTTTCATTCTTTTCAAATATATTATAGAATTTTTCCCTTACAGTAAAATTTTATCTTCAGTATTATATATATTAATAATTTAAACCCTTAACATGGCTGCCATCTACTACGCCTATTTTAAGACGAATAAACATATCAGGAAAAAAAAATTAGTAGATAATTAACAGTATGGAGTGTAATACATAACATTAAATATATTTGGCATACATTTTACTAAAACATTTTTGTGGTTTCAAACATGTTTATGCGATTTAAATAGCCGTAGAAGTTGGCAGCTCTGCCTTAACAATCATTTGAAATTACTATATAATGCATACGAATGTGTTATGCTTACCTAAGACCGTCTTTCAATAGATTAAATGAGCTTAAAAAACTCCTGTATTTTTGAAATAAGTGTTCATGGTATTTAAAAAGTAACTTAAGCAACAACATGTTTACACACATTCATACATATTGACTGTCATAATAACAAAATACGCAACATATCGCGCACGTGATATCTTTGTCTTACAACTTATCTTAATATATTCGTAGCTACATTTTCAGTTTAGTAAACATTCTAAAAAAATCATTTGATAAGAAAAATGTACCGTCTGCGTGAAGCGCAAAATAAAAATTATTAAATTAAAACCATGGAAGTAGCGATGAAACGCAACACATATAAAAACAAATAAACTTTAAAACTTTAAGAGGTCCCATCCTTCAATCATATTTATAAATAACCATTACTTGACCATGTGATAAAATGTTCTTAATTGTTACAGATGAATAAATTTAGCTTAAGTTATGCAAATTTATCTACAGTTACGGCTGAGTTGACTAAAAGTTTTGCAGCATATTTTAACAGTATAGAAATACTTTAAATTTTTTTTAACAAAACTTTATATTAATTTTTTATTTCCTTTAAATGAAAACAAATATGATAAGCACTCTTCCCTTATTGATTGCAAAAGATAAAAAAAAATATGCTTGCAAAATAAAAACTACTAGCGGCCTTCGCCCGCTACGCTGGTTGGCTTATCTAAAGAAAACTTGACGGACAAGAAATATCAATTCTATTATATTCGAAAGAGTGTAAATTAAAATTTAATTGAAACTAATTACAAACAACTGGATTTCGCGTTTAAGTATGGATTGTGGTATAATGCCAAACATATCTTCCGTGGAATTTATGGGTTGGATGTACGTTTTAAGAAAATCAAAGCCGGCCAAATCAATGTTTTCGTTTTCAATGGAAATTAATTTAAAAAAAAAAAAAACTATTAAGTCAATTCTTTCAAAATTTTGAATACTCTTAATCATGTTTAGATAAAGAACTAAAAAATTTTTTGAGTGAAAATACCCAAAAATCGGTTAGATATAAAATATTAATGTTCACAATCGCTTATATATCATTATCCAATCAACCACTCAACCGATTTTTACTATCTTTTCCAGATAGTTAGATAAGGTTCAGACATACATTAAAATAAAAGCAAGTCGATAGTGCAAAAGCTTTGGGAAATATAAAATATTTACTGTAAATTTTTTTTAAAAAAACGAAGTTTCGAAGAAAAATTTTAAAAATCGAAAAAATCGAAAATTAAAAAAAAAAAAAAAAAAAAAAAAAAAAATCACTGACATTATCAGAAAAGAATGAGGCTTCAGAATCCGGCGTTGGTTTTTGTTAGAGTTTCATAGAAATGCCAGGATTGGAATTTAAAAACGCATTTCGAAAAAATTGCAAAAAATAACGCTAAAAATCGAAGTTTCGTAAAAAATCGAAAAAATCACAAATTAAAAAAAAAAAAAAACAATTAGACAGTTAGTGCAAGAAAAGAACGAAATACCCGAAATTATAATTCTTTTGTTGCTGGTTTGTTTATAACTGCACCGATGGCACTTTAAAAACGAGAAAACAGAGCGAGAAATTTTCTCCCTCAGTCGATCTTTTTCGGATCCCCATTTCCGCCCAAATTGCAAACATTCAGGAGCAAATAAGTGAAAATTTTAACGTGTCTGACTAGTTTTTAATTAATAATTAACGAACTAATTGGAATTTCGAGATTTGAATGGACAACTCATGATCCCCGATTTTTTTCCCTTCAATTCAAAATAAACGCGACGTTTCTCCGTTTCCGGGTTCGGAAGAGATAGCGTCACATACATACATACATACAACATACGATCGAATTTTAATAGTATAGATAAAACTTCTTTTAATTAAAAATAACTTATATACAAGAAAGTTCCTAGAACTTGCAAATAAATAGAAATACATTAACATTTCTTCATTTGTTTATTTTTAAAAATGATGACTGATAAAGTTACATTTAAAAAGATTATAGAAGTTATACATTCTGTTAAATTAAAATTGATTGATTATTCTTTACGGCGATTTTATTTCAATATGAATTCTCTAATTATTCCTTTTCCTAATTACACTTCCGCTCAATTTTCGTTAAATTGTATTGAATTTCATTCTAAAAATTATTTATCACCATTAAATACCTTTTGACAATTTTAATATTCATTTATATAATTACTTATAGAAGAAAAAATGAGTTGCTTAGTTAAAAATTATATAAAATATCCAATTTTCCTTATTTAAAAAAAATTGAGATAAATAAATATTTTTTACTACAGTATACTCTCGATATCTCGAAAACCTTGATATGTCGAAAAAATATTTTTCCCCTTGGTATTATAAATTCATCTAATGTTAATTTTAATTTTTATCTCGAAAGGATTTTACAGAAAACCTTGCTATGTCGAATATTTTTCGAAGTAAAAAGATATTTTTTTTCCGGAAAATCGCTGTTTATTTGTGTCCAAGAAAATAGGATTATGTTTCCAAGAATCTCTCACATCCCTCATTATCTCTCTGAGGGATCGATGCCGATTACGATAAGTCCATCTGGTCACTTGAAAGATAGACAAGGGGAGAAAAACAGGTCGTTCCTTGTCATATGGGTGGCATTTTGGGGGGAAAAGGAGGGGTGGGTGAAGATGCATGCGGTCCCGCCAAATCACGTGTCTTCCCAATGATGATTCAACAATCCAATCATTTGTCACTTAGGTTTGTTGCTGTTGCTCTCCTCGTCAGAATTTACTGTATACGGCTTAGTCATTCGCGAAAAACGTTAGTGAATTAGTAAAACGCGTTTGTGAAAGTGAATTACCAGTTCTAACTTCAAAAATGGAAAGTTCCGAAGAAAAGAAAGTAGTGAGCGTTAAACGAAAGTTAAACGTGTTAACAATCGAAAAAAAGGTAAAGATTTTAAAGGCTGTAAATAAAGGTGGAAGAAAAGGGCAAATCGCAAAGGATTTCAAAATTCTAGCTTCTACTTTATCAACGATACTGAAAGACAGGAAAAAAAAATTGAGAAACTTTTCGAGCAGGAAAAAGGAGCCGCAAAGAAGATTAGGATGGCTGGATATCCGGATTTAGAGGAATGTCTCATAACTTGGTTTAAACAGTGTAGAGACCGTAATGTCCCTCTTGGTGGAAATTAGTTGAAAGAAAAGGCCGAACAATTTGCAGAAAAATTAGGCCACAAAGATTTTAAATGCAGTAAGGGATGGCTAGAGAACTTTAAAAAACGCCACAACATTGTTTTTCGAAAACTGTGTGGCGAGAGTCAATCAGTGAGTGATGAACTTTGTTCAGAATGGATAAAAGAACTCCCTGATCTTTTGAAAGAATATTCCCCCGATAACATTTACAATGCTGATGAGACAGGGCTTTTCTTTAAAGCATTACCGGACAAAACTGCAGTTTTCAAAGGAGAAAAGTGTCACGGAGGAAAGCAGAGCAAAGAGCGAGTGACATTGCTGTTAGCTGCCAATATGAGTGGGACAGAAAAGTTAACCCCCTTGATGATTGGGAAAGCCAGAAACCCAAGATGCTTTAAAGGAATGAAGTCCTTTCCTCTGCATTATAAAGCAAATAATAAAGCTTGGATGACAAGCGAATATTTCGTTGATTGGCTGAAACAAATAATTAAGAGCATGTGCAAAAAAAAGAAGAACATTTTACTTTTCATCGACAACTGCAAAGTTCACGGCAGTATACCAGAATTGAAAGCGGTAAAAGTACGTTTTCTTCCACCAAATACCACTTCAAAACTGCAACCCCTCGATCAAGGGATAATCAGAAGTTTCAAAGTTGGATACAGAAAGGAAGTAGTGAAGAAAATAGTAGATTCCATTGACAGAGAAGAGGAAATTACGCCCCTAAACATTCTGGATTGCATGAGGATCGCTGACAGAGCTTGGAGGAACGTCACTCAGCAAACTATCATAAACTGTTTTAGAAAAGCTGGTTTTGTGAAAGAGACAGAAAATGAAAATGATTCGGAGGAGGAACAAGAAAGCGTCACTGAACTCGAAAATGAAATGAAGTGCGAAGAATGGGGAAAAATTTCGAAGTTACTGAAACTTTCCGAAAATATAACTTTCGAAGATTTCACTGAAATAGACGCTGAAGTTGAAGTCTGTGGGATATGGACCGACGATGAAATAATTTCGCAATCGACTTCTTCTCCGCTATCCGATGATGAGGAAGAAGCGGCTGTCCCAGAGCCATCACCGAGTATTACTGCGTCCCAAGCTAAAGATGCTGTCCATGCACTACGACACTTTATGGAATGTTCGGAAAACGTGGATAACGATGATTTTGCTGCAATTTTTTGAATAGAAAAATTGGTTGAAGAACAATTTAAAAAGAGATGTCGCCAGGCCACACTACTGGACTATTTTAAGAAATTCTAGTGATGTAAGTTTATTTATGTGTTTACTAATTATTTTCAATTTAATGTAATTTTTTTCTACTACTTTAAAAATTAAAATTAGCATCCTGTGATTAGACATATTGTTGACTATCATTAAGTATTTTAACTTATTTTCATCTGTCATGTCTTTAATTTTCATAATGTTATTCCGTATCATGTGTTTTTACATATTTTTAATGTTTTACCTATGACCTTGTTATCTCGAAAACTCGCTATCTCGAATTTTTTTTAGCGTCCCTTCGACTTCGAGATATCGAGAGTATACTGTATTTTTTTTTAATAATTTTCGTGAAAAACTGCATTTCAAGACATAAAAGAACTAGATCAGAATTTGTTTTAAAGGAAGTGATTTTCAGTATTAATGAGACTATTTAAACATGTGAAAGACAGTTAATACTAGTTAATTTTTCATTAAACATCTGTATAAATTAGGTGGGAGTAATGATTCATCTAAAGTATGAGCAATTGCTATATATAAACTTTTCTTATTACAGTAAGTTATGCTTTCCCAGAAAAACAATGCATATACAGGGGTCAAAGCATATAAATGTTTCTAGAACTGAAAAATAAATAGAAAGACATTAACATTTATTCATTTGTTTATTTTAAAAACGATGACTGACGCAGTTACATTTAACAAATATTAAAGAAGCTATACTTTCTCTTAATTTACAATTGACTCATTATTCTTTACGGAGATTTTATTTCAATATAAATTCTCTAATTATTCATTTTCCTGATTTCACTTGCCGCTCAATTTTCATTAAATTGTATCAAATCTCATTCTAAAAGTTAATTATCAGCAATAAGTAACTTTTGACAGTTTTAATATTCATTTACATAATTACTTACAGACGGAAAAATAAATTGCATAATAAAAAAAAGTAAATAAAATATCCAATTTTACTTATTTAAAAAAATTTCAAAGAAATAAATATTTTTTTTTTACTGTTTTGTATTTAAATACTTTTGGTGAAATACTGTATTTCAAGATATAAAAGAACTAGTTGAGAATTTGTTTTAAAGGAACTGATTTTCAATATTTTCGAGACCTTTAAAGATATTTAAGGCTGTTAATAATAGTTATTTTTCCATACTGAAATTATTAATTGGGGTGGCGGTATAATTTATTTAAAGTAAGATTGCTACATACAATTGCTACATACGCATTTTCTTCCTATTCCTTAGGTAAATTATTTCCTCCCAGGGAAACAGTGCTTATACAGGGGTTGGAATAGATGAGACAAATTTCATTGATCTTCCAGTAACTTTCATCCATAATCTTTGAGATACATTTTTATAACATACGCAATACGAATATACGATAAAAAATTTTGATAAAAGATACTGATCAGAACAATAAAATTTTTCTTATGGGTACTTCCACGAGAACATGTCGTGTAAGTCACATACAACGATTTTGGATACCAGTATTTTAGAACGGGAAAATGTGACTTGTTTTATCTGAGATATTTCATCAACTGAATAAGGCTATGCAAACCTTTCAAAAATAACGGTGGCCAACGATTTAGCAGTTACTAATAATGTGACTTACACGACAAGTGCTCATGGAAATCCCCCTATATGTTCCAACCCCTGCTTATACCATTTTCGTAATTCAGAAAGTGTTTCAAGCAGAATGCGGGAGACATCGGTGGAGACAATTCGTAATAAGAAAATCTAAGTTTCATGAGTACAGCCTATGAGTGGAGTGTTTTTTCAGAGAGATGTAGTAACATTGTCTAAAACCGTTTTCGACGTTTGTATAGTGGAGTGCTGTCGTTCAAACAATTTTATTTACTGTGACTTGCAGTCCTTTTTGGTCATTTTTCGATCAATGAAAGCTTTAAATTCATAATTTCTTCACTGTGGCGAATGATATTAACTATTGCACCTGATTTTAGAAGCTTATGATCTACCAAAAACACAGCCATGTCTACTTTCCGAAGCGAATTTGTCTGGTGGTCGATGTTGATGGTTGTCCTAGACAAACCCTTTATGTCCTGTAAAGAACATAGCCACATTAAGTTTGCACGACTGTTCTGCTGCTTTCACTAGTGTTTTATTTATTTATTGCTTTATTTATTTTGATTAAAAAAGAAAAGCAGTGCATTTCAAATATACACAGTGTTTTATGTATTGACTTCAGCTATAAATAAATTTTTAAATGATTAATTATATATCATTTATAGATAATATATAAATAACTAAAGTGATACAAAACATAAATAAAAATGGTGATAGAATTTAATTAATTAATAATAAATTCTAACACAGTAATTTTCTCTGTTAGTAAGCCCTTCTTACTATAGCACTGAGTTGAACTATAACACAAGATTTTCCACCTGTTAGGGAATGTTATGATGCTTTGTTGTGGTGTCATGAATACGTGACTTTCTGTCAACTGTATATGAAAATGTCCTCTCTCGGAAAAGTCGTTTTTAGGTGCGTTCGTAATTATGTAAATACGTATAGCACCTATAGTTGTCGTTCAGTCCGTCTGTCTGTCCGTCTCTCTGTCCGTCTGTCTGTCCTCATGTAACAACTCAGAATCTACCCAACCGAATCGTTTGAAATTGAAAATACATAATTATTATATAATTTTGTCGAGTTATTTCAAATTTCATGAAAATCGGGTGCATTGATCAATTACAGGGACAATCAAAAGTATTGCGTTACATTAGTGTCAATGGGGAAAAATGTTTCAAATGTATTTTAATGGTGTTACACTCATTCGAACATAAGAAAATTGATATGAATCTATAAAGTATATACTATAATATACATTTTGCATAATCTGTGGTGCAAAGAACATTTGTTATAGATTTACAATGCCACACAAAAGTATTCTATTGTATAATGGTATAATGAGAACATTGTTTGGTGTATATTTTAATTGTAATTAATTATTTACAATTTTATGAGATTGATTTATGAGAGTAACATTTTTAAAACTTCGTTATCGTACGAACGCACCTTATTTGCTACGCTTCACATACAATTTCCAACTTCTTTTCTTTTGGAACTGTATAACATCACGTTGCAAATTTAGTAAATAATAGTGAGTTGATGATACAGCGATGTGAATCTCTTTTATGTGTCCCATATCTACATCTTTTTAATTCTATATTATTGAAAAAATTCGACTGACAAATTATGAGGGGTGATAGAAGACATCAAGAGGATGAAAATTTACTGTAAAACATACAATCGTAAACCACGTATTTTATAAAAAAATACAGGATGTTTCATCCCAATTAAATTTCCATTGACGGAATAATTTTGAAAAATAAATCAAAACATTACAATGAACATAGATTTATATATACTATAATTTGTGTAAAATATTATAACATCGCGAAAAATTCTTGAGAGATAGGGTTCTTCAGAATTCGATGATGCCATAAAACTGGCAATCACCGTCTATGGAAAGTCAAATGAATAACCCTGGCGCTTATAATGAAACTTCTTTCGCTTTTTTTTCTCCATATTATCACATTTACAACAAAGACATAAATGTCTCGTTTGAATTAAAACTTTATTTAGATATACTTCAGTTTTCCGAAATTTATACAGTCAACAACAAATTAAATTAGGACAAAACATTCTGTATCTTTGATTAAACGTGTGGTTTGCGACACCATATCCTATAGTACTTGTCGCAGACAGTGCGATGTCGATGATATAAATTCTACCCGAAAATATAAACATCGTCATGTTAAATTGTACGATATTAAGTAATCTAATTCTTTTAGAAAACAAAACTGCAAACATTTCAGATAAAAAATTAACATATACTTTATTCTAGAATATTCTACTCCTTTTTTATTGCTCGTGATCACTTGCACGAAAATAAAATTATGATCATGGACTCACTATGAGAGTATGCTAATCGAAAATAATTACACAATATTAATGAAATTCGCGACAGTACATATTCATCCTCTTTGTGCATTTTATACCCTCACTTATTTTCGAACATTCTGTATATATCAACACCGTGCCAAGCTATAACAGTTGAACATTTTTTTTTTTTTTTTTTGTATTTATTACATTTTTTATATGTACACTGCAAATTCTCAGCACATAAAAATAAACATGTTTTAGTAAATTTTTTGTCTCCAAATTCGCAACAAACTAATGTGTTGTAAATTACAATAACTACATGCACAAAACATTATTTGTTTTTTTAATACGTTGCAGAAGCGTTTCTATCTATAAATGTGTTCTTAATATGTTGCAAAAGTGTTGCTATCTAGAAATGTGTTCTTAATATATTGCAAAAGTGTTGCTATCTAGAAATATGTTCTAAAAATTGTGTTCTTTGTTGTACGAATTAAATATTTCCAACTGAGCGAAAAATTGTCCAGGTCGGAAATCAAACCCAGCTACTTGGCTTACAAGGCCAATGCTTTACCATTTAAGCTAACTGGGCATGACAGCCGGTGAACATTTTCCGCTCAGTTAACCTTGTAGGTTATTTTATTGTAATTTTCAACCACACTTTTTGCACAATTTTTTTTTTTTGGAACAGCAATTTTGAAACACATTCGCAAGGCACTCAAAAACGATTTTAGTTAGAAGTGTTAATTATTATCTTCAGTTTGTGTTGTAAAAGGGTTTCACGAATTTTCAGTGTAGATTATCCTTTAAGCAACAATGGTTTTGAGATTCTATGCTACATTACAGCAGTGGGTCGTTGAAATTCCGGTAATGCTCAGTTAGTGATTTTAAAATAACTTATCCCTTCATCTACCGATTTTACTTATAAGTACCATTGTGGAAAATACAATAAAAATTTTTCCTAATCAGTTTATTAATAAAAGTTCTTTTTCTAACCACATAATATACTTTATTCGATCTTATTTAGATAGAATAGAAAAACAGTGGTAATTATTTTTAAAAAGAGGTAATTTTCGTAATCATTTTCATAGGTATATATATTTTTTTTTCTTTGAAAAAAAACTTACATGAAATATTTTCGACAGTAAAAGCGTTTCCATTTACAGAGCAGATCATAAACATTTAAATACATTGCTTTTATAAGAATTGTAATATTTACCTAAGAATATTTTTGGTTGATTAATGTGATTATTTTCGTAAATATTTCACAAAAAAATTATAAATACCGATATACCGTATTTACCCATGTATACGGCGCACGCGTGTATAAGGCGTACTCGTACTTTACTAGTAAAAATGGCGGTTTCTTAAAATCTCGTATATAAGGCGCACCATAAATTTGATACTCTAATGAAGAATGACCAAATGAATTTCAATAAAAAAAAGTCGAAACAAACATTGCACCAGACCAGCAAACAAGACGATAATGCATTTTTAGACTTCGGGTTGTAAGAGAATGACGGGAAATAGGATTTGTTGACGGTAAATAGAATAGCTAATTAGCGTTTAGATAATGTCATTAGCTCTGCTGTATAAAAAACTGCAAGGAATGAAATAAATATGCAGTAATACTTCAATTAAGTAACATTTTCCGAGTTTTAATATCTTCTTTCAATAATTTCTTGTTTCATATGTATATCGTTCAACTGCATTCATCAGTAAAATATTATTCCGTGTATAAGACGCACATAGGAGTTTTGCCCTAATTCTTTGAAAAAAAGTGCGCCTTATACACGAGTAAATACGGCATTTAATCAGTTTTGGTGAAAAAATACTTCTAAATTTCACATTATTATTATTGAAAAATTCAAGTAAATCTTCAGATATTAATTAAGACAATTATTGATGTGAAGCCATTTCTTCATAAATAATTCGCAGGGTAAAGGGTTGAAGAAAAATCAGACTAATTGGAATTGAAGAGTTTAGTGCAATAAATTTACAAATAACGATATTGTAAAAAAGTCGAACTTAGCTTCTTTGACTTGATTATATTTATCAAATGAAAATTTATATTTTTAATTATTTTCGAAAAAGCGTTTACTAATGTATATACATCTATTACTTTAACCCCTTGAGGACGAGGGACGGGTATACGTGACACATAATGTGCTCAGAATCCATGATTTTTCCTGCCAGTAATTTTTTATTGTAAGTTTTGACTTATTTAATCCGATCATTTTCCGATCGATTCAATTAGATAAAAATTTCTGTTTTGCAAAGCTGGTGATAAAGAATTAAAATTTCTGTTAAAGACTGTCGTCTTGAAAAGGTTACGGTTGCAACTAATATCAAGAGGAATGAATCTGTCTTTATTTAACATATAGTCTTTTTTATGTTTAGAAGAAAAGCATAGCAATATTTTTTATATAAATTATGTTTTTAACGCATATCTGACAAAATACCGTTTTTTTATAACCATGATTGTTTAAACATGGTTGTTTCTGTCAGTTAAAATTGAGATATCTGAAGCATATATGAATGCTTGTAGTTTCCACTTTTTATTCGATTGTTCCATGCTTAATGTCCAGAAAAATGAAATATTTTTGCTGCCCCGATGAAGAAAAATTTTTAAAACCTACAAAATAATTAATTAAAGAAACAAATTTATAGACAGCTTTCAAACAAATTAAGTTTTTTTTGTTTATGAATTTAATAAATTTGTTTATGATTGGATATTAATGTTTAATCCACGGCATATTGTAAAATTTAATCTTTGAAAATATCTTTTTGCAAATGATCGCTGTAATTTGTAAAATTATATATTTTTAGTTTTTCTTTTGCAAAATATATAATGTAATTTCAGCAGCAAATTTCCTTTAGTAGTTGTATAGTTGAAAATAAATGATTGTCGCATAGACAAGAGGGATAGTTAATTTAATATATTTTCTTTTATAATGCTTTTTTTTTACTGGTACGGAAAACAGATGCATAAATGTATCTTTCGCAAAGTTACATCCATCCCCATCTTTCATGATAGGAAAATACGCAGTATTTGTTATTTATTAGCATTACCGCGCTTTGAAAGTTTTGCGTCCAATAATATTACAGATTTATGCATAAAACTTCAGAAAATGAAAATAAAATCATTTAGAATCTTAATATGGATAAGTTTCAACAATGTCATCTTGCAGCTAAAAGCATTTCATGCCTTTGCAACGTTCTTTTGAAATTAGAATATATAATATTGTTAGTTATAACCAGCAGTTTTATTTATTTGTTTAATATATCTGACATTCAATTAATTTTGTATACATTAGATATACACAATATTGTTAACCATGAAGCGCAAAATTAACATTAAAGGATGTGAAAACATATATAAACATATACTGGACAATTGCACCTTAAAATTCAACTACTAAGATTGTATTTATTAAAAATTCAAAACATTGCTCAATGCCAATCTCTCTATCATGAAGCCAACTTTTAGTCATTTCAATATCATATTTTCCTGAAGACGGCGCGAAACGTTGATATTTTATTTTATTTTAATAGTACAAGTTCATATTAAAGTTCTTGTTTTGTGCACCATTGAGCAATGTATTGTATTTTTAATAAATACGTTCTTAGTACTAACATGCATGTTGCTTAAATTAGTTTGCACAGATTTTTTTTCAATGATGATAAAAATTGAAACATGGGAAATTAAATATTTATATATTTAAATACCACTTTAATTATTTTAATTATCTCTTCCAGTAATAAACTTTAATTTTTAAACACTTGTAACTTACGTGAAAAAATGTTGTACCATTAATAACATTCAAAATGTAAATTGATTTTTTTTTATAATTGAAAAGCTTAGTAAACTTGGGAGTTATAGGGCAAAACATTTATTTAACGTTAATTAGATGGCATTTCATCGTAATCCCTCTTGATAACTCAGCTTCTGCTACTTTTTTTTATTCAACAACAATAATGAAGATATGGAAAATATTTTAAGCAGATGGGTTTTTTTTCATTTATACAAAAGAAGATTAATTAATATACACATTTACATGCATAGATCTTGTTAATTAAAGGATTAACAATTTTTTTTCCTTTTTACATGGAAAAAAAATTGCTTCAAAGTATGTTTCAGATATATATACAAATATGTACCAGTATAACAACACATAAACTAAAATTATAAAATTATTTTTTTTTGTTCTTTCTACATTTCACACTTTATGTGTTGCTCGCACTTTTGGAACAACTTTTGGTGTTGTTTGCACCTAGCATCCAGACCTAGAGCATTTTGTAACCTTATACATAAAAGTCAGAGAACCGTTAAAAAATTCTCTGATAAAACCATATTTTATGTATTTTTATTGTTTATTCTTTTTTAGTTATTGGATTTTTATTTGTTTATTCCAAAATATGGTGCTGCGATGTTTTTGCTTGTTTTTTGGGGGGGCTGTGACATTTGGCTAAGGTTGTCGGAAAATTCTTCTTTGGAAAATACGTCGAAAATCTTCTTCCCCGCAAAGAATAAAAATGCAATGTCCTAATTTTTCAAAACCAAACATGTAGGTTTTTTAAAGTATCTTTAAATATATTTCAATATTTTATATTTATTATTAACTAATTAATATTTTTAACTGTGTTTCTTTAAAAAAATCTATGTTAGTAGTCCGACAAGTGACCTCCAAAATATCATTTTCAAAAAGTTAACCTACCCAAAGAAAAAAAGTGACTTAAACAGAAAAGAAAATGTTTCTGAAGCTTCCTAACATAGGGCTTTAAGATGCACAAATTTTAAATACTAGGATCCAGATCGCACCAACAAAAGTGGCTCCCTTCTAAGAAGAAACGTAGATAAAAAGAAACTTTTAATTAGGAAACCTCTGTAACATATAATGTTTTTAAATATTTTTAAAACTATTTTTTTTTAATACATCACATTAAATAATTAATTTTAAACACAAAAATATCCTTTTTGATTGAAATTCATGTTTCCTAGATTAAACGAAAAGGCATTTATAACTTTAAATAGAAATTGTATTTTATATCTCTTAAAATTAAAAGCAATTATATCATCAAGAACGTGAAATAAAGCATTAATTCAGAAGTTATTTAACCTCACTACAAACTTGCCCTTTCGGATTATTCTTCTTACGTAAGCGCACTTTATGATAAAGATAAAATTTATATAAAAACGGAATATGTATTTTTTGCAAACAAAAAAAGGTGCAATAAAATTACTGATCGCGTGAATATACTTTATTGAATCAAGGATTAAATTGAATCTTTGCATTTTTCCCACTTGTTTAGAAATTCATTTTGTTAAATCTAAGCATGTTAAAATTTTGATATTGAAACGTATTTGGATTTCTGAAACATTTTAAAATTGTTGTGAATTTTTCTGATAAAAATACTTTATGTCTGAGATAACAAATCTTCTAATACTCTCTAATCACTTAGTCGAGTAATGAGTCGTTTTGAGCAAAGTAAAGATAACTATTCAAACAGTAGGACATGAAAATATTAATACCTTTTCGGGCAAAAATAAAACCTAAAAAGTATTGCAAAAAACACAAGTGCAAACATAATGCATTAGACTTTTGGGAGATTTTTGGAAGAATTTTTAAAAATACTGGTTATTTTAAATGATTCCTTAATCTTTTTGACACGGCATTGCTTACAGAAACTTCGGGTGGATACAGTGGCGCAGCCAGGATTTGGTTGTAGGGGGGGTTTTGAGTTTCTGATAAAAGGGATTGCCGGTTATTTGAATCGCCGGTTAATAGAATCAGTACTAATTAAAATATTCTATGTATAATACTTAAACTCAAAGAGCATCTGTGTGGCAGAAAATCCTCATTTTTTTAATATAATGCGTCTCAGAAAAGTAATTTAGTTCAAATAAACAATTTTTACTTAACTAATCCATGTAATACGCACTTTTACAGTTTTAAGTAGAATTTTTGCTATTTAATTGAATCACTTTATTAAATGGAATCTGATTCAACAAAGCGGCAGATTCCGAAATGCGCTAAAACATTTAAATATCAAGTTTGGTTTTGATTCATATAAGCGGCAATTATAGCGATCTTTCTTAGCTCTGGGAGGGTTTTTAGCCCCAAAACCACCCCCTTGGCTGCGCCACTGTCATCATTTCTGATTTTTTAAAAAAATATTTAAATAAGGAAAGGAACATATATATATATATGCATTTTGCGAAGACGAAATATTTCAAATACTGAAAATAACTGAAGAATTTGCTTCAAACCATAAAAGAACGTGTAAAATTCTTCCATTAAAAATGTTTTTAGTTTGAGAGGAAAATATACATTTTAATAGAATACTTTATTAAGATTGGTTGAAAACAAAGTCAGGTTTTAACTTAACCATTTTATATAAGCTGATTTTTACATGTGCAATTAATTTTTACTTATGAATGAATCTCTAAAATAGACGTCAGTTGTTAGGCAGCGATGGATGAGATCATTTGTAACCAAAAATCACCTCCATCCAAACTTCCCGAAGGAAAAGCACAACAACCGATTATAGAAGGCAGTCGTCATTATAGTGATTAATATCATCAAACTTTCATAACCTGCTTTTTTTTGTTTTAACTGAGGCACATTACTACGTTTCTAGAGGCTACAAAACCTAAATGGGGGTTGGCGGGCGTAGCTTGCAGGAGTCTGAGCCCCCCCCCCCCCCCACAGTCAAATAAATAAATTAAAATCTCTTTTAAGCAAAAAAATGCATGTCATATCGATTCAAAAAATAGTTTGTCTGATTTAAAATCAGGATAAGTTATACAAATACTTCTCTATATCTAGAAGCCATATATGAATAAAATTTAAAGTTTAATCGATAATAATAATAGTAATAATAATAATAACATCCTTATACTTGAACACATAGATAAATTAGTAAAAAATTTGCAGGAGAAAAATATTGTATAGAAAAGAACTTAAAAACTGAAGAATTTTACAAATTGTAGAATTTTACACTCTAAAAAGGCACGTCTGTTTTGAAAAAAAGAAACGCATTATAAAATTAAGAAAATAAATAATTCTTACCTGTTTTCCAGATACAATATATAATCTAAAATCATGGCCAGTGCAGTTTATTTTAAAATTAATTTTTTCGCTCAAAGAACTACTATTGAATCCTAAATCAGCAGTAATAGGTTGAGTAGTAGGGTGGTGCGAAAAAACAAAAGTTTTTATTTCCGAATCGCTATAGTGCGGAAAAGTTGCGATTGGTAAATACAAGAAAAACAAAAAAGAATTTTTCAAATCGGACTATACCTTCCGATCGCGCAAACTACCTAAAAATTTGAAAAAATTGAAAATTTCCGATTTTTTCAGAAATTTTTTAAAAAATATTACATATACATATATTTTATCACTATAGTGAAAAATATTTGCATATTGTACTGTTTAATAATAATAAAAAAATAAATTGAGTTTAGAGAATATCTTCTGATCGCGCAAGCTCATTAAAAATCGGGGACAATTTCAATTTTCAGTGATTTTGATGTATTAAGAAAATAATTAAATAAACTCAGTTTGCAATCTCATGTTAAATTTTAAATGTAAATTAATACTATTGAGCACATTAGGCCATTTTTGAACAAAGAGATCTTACCACGACGAGATCGCTGCAGGGTGAAAAGGTTTAGTAGTTTGCGTAGCTCCTGTTTGTTAGCGACGTTGCGAAACAGCGCTGAAGTCGCCATACGTGTACATACAACATACACATCTCTTCCCAACCGCATCCACTTGCACAGTGTGCCATTTCGTATCAGTGAGACCGTGAACGAATTTCATTTGTTAATTGGGTGTATTATGTTATTTTAAATACATTGACAAGAGACACGGATACGGATATGAATATGTCGTTGACCAAGAAAATTAGTAGACAATCTTTTCATTGTCCCTTGCCTAGAGATTTACTGCCAAATATTTTTTCAACACATGAAGATGTTCCTCGATGCTGCTTTGAGGAGAGGTTTCTATTAGCAAGTAAACTCAGCAACATTAAAGTGAGCTTCTCATCTGTCAGCAATACAGTGGCACAAAAAATAAAATATATCTATTAGAAGGCATCAATCCCAAAAGTTTCTGAGTATAGAATCATTTAGATAATGCCTACTACGATAAGTATTATAAACTAACGAAATATTATATTCTAGACAAGGAAAAGCCATATTTTATATAAAAGGTTGATGAATTTAAAAAACAAGGAGCTTAACTATGTGATATTACAACCTGGAAATACGTAATGTATTAAAATTGCGCCTGTAAAGTGTCTCCAGATCTGAGGGAGTGTCCGTTTGAGACTAATTGTACGTCTGAAAAACACAATAAAATTCTAGTCATTGATCATAGATTTATCTACCGCTAGAGAAAGTGCGGAACGGGAAAAATTGGTACTATAAATCAAAAGGACAAAAAAAAACTGAATACACGATTTGGACGACGAAACTATATATTGAAAAGGTAACCGTTCAAACCTGTTGAAGCGGAAATGAAAGATCTTGACCATTTAGATTATATACAGGAGAGTTTTAATGCAAATGTAGGTATGTGTAAAGTCTCATTACCATGACCGATACAGCCTATCAGATTTAAATAGAAGAAATTAACATAACAAATGAATATGGAGTTACAATCTGCATTGTTACATTACGATCGCAATGGTGTATTTGATCCTGCAGGTGCTGCCATAGCGTTGAGTGTGCTAGAAAATATTGCTGTAATAACTAAAACTGATGCTTCTCAAGTTATTGATTGACACAAAATTAGAATGGATATCAGCCGCACTAGAAAAAAATTTACGTCAAAGTCAAATGGATTCAGAAGAACCACATGGCATATATTTTGATGGAAGAAAGGACGATACTTTATTTATCCTCCTCAGTTCTGAGACAAATATCACGAGGGACAACATATACCTGTTTAGGATTACTATAAAACATCTTCAAACATGTATCATTCTACATATCAGTGCGTATTATATAGACGTTTCAAGGGTATTTAAAGGGTATTCGTTAGTGTCTTAGGTATACAGGCTTAGCTGTACAGTTCTTAAGTATACACGCGCTATATTCGTGTGTTGGTAGAATATTTGGTGGAAAATCTCTTGAACGACCGGGTATAGGACAATGAAAAGATTGTCTAGTAATTTTCTTGGTCAACGACAAATGGATATCCGTATCCATGCCACTTGTTAATGTAATTAAAATAACACAATACACCCAATAAACAAACGAAATTCGTTTACGGGCTTACTGATACGAAATGGCCCACTGTGCAAGTGGACGAGGTTGGCGAGCGATGGGTATGTGCACGTAAGGCGACTTCAGCTCTTTTCGCAACGTGGCTAACAGGAGTTGCGCAAACTACTAAACCTTTTCGCCCTGCAGCGATCTCGTCATGGTAAGACCTCGGTTGTTCAAAAATGGCATAATGTGCTCAATAGTATTAATCTGCATTTAAATTTTAACATGAGACCGCAAACTGAACTTATTTAATTATTTTCTTAATACATCAAAATCACTGAAAATTGAATTTTCCCCAGATTTTTAATGAGCTTACGCGATCGAAAGATATTCTCTAAACGCAATTTATTTTTTTATTATTATTAAACAGTACAATATGCAAATATTTTTCACTATAGTGATAAAATATATGTATACGTAATGTTTTTTAAAAAATTCTGAAAAATTCGGAAATTTTCAGTTTTTTTCAATTTTTAGGTGGTTTGCGCGATAGAAAGATATAGTCCGATTTGAAAAATTCTTTTTTTGTCTTTCTTGTATTTACCAATCGCAACTTTTCCGCACTATAGCGATTCGGAAATAAAAACTTTTGTTTTTTCGCACCACCTTATTGAGTAGTGTTAAATTTTAAGTTTTCACTGCAATTACAGAGTCCAGATCTTTTTCACTTGAACATTGACGAGTGTTTACATTATTTATATCCTTATTCTCTATTTTAGATTTTTTCTTCTCAAAATACGACATAATGTCATTTTGAATCTTTTTTTTTTTTTTTTTTTTTTTTTTTTGCCATGTTTCGAAGCGGACATTGTGGCAAGCAGATTCAAAACCGAAATATATATTTTTTTCTTTTCAACTATACTATAAAAAAAAGGCACACAAACTCAGACAATTATGAAACTAGAAAAGAGAGAGAAGTGAAATACAGATTTCTGAATAGTAGATGCAAAAGAAGGGCGCTAAACTTATATCATTGCAACCTCTCATTCTAAATAGTGACAGATTGACAACTAAAGGGTGAATTTATTGTATTCCTCCAGTTTCGGCCACTATATCTTCTACGAAATAGGCCTTATATAAAAGGGTTTTTTTAAGTGTCAATTCGTAATGGGTTAGTACAAAGCAGAATTGCCTTGCTCTGCTGAGTCAATAGAAAAATCATTAAAAAGACAGGATTCCGTTTATTTCTTCTTTCTGACGTCAACAGAAGATAGGAGGTCCTAAAGCCGGCAAAAGAGAAATCCAGCTTTGGGAGTTCTACAACTGTAAGGAGGGGGTTGTAACATCATCGATCTCTGTGAGAGTGACATTACTTAGGCTAAACGCTACTTAGCTATAATGTGCTTATTCTTTTAAATGACTTTTACATCTTTAGCATTTTAGACATATGGTCATCTTCACTTACCAAAACAAAAGAATGTGAAGAAATTTGTTTTCCGTAAAGACACTTCAGTCATTCCTACACTTGTGAATTACCCCTAATTCTCAGAAATAGGGAGTGGAAAAGGGGATTTAAAATACAGATTTTGGCCAAAAGCATCGGATAATTTGTTTGAATCAGTGGTATTATTTTTGAAAAGAAAGAGGGAAAATCGAATAAATGACGGGAAAAAATATCTGAACCTGAGTTGGTACTGGGGGGGGGGGGGGTTAACATCTAACCCCTTCCCCTTGGTTGGACAATTGGGAGGGAAGAAATGGCTCAAAGTACAGTTTTTAATTTGTGGAATGCTTCCGAACCGATAATCTGTTTAAAAGTGTTGTTTTCTCTGGAGAGAGAGAAAGAAAAAAAAATTGAAAAAATGACTTTGAAAAAAATCTTGGATCCTGGGGGGTGGGTTAACCCCAACCCCCCTTCTTGGCTGCGCCAATGGGTGGATAGTTTCGTTTTTTTCACCAACATTTTTTTCCTACCATATTGCATGAAATGCATTAAATGGAAAAGATAAACATAACATTTATTAAATAATGGTGCCATAAATAGATTCTACATCCACATGCACCTTTTGACGATGCATATGTGCATCACGCTTTCCGAAAAGATTCAGCATCTGATAATCAATAAAAACCTGTGTCGGAAACTTAATCATTAATATACAATGTTTAAACACACAATAATAAAAAATTTCTGAACATACATATACATTTTGTGAGTACAGAACTCACTTCCTACGTGTTAAAACGGTAAAATGTATAAAATCAAAACCCCTCAACTGCCAGCAAGTCGAAAACCCAAATGATAGTAAACACAGAACCAAGCCACGAAGTCATCAGCCACGATTATCCTAAAATGCACTGCTCCGCTTGATTTGGACATTTTTGAAGCATTCCATATCAATATGAAGAAAGAGAGAAAAAAAAGAGAAAAGCACAACGAGAGAAATTTCTTTCTCACAAGATTTCTTTCTCACAAAGAGAGAAAAAAAAGAGAAAAGCAACCTTTTCTACCAAAAATTAAACCGAGTTCAGAAACTACTGCAAAGTGAAAAATATTTTTTTATATATAATAGTAATAAAAAAAGAGCATAGTATTTACCATGCGTAGTATAATATTTATTTACATTAATTGAATTTTTTAGAGTCGGTGCCAGCCAAACCAAGTTCAAAATTAAAATTAATAATCTAACACAAATCGTAAAATAAATAAAATTAATTTTTTAACCCTCCAAGCGTCTTGCAAATGGGTAAAATTGTAATGTTGTTTTCTCTGCATTTTGTTTTAAATGCTAATAAAATATGATTCTTTTAATATTACATAAAAAATCTTATTTAGGAATATAAATGTAATCCTTGAGGGTCTTAATCATTCTTCAATGCTTTGAAAATTCATTAAATTTATAGAATTATAATATCTTAAACATTGCTTATATTGCAGTGAAACCTGGAGCTTAGTGTACGGAATTTTACGGGACAAACGCTTAGAGGGTTAACTAAACATTAAATCGTAAAAAAAACTCACAGACAATTGGATGTGTGTCTATTTGATAATTACATGTAACTTTTCTTGGCTGGCACCGACTCCAAAAAATTCAATTAATACACATAAATATAATAATACGCATGGTAAATACTATGCTCTTAATTTTATTTCTTATTACTATTATGCAATAAAAAAAAAAAATATTTTTTTTTTTCACTTTGCAGAAGTTTTTGAAGTCGGTTTAATTTTTGATAGAAAAGTTTATCTAGATTACAAAAAAGTGTTTTTTTTCTTTTTGTCTTATTCCAGATACTAATCAAGGATTAATTCAGATACAATAATAAAACATTCACCTCAGTGCTTTAACGAAAAATATTTTCGCTTTTAAGGACAATAACACAATTAATCATTTCCTCTTTTGTATAAGCTTAAAAAAATTACAACTTTTTTCACATATTAAGTAACACTATACCAAAAATACAATAACCTACGATATACACTCTTAAATCAAAAGAGTGAATTCCTCAGTCAACAAAGGAGCGAAATCTCTTGGCAGGACAATCATTCCTTCAGAGCGGCAGTTTTATCGAAAAAGGACGCTTTTCGAAAAAAACTGGTCTTTTAAATCATGTTTATAGTAGCGAACTTTTAGACGCTCCTTTTTAAATGAAAACCGGAACTTGTTTGACGTAGTTAAACGGAACTATTTGAGATGAATGTTCATTGGTTGCAATCTGGTCAAATGACGTTCGGCTGGTTTGCCGGGATCCCTTATATGCTATGCAACGAAGACTGATATCATGGCGCTTGGTTACGCTTTTGCAAAGAAATTTGGCTTTTGTTATGCTATACCCGAGATTTCATTAATTCAACTGATGCTGATAGTCAAGTCAATGGAATTGTGAATGAGGATACACAAAAACTATAATGTAAGTACTTGTTTTCGGTCTCTTTAATAACTTTCTTGTTCTCAATGTAATCTCATATGTAAGAAAATTACTTTTTTCTGTTTTTAAACATCATCTGCCCCTCGGGGGTCGTACATAATACTAAATTTTCAACTTTTGTATCCTTTATTATCTTTACATAAAAATGATCTCCTATATAAGTTGCATACGAATTACGGAACAGATGCAGTATCTTCCCGCGAGCCGCCATTTTGTTTCCCTATTATTTCTCACAAATTGTTATTAAATCATTATTTTGCAATTATTTTTTTTGAGGAAACATAAAATAAATATTTGTAAGGCTTATGGATACTAAAAAATTTATTTTCACTTTACTTGCATGTTTTACATAATAAATGAGTAAATAAATCAAATGATTTTTACTGTTAAAATTTTGATCTTTCAATCTTTGAATTTCCAAAGTAAATTGTCTTCTTTAACTTCATATCATTTTTTGAAATGCATGATTCAATCATTAAATAATCATTTTCCAATAATGGACACCTCATGTAGATATTTCCAAAAATGTGATTTCAAAAATGCTTATAGTGCGAAAAATATTTTGACTTATTGAAAATCTAAATATTCAAACTGAATTTTTTAACAAAATGTAATAACACCAACATTTTACAAATAGTTGCTTTTAAGTTATTTTAATGTGGTTAATAAAATTTCAATGTTTAATTCATTTTATTATTTTTATTATAATGAATGTTACTCTATTTTATAATCTGGCAATCAAACCTGTCAGGAAGCCGAAAACATTTATTAAGGGCAAAGCTAAATAGGAGCTTATAGGGCTTTATTCCTCTCCATTTCAATAAAAACAATTGCAGTATATACTTATAAATAAACCGATTTTTGTATAAGTTGCCTCCCCCCCCCTTCCCCATTTTCAACTCCCAAATTTTGTCTGACATTACAGCAGTGTGATTAAAAATGCATTTTCTGTCTTAAATGCTTCCTTATTTAATCTCAGACAAAAAAATAAAGTAATAATAATAATATAATAATGAAAATCATAATAATTGTGAATCTAGTAAATCTGCATACCAGTAACCTCAAACATCAGTTCTAATTTTATTTTCAGTTTTATTTATTTATCTTTTTTTAAGTATTTAAAATTAGGGTTGGAAAAAAACCTGTTTTTTTGTTTTGTTTTGTTTTGTTTTTGTTTTTTTTCCAGAAAAAAAAACCCTGTTTTTTTTTTTTAGTTTGTTTAAACCAGATTTTTTAAAAACATTTTTTCTTATCTCAAATATATGCATATTTATTGATGAAAATAGACAATGTTGGATATATAAGCAGCATAACTTCATTTGATTTTTTTTTTTATTAAATAATTATTGTCAATTTATGTAAAAAATTGAAAATATTCATATCTTAATTTAAACAGCATTAGTAATTCTTTTATGTTCAAAGAATAAATTGCTCTATAATATGAAACATTGATTATACTTTGGAAGCCTTTATAAAAAACTTTTAATTACTAATTATAAACATTTGATGATTTTTTCCCCCCAGAGTTATTCAAAAATAAATTTCACATACTGCTCAAGGTTTTGTTTTTTGAGTAATATACAAAGTCAACATTTTTTATCATTAAATTCTGCAGACAACAGAAAAAAAAAAGGATTAGTATTATTAAAATGCTATAACTAGAACCCAATTTTTTAATAGTCTCTTATTCAACTTCATGTTTTGATTTTAATTCTCAAAAGAAATCTCCTGAATCAATATATATATATATTTAACAGTTTGACTAAAATTTTAAAGATTATCATGTTATGTTATTAATTGTTGTAAATAATTTGCATTTTTGTCAGGGTTGTTATGTTTAAAACATGATTATTGCTAATAATGTCACAAATTAAAATTTATGAAATAAAATTGCATTAAAAATTTCTAATTAGCTGTATGTACTAAAAGACATTCAAATTTTATTAAAATTATAAATTGGTTATTTAATTTTAATTAAGTATTTAAAGTAAATTTATTTCCTCTAAAATTGAAAATACATAATTTATTTCTTTAAATATCTCAATTATGATTTTTTATATAATATCAATATTCTATAATATATTAATTTTCGAAGATTAAAAGTAAGACTGAGAGAGTATTTTTTGTACATACAATACAACAAGCCTAGTACAGCCTTATCTAGAATGCAATGAAAAGAAAATATTTTGACAAAGCTAAAAAAATCCTTTCAACATCAAAACATTACTCTTCAGTTATCCGTGAATCCCTCGAAATTTTGCTTAACAATGATACTGTTTGTAATGACGTCATTTCTTATAATATTCGGCACTCTGGTACACCAGGTATCCTTGGTGTTTTGATGAATTCATCGTGACTTTGTACACGCAGACTGTTTTTGTTTTGTTTTTATGTTTTCCATTTCTAATGAATTATGTTCTTTTATACTCCTTTGAAAATGGATGCGAGGGCATCCGAAAGATCTAAGGTAAATAATAATTAATCTAGAGTAGAACTCCGCTAATTCGGACCCCGATAATCCGGATCTCTGGATAATTGGGATCAGTTTGGTCATTTTTTTTTTCAAGTTTGAGAAGCGATTGGCTAATTTCCATAACATTAACTTGCTTCATTGTCGTATTCTAAATAAAAAAGTTTTTTTGACATGTTTTCGGAATAATTAAGCAAAGTAAACATTATTAGTGTCTGCAAATATTCAATAAGTTTAACATAAAGGTGATTTTCTGTTAGTATGTTATATTTTATTTCATTTTTTTCTAATTCTCCAGATCATCCGGATTGGGTCCGGTCCCAGTTAATCTGAATTATCGGGGTTTTACTGTATTTGTATATTTTGAGAGATCTATTTCTCTTTTTTTTCTGAATAAATTTAGCAGTTGGTGCACAGAGAACATAATATTGAGTAAAAAAATATGGGCTAAATGCCTTCTTAATATACTATAAAAAATACTTTCTACCATCAATAGATAATGCTATAATACTCTATAGATATTTGTTTAGTAGTTAAAAAAGATTTTTTATTGTTTTTTTTTCACTTTCTTTATTAAAATTATAATAATTTCAGTTTAAAATATTCATATAAAAAAAATCAACATTAATTTAAATTTTTTTTAATAGTATTTCCTTTTAATAATTCATTTATGAAAATAAACTGAAATGGAAAAAAAAAACTTATCTACTTTCAGTTCCTTTTAAATTCTAATTGTTTAAATTTGCTTTTCTGTCCTCAAAGTTATAAAAGTATGCTACCTATCAACAGTGTTCTCGCTGTCGCTCGCCATTGCGCCAAATTGCTACTAAATTCTTCATTTGGCGAGTAAATAAGCGATTAGATTCGCCAAATTGCTACTGCTCAGTTTTTTCTTTTTTTTTCTTTTTTTTTCTTTTTGTTTTACATATATATGCATTATGCATGTATACATATTTTTAATATGTATACTTATTTTTATTACATTTTTAGCGGATTGTTGAAATTAGATTAACAACAATCGTTGTCGCATTTATAAAAATTTTGGTTACATTAGAACATATTGAAAAAAAGGGGTACATTAAAGGATTAAAGTTTTCTACACGGCGAATTTATTTTGCTAATACTTTTTTCATTTGGCGAATGTTTTTTATTTTTAATTAGCCAAATTACTGATGGTCAAATGTCAGCGAGAACACTGTCTACCAACCAATCTATCTATTTGATTTTCAGTTTTGAATGTGTTCTCAAAATAATAATAATTTAATAATAAAAAATAGACATGTTTAAAAAATATTTATTTCTTAACTAATTTTTTACGTACATCATATTTTTTTTACATATTTCATTACGCTTTAAAGGAGAATCACTTACAATTGATGATGAGACTGAAAAAAGCATGAACCTTGCTGCCAAATTATGTCCTGAACTAATTCCAATAAATTATAAATTATAAAGCTAAGTTGGCTCCATTCTCTGATTATATGTTTGATGCAGTTCCGAATCATAAATTTGCCATTGGAGAATCAAATAAAGTGGAAATAACACATTTATTGTGGTGGTTAAGACTTGAAAAACACATTGATAAAAATGCCATGAATATCATAAAACAGTTACATACAGCTGTATGTTCTACTGCTGGATTAGAAAGAGTTTTCTCTACTTTTGGTTTTGTGCAAAGCAAAGCCAGAAATCGTTTGGGTGTTGATAAGGCTGTTGTAAGAGTATTGACAAACTTGTTACCATTTTTAAAGAACTGAACAATTAAATGTTTTAGTTTAGAATAAAAATAAAATTGCTAATTAATGTTTGGTATTTGTTATGTAATTTTTTTCTTCCTTACTGCCGTTTGAAAATATTTTCATTCTTTATATTTAATAATTTTTGTTCACTTTAATCAAAATTGTGCTGTGTGAGAAAAAAATTTAAAAAAAAAAAAAAAAAAAAAAAAAAAAAAAAAAAAAAATGTTAAAAAAAAAAAAAAACATGTTTTTTTTATATATATATTTTTAATTTTTATAAAATGAACATATTTAATACTACACTGTAAAAAATTTTCAGAAACATTTCTGAAAATAACGGAGACCTGTGCTGCACGATACTAACGGAAAGGTTTCTGATTCGAACAGGAAAGTGTTTCGGTTAAAACACGGAACCTTTCTGATCCGTAATGAAAAGTTTCTGAATGTATCCGAAACCTTCCTGAATATATCTGAAAGCTTTTTGTATACATCTGAAACCTTTCTGAATAATCTTAAACCTTTCATTATGGATCGGAAAACTTTCTGAATATATCGGAAATATTTCATTACAGGTCGGAAAAGTTTCTGAATATATCGAAAATACTTCATTACTGATCGGAAAAGTTTCTGAATATATCAGAAGCCTTTCTGAATATATCTGAAAACATAGTAAAGCTTCCATTAAGGTTAGGAAAGTTTTCAGATTGTGTAGCCAATCTTTCATTGCGGAACGGAAAGGTTTCGGAATATATATGGAACATTTCATTTGGGATCGAGAATGTTCCTGAATATGTATAAAAGTTTTTATTATATATCAAAAAGGTTTCCTGTTTTAGCTAAATGTTTTTCGGCTGAAATCAGAAAAATTCCTGTCAATGTAATGTAGATGTGCTTAAATATTTTTTAATATTCTGTTTTGCTTTGATAGTGGCACAAACGAAAATTTCACGTTAATTCTTAATTTGGTCAGCAATAAAAAAAATGCCATAATGGACTTTTGAAAGACAAACAATTGAAAATAGCATACTAACTTTATAATTAAAAAAATACTGTAACTACACTGTTAACATCAGATTTAGGGAATCAGAAGAAAAAAAAAAAACTAAGAAAGAAATTTATATCTGAAAAAAATTTAGCTGTAGCCTGTATTTTCAAAAAGAAAGAAAAAAAGTGGTTATATTATTAATAAAAAAATAATAAATTCGAGAATTGCCCCCCCCCTTTTTTTTTCGCAAAGCACACATGAACATAATTTTTAAGGTTTTTCTTTATATTTTTGTGTGTGCAACATGAATGTATTTTGTTATTGACATTGCTGCTAAGTTTTATGCACTGGAGGAAACAAACTACCCCCAAAAAATTTCTCTTAGCAAAACTTATTAAAAATTTGCTGCAGTTCTGTTTTTAAGAGGTTGTTTAATACAGCAAAGTACTGAAAGTAAGTCAACCCTTCAGCAGACAGGAAATTCTAATAATTTTAAGGGATTCTTATAATTAGAATTTTTTTTTGAAATAGATCGGTAAAATTAGGAGGATTAAGGGATATATTTGGAATTTATTAATTTCCCAGGATTTATACAGCTTGCAGAATATGCGAAGGAGGATGTTTACTTTCGGTACTTTATGATAATACTGAACAAAATTTGTATGTATATTACTTTTATTACAACTTAAGCATGAGATACACATGATAAATCTAAACGGCATCTGTAACTTCTTCCCACAAACACTGTCTTCTGAGTTTGCAATGCAAATTCATTTTTTAGAAAATTCCATTCAGCAGAGCTTAAAAGTAGAAGTAGATTGTGTAAAATTATCATAAGTTAACTGTACATAAAAATTAAAACGCAGAATCATAATTCAGTTAATTTCAATCTTATTTTTCAGGTGAGACAACACAAATTATGAGTCATTTAAATAACTTTTTTTTGGGGGGGGGGAGGGGGGTGTCAGATTGAAAAATGATAAATGTAAATAGTAAAAACATTCAGAAAAAAATCTACTAGGTTATGATATCTGTAATGATTGGAGATCTTTTTTTCACTGCCAAACCTTTTTCTCTCATCTTCAAATAATTATTAGCAATATGAAATGCTTTTCAAACATATGTTGTTAGCCACCAATCTTTGATGCGTTAATAATACAAAATGGCACTCACAATTTTTCATAGTAAGGAAATGCTGATGATTTTTCTGTTACTCAAAAAATGCCCCTTAGCCCTAACTTTTACCTTCATGGTTTGATCAAGTCCATTAACGAATTTAAGGTTCTTTTTCCTGCAAACCAAGACACTTGCAAGCTAGTATTTTCTCTCTGAGGTTAACTCGTTTCTATTTCTATTTCTATTCTTTCTTTCTTTCTTTCTTTTTTTTTTTTTTTTTTTTTTTTGGGGGGGGGGTACTGGATAGCAGAGGTTCATCTTTACATTGCTGCTTTTTTTTTTAGTTTTTTTATTTTTATTTTGGTTGCAGATATCTTTTAGAATGACACTTTTATTTTCAGAACCGCTTTTGAAAGCAAAAGAAACTTTGAGGGACCTCAGTTATCTAGTGCCAAAATAATAATAATAAATAAAATACTTAAAAATCTCTAAATGCAAAACTGTTATTAGAAAATAATCTCTTTCTAAGAGGAGCATTATTTTGAGAGTGTCTTTGCTTGCAGGAACAGAAACTTTAAGGCTTCTTAACTTTTTGTGTTAATTTCAAAATGATCCATACAAAATTACCGCAGTTATCGTGCGGACAAGAAAATGAAGTATATATATATAAATGAAACCATTGCAATATAACGGATTTCTTACAGAACTCACCTAAAAACCGTTCCTTCAAAAGCTTGTCAGATTACATAACTCTGTAATACACTTCTTTATGAATATTATGACATACATTTTTGTTATGAATGCATGATAAATATTTTTGTTCTTTATCATTTATTGAAAAAAAGGAACATTTTGTTACTATTTTTATATTTGTGCATTAAATATGCAAATATTGAAATTTAATAAACATATATGCTTACTTTCAATTTTTCTTTGAGTTGCATGCATCATTTCTTTTCTTTTTCCCTTTTAAGACTTTAAACATAAAAAAAAAATATTGTACAATAATTTTTGAGTCAACATTGTTACACAGATGACTACATATTGTATTTTATGACCAGAGTTTCCACTTCAAGTCTCCCTAAATTATTCAGGACCATTTTGCTGTATTTAGTCACTATTTTACATCATAGATTTTTTTCTCCCTCCCCCAATATTTTGATACAATTTCTTTCTTGAACAAAATGATGGAAAAAATACAGATCTGGAAAATAAAAAACAAAAATCCAGGGCTTATCCAGATATTCCAGAATCCTTGCAAACCCTATTTACTCTTTCCTTATTTGTGTTTGGTATATGTATTGCATGTCAATTCAGACATGTATAAAATTGATGTCCTTCACAAGATGGCTCCTTGATTACTTTTCGATTTTGGTCACAAATATTTTTTATAAAGTTATTTTCACTTTCAGAACAGGTCAGAAAGTGAAAGTAACTTTATAAAAAAAATACTTGCGACCAAAAATTGAAAAAGTCAGCAAGGAGTGTTCTTGTGAAGGACATCAACTATCCAATGTAAAGAAAATTATTTAAAAATGTCAAAATGAGAAAGATGTATTAGAAAAATGCCACCCCACAGGAATAACATTAGCTCGCAAGTGTCTATGCAGGCAGGGACAGGACCCTTAAGACTGATTATTTTAGATTATTTTGAATATCAGTGCATGAAGACTTTCACAAAATATAGCTAATGGGATTCAGAGGTCATAAAACATTAATATATTTAACTATTTCAAAAAGGCATTTTTTGATATAAACAGTATCTAAAATAATCATTTTACTTATTTTATTTATTTATTTAAACAAGATATTTATGACAAATTTTTAAGAATTATACTTATTGAACATTGAATAAAAAATAATTTTTTAACTTAATAATTTGTCCAATTTTGAACTCAGTTATCCCATTATGATGTTTATGAATATAAATTAAAAAAGTGATTACACTAAACATATTAAACATTCTACTTCTGTTATTGAAATAACTATTGCCAGCATTACTGATATAATTTTTAATAGCAAAAGTACTTTGACACACTAAACAAATATTTCAAAATATACATATAATGTTTTAAATTAAAATACTTATATTAATAAAAAGATGATAGCTTATATAACCAGCACATAAAAAATGCAAATTTGTAGAGAAGTGCAGATAATGAAACGACCAAGCTATATTATGTCAGTAATTGTTCTTAGTAAAAAATGTAATTAAAAATGCTTTAGTTTTCATGGTTTAAATGGCAATATTTGTAACAAGTATTAATGTTAATATTTTTAAATACATACCGGTTTTATGTATGTAAAAAACCTCTGCTTTCTTTTAAATAGACTGTACACAAAGAAACACATTGTTTCTAGCTCAAAAATAACATATAAGAAAAAAACCAGCTATGATCTCAAGTTAGACTCAAATTTAAAAGTATATAAAAGTTAGATACTTATGAAGCATCAACAACAACAACAAAAAATATATTCAAAATGATTTATTCAACTAATATTTTATTCAAAAATTAAAAATATCAATTAGAAACAGATTTTAATAAGACTTAAAACTTTGGCAAAGTATTACAAGAAGTAATTAATTTAGTTCAAAATATATTGGGGATTAATTTCAGAATGCAACTTTCATTAAACAAATATGTGGTTGCTGCCCTTTTAGGGTATTCAATATTACACACAAAATAGATTCCTACTGCTACAGATACTGCCTCCAAAAATCCATTATCTTCGATAATAATACTTTTTTCTGAAGCCATATATACTCCAGTATATTTAAAAATGTTCCCAATAGCAAGAAAAGACTGAAATGTTTCACTGTTGATGTTGACTTGTGACTGAATGCACTCCAAAGGCAAATTTCTTTGCATCTTTGGTGCCAGAAATAACTTGTCAGTGTAAACCTTTCTTCTTGGAGTAGGCACTAAATCTTTATTTTTCATGACATCCTCTCTCACCTTATCATATACCTTGATGTTCCAACCTTCATGACCTTTCTCAATGTAAGATTTTAGGGAAGGAAATTCATACATTAGCAAATGAACTATGTCTCGCTGTTTCGCAGCGGGGAATAATGTATATTCCTTAATTTCGTTTGAATTTCGTTGTGGCAGGCCAAGGAAATAGTTTTATGCCTGGAAAGAAAATGTATTTAGTATAATCATTTCTGAAACAGAGATACATTTTATTTTCTGCTGAGAGTGATAATCTAAATTATTAAAAAAATGTACATGTATCAATATAAAAATAAAAACCCTAAATGAGTTAAAAGTGGGATACAGCATTACCTTATGGGAGCTCTAAGATATTACATTTAGGTTTTAAATTGCTAAATATGATATCAAATTCTGAGTAGATGCTCTGCTACTAATATAAATGAAAAAGAAATTTCATATTCTATTTACATAATTATATAAACAGTACAAACATTATTTTGGATGTAAAAAAAGATAAAATTTACCCACTGGTGTTTTTTAACTTCTTTCATAAATTCAAACGATGGATTTTTTAAAAATATTAAAATTAAAGTGATCCTGTGATGCAACTTTAAAAAGGATTTGCTTTAAAATTACATTACAACTTTTTTCTTTTGTCTTCTTAAAAATATTTAAACATTCAAACAATATTTTTTTTACTTTCCATATACACATTCAAATATATCACACTTTCACTGAGCTTATAGCATGTATTTAATTCATTTATTTTATTAAACTAGTTTTATTTTATTTACATCTTTTGCTTCATGCTATCCAAAAACACAAGCAATTTTTGCATAAATATTTTTTTCTTTGGTACTACTTGATTATTTTTTTAACCAAAATCTATCGCCTATGACAAAATACCAAAAACAGATAATTGTAAATGTCACTTGACACTTAACAAGAACGTTACATCATCAGTGATTTTTAATTTATACTTTTATCAATATTATACTAATTTACTCGCTTTTTCATTATTTAAAATAAAAATTATGCCAATTTGTATAATTTAGTGATTAGTTTCGATATTTGCATAATTTGGTGAAATTGGTCAATGGCAAAATAAAGTTTTTTTTTTTTTTTTTTTTTTTTTCTTTTTTGCATTACATTTCACATAATTTGAATACAATGAAGCAAAGTAGCCTTTTACAAATTTTAATGGATCAATTTATAAACATAAAATACAAGTTTTCCTGGAAAAAAAAATAAAAAGAATAAAAATAAAAGCAAGATTCAATAGAGGAAAATAAATTCCAGAAGACGAAGCATAAAATTAGAAACATTCCATAAAAAAAAGGACAAAATGTCCTGCATGCGAAAACTTAACATAAAAACTTTTATCTATTGACTTATAAATTGTTAAAACATAAACTATATCTCAAAGTAAAATATTTTGCAACAAACCTTCAGCTGATCAAAAATGTTTTGTGGGAATTAAAAAAAAGAGAGATTTTTTTTGTATATGTAGGAGTGCAATTTCATCTTCTATAAAAATTTACGATATTTTCCCTGCACTGATAGATAAATTTTGAGACTTTTCTTGAGACTGGTTGGAGAAAATTATGGGTAAACTTAAATCTACTACAATAATTTTAATCCTCAACTGTTTGGTGGATTTTGCAGCTTTTCTGCAAGCAACTGCCAAAAGAGCAGAACTTTTTCTGCGATTGACCAACTACCCACTGATAATTCCCCCCCCCCAGGACCAATTGACAAAACCTTAGTAGTGAGACAAACTTTGTGGCTTTTTCCTGCGACTGGCAAAATTTGTTGATTTTTTTTCTGCTATTGAGCAATGAATTTCGCAGTTTTTATAGTCAATACAATGGCAAATTTGGCTATATTTACCGGCAGCTGATTGTGAATTCTGATATTTTGTTTCTATGTATCAACTGTCAAAAATTGCCTAGCATTTTTTGCCTGTGATCAACCAATGTATTATTTCGTGGAATTTTATTTACTTTTTTTTTTTAGTTCTTCTTTGCCATAGCAAAAATTTTTATAACTTGGTTAAATAGAATTTGAATTATTAGGACTGTCGGCCATTAAATGGACCGAGCAGAGTGTTGCAGTGGATTTGTGGAAGACTGAAAAGATTACAAAGGTCTCATAACAAATACTTTTATTAATGACTAGGATGATGACGAGGGTTCGCTCATGTAAACCCAGCCCGAAAAAACCTGCCCGGGCCCACTTGAAAAAACCCATGATAAAACACATTATGGGTTTTTTCGAATTTTTTCATGATTTTAAAATTGTATCATTATTTAATCTAAGTTATCAATGCAAAGATAAATGCGAATTTAAATATATTTCAAAAGTGACCAGATTTAAAAGGAATTTCTAAGCATTAATAAAATGCCCCCCCCCCCCCCAAAAAAAAAAAGCTGTAAAGTAGGAAAAGAAAAAGTTTTTAACTGATTTCTTATTTGCAATTAATGAAAGAAACTATATAAATTTAGCTTATTTAACTTAAAGCAGAGTTGTTATGATTTTGCCTAACTCAAAAATTCAACTGTTTTTTTGAAAATTTCAACTTTAAATTATGTAAGATTAAGGTTAATTTTTTTAAATATCGTTATTAACATTTTAATATTGATATGAGGATATATTTCTTAATAACAATACACCACTCATATAATTTTTTTTTCCTCACCACAAGGGGGAAAAATGTCTTAATTCTCCCAATGATTAAAAAGAAATATGTCACTCTTACTTAAATAAGGAAAATAAGCATTCCTTGCAAGTATAATGCGTTTAAACATATCGCTCACTCGCAAGAAAAGTGACACATCTCAACAAAAATAAATTTTAAATGAGAGTCAAAAGAAAATTTGCATAATTATACTGTAACATGAAATTATAGCTGTTAGTTCTGCATGCAGAAATGGAAGCATGCATAAAAACACAAAATCTTTAAGAATGAGGATACAGGACGAGGTTTCGAGAGTTGGATACCTCCTTACACAATCCACCTCACTTCTGTGGTCAGAAGTCACAAATGGATATAGAATTGAAAAAAGTAAATTTCCATAAAACTTCACTTATGAAACTGTTTGTGTAGCAAGACACACATATGATGGATGTATAAGTGGAATAAAACACAGAATGATTTTTTGCGAGATTTATCACTTTTCATGTAGTTGAGCGATATGATGTTTTAACAAATTTTAAATTGACTACATATTACAGGGAAGGTGGCAGTTTGCTAAATATGTATCAAATTATAGTAAAAATCGTAAATAAGCCTTAAATGAATCAAATTATTAATAATCCAAAATATACAAAAACAAAAAAAAGTAAAATTAAAATCCATCATAGTTTTTTAAGAATCTGATTGTAGTTTATCTCATAAAATACTATTATGATCAATCACAGTATAGAATAATTACACCTATACTAAAACTGGAATTTTGCATTTCTGAATCACAATACATTTGATTGTAAAATACAGTAGACTCCGTCAAATCCACACAGCTTGGGACCAGAGGGTGTGCGAATTTTAGAATTTTGCAAATTTCTGGTTATTGCTTTGTTTACATTTTTTAAAACAACAATTTGAATGTAATTAATAATGCAGTCAAAACTATAATGAATGCTTACAATATAATAAAAAAAATCCAGCAAATACACTAAAATAATAAAAAATTACATAATTTTCAAAAAGATTAAAGTATTAAAAGCAATGTTCAAATTAATAATTATTAAGGTATGATCACATTTTCATTATGCTGATGAAATGTACTTTCCCAAAATTAATCATTGTGCCTTCATAAAGGCACATTACTGATTCATATCAAAATAATAAAATAAGGAAGTTTTACTTCAGGTTTGGTCAGACTTAATAACCAAAAAAGCTTGACTAGTATTACATAAATATATTTGGTAAGAAGATTGTAATTACCAGTGATATCAGCAATATCTTAAATTTTTCAAAAATAAATTTATTTTTCCTTGATAAAAAAAAACATGAATTCAGTAATATTAACAAAAATTACAAATTAAAATATGTTTGAAATTGATATAAGACTAAAACGATCAAATTTTGTAATTATATGTCTACTAATGTAAACTAAATATTTCATAGTTTACATTCATAAATTATGTGTGGCTTTTAGGGAGTCTACTGTAATAGAATATTTAAAAATATGCAAAAAATCAGGAGAAATATGTCAAAAATCAGGAGTATAGAAAAACATGCGAAAATAAAGAGTTTTCTGTTGAAACCAGGAGACCTGACTAGTCTGAAATATTTATTTTAATTAAAATATAACAAAAATAAAGCTTTAAGGACTACCTTTTTTAAATGCTGAGGTACTTCATGCCATATTTTATGGACAAAGAAACTGGGACTTCAACTTTATTTTCTGCTACATTCAACCATGATTTCTAGAAAAAAAAATAATATTTTATTTATTTATTTATTGCAAGCATGATTTCGCCTTCTTTAACATGGTGTGCCAAGTGCATGAACTGAATGCGAAAAAGGCGATTTTCTGATAGGACAGAAACATTTTATGTTCTGGCAACCTTTGAAAATGAAAAATCATTGCACACACAGTTAAAATTAATCTAGAGGACTTTTTTTTGCGCATGTGTGTGTGTGAATGTTTGTTTCGTGACTATTTTTGACATTCGTAAAAGGAAAATGTTTCAGTCTTTCAATTCAATAAAGAAAATTTTTTCTTCTGAAAATATTTATGCAACTTTAGAGATTGTTCTAGTTTTGTAGCATTTCCTTACTGATTTTTCATTGAAATTTGCATTTTATTTCTGTGATCTTCTGGCGAAATTCACATAATCTTTTTGCTATATTCTGACAATATTCACATGTTCTTTCTGAGATATTTTGAAGAAATTCACATTCAAGACTTGAATTTCAGGGCGGGATTGTGGGATTAGGGCCTGAAATTTTGAAATCTCACCCAAAAGAATATCATATGCAAAAGGCTCCCGCCCCCCAAAAAAATCACGAATTTTCTGATATTTTTGTGCGAATGAATGACATATTTTGCAAGTTTTTTACAGCGACAAATTGTTTGAATTCATGATATTTTTCCGCAACCGATTGTCAAATTTCGCATTTTTTTTTTCTGCAATCGAGTGACAAATTTTGTGCGATTTTCCGTCGTGAGAACGGAATAATTCCGTTTCAAATTTTCCAAAAAGTTAACGCATTCGATTCCAAAAGTTATGAATCATCATTCATCAGCCCGGAAATTCAGATAGTTATCTCCGAATTTCCAGACTAATAACCGATTTTTCATAGCTTTTGAACCGAGCACTAAATACATATTTTCACAATCAATTTCATCAATCATTTGCAGAAAATTTTGTTAGATTATCTCGATAGAAACGCCAATTTTCTCAAGGAATCGCAAAATAAAAACTCGCTTTTCTTCAAATGATCGCTATAAAACATAATAAAAAAAAATAATAATAATCGAGGAATAAACACGAATTTCGTGAAATGGTTGCGGAATAAACGCGAATTTCGTGAAATGGTTACGGAATAAACGCAAATTTCGTAAAGTGATTGCGGAGTAAAGCGAATTTCGTGAAAGAATCGCGAAAAAAATGTGAATTTCGTGAAAGGATCGCCATATAAACAGCGACTTGTGAAGGGGGGGGGGTCGCCCCGGGTGCAGAAAAGTAGGGGTGCCGATTTTCTACTACCAACATCATTTTTGGCCTATAAGAAGAAAAAGAACACTAAATTGAAAATTTTGCATCGAGCGCAGTTTTCTCTTCGCACGCCTGGCATATGAACCCAAATTTATCAAAATGCCGCTTAAAAAACACGAATTTTCTGAAAGAATCTCGAAATATATGTAAATTTCATCAAAAGATAGTTTAAAAAAAAAAACGGTAATTTTGTTGATAATCTAGGAAAAAACGCTAAATTCTTTAAAGGATCGCGGGAAAACGCTAAATTTGTCAAAGGGATCTTCAAAGTTGATTCTAAGTAAAAGCTTTTTTGAAATTCGCAGCAAATTTTCTGAAAAGTTGCAGCAGGTTGTGTGAGAAATGGGGAGGGGGGGGGTATTTTTTTTTCTGCGGCCCTTGTACGAAATTTGCGAATTTTTTACGGTCTTTTGACGAATTTTGCAGAATTTTCGCGATCCTTTTTACGAAAGTCGTGATTTTTTTCGCGATTTGCGTTTTCTTGCAGGTATTTCGACGATATTTTCGTTTTTACTGTGATCTCTACCCGAAATTTTCTTTTCCCCCGAATCTTTGATGAAATTTGTGTTCTTTCACTACTGTTTGATGAAATTCACGTTTTGTCTCACGATCTTCAGACGAAATTTGAGTCTTTTCACGATTATCTACAGAAATTCGCGCGAACCTCTAACGATATTTAATTTACGATTATTCTGCGAATGATTTACGACATTGATTTTTTTGGGAGGCGATTTCACGAAACTCGCAGTACGTTTTTTGTCTAAATTTCCAGATTGATGAATTTATTTTTTTTTCGGAACTGAAAACCTTTGATTTTCGGAAAATACAGAGCAAAATCGCCTTCGGATCATTTAACGAATGGAAAATTCGTCAAAGGATCGCTTAATAAATGCCAGTTGTCACAGAATCGTGTAAAACATCTAAATTTCAACAATGCATCATGGGAAAAAAAAATATGAATTTTGTCAAAGGGTCGTTAATAAACGCTAATTTAGTCAAAAGGCTGCTAAAAAAAGCCGCAAATTTCATTGAAGAATCGCAAAAAATATGTGAATTTCGTCAGAGGGTTGCCGAATAAATGCAAATCTAGTCAAAAAGCTGCTAAAAAATGAATATTTCATCACAGAATCACAAAAAGATGTCAATTTAGTCAGAGGGTCGCGGAAAAAAATGCAGCCTCCTTGGAAAACAACATGCATACATACAAACGTACCTTTTTATTGTTATAGGTATGCTTTTTAATTGGAAATAATCTATACTGAACCAGGGTTGCCGGCTTTCAGCCGGGCCAAAAAAAGCCGGCTGATTTTTTTGGTTTTATCCACTTAAAAAAAGCCGGCTAAAATTTAAAAAAGCCTGTTTTTATTTTTAAAAAGTTAATTTGTATCGAATCCATATTAAATTTGGATTGATTTATTTTTAATACATTTTTAATTATTTACTACTAAAAAAGTTATAAATTTATTTTTAATTTTTCAGATAAATAAGTCTTTATAACCGATAGAAGTCAACTGTGAGGGCATTATGTCTCAAAAATATAAATCTTTGAAAAAAGAAAATATACACAAAAATGTGTTTTAAACTTCTATATTTCATAGTTCTACTTATATTACACATTCTTAAGAATTATATTTAATTGAATTATGACAAAATATAATATATCAAAGCATTCCTGGAAACATTCTCACAGGTCAATATGTAAAGATTAAGTCATAAAATGAACAATGTTGAAAAATAAATTAGGAAGGATTCAGTATTTGTGGAGAATTTAACACATTCGCTGTCGATCACGTGCCAGCGCCTGATATGGCGCCAACGTTAAGGGGCCTCTCACACGACAGCACGTGATGTCTCAATAGCCAGTCACGCGCTGGCACAGGAAAATCTCTCACTGATTCTTTGTTATGAAAAGTAAATCGGCTTCTGGGAAAAACCCACTTCTACAGCGCGGAATTAACTATCTTCACATCTTCACATAAGCAACAGCGAACGTGTTAATACATAATTATATAACATTAAACAACAACAAAAAATGTTCTAATAAAATTTGTTAAATTAAAATTTTGAATAGCTCTTTGTTATTTAAAAGGGCATATATGCCCACTTGCATGAATGAATATATTCATGCATATGCTAATTGAGAATACTGAAAATAAATTGGGAAATATAATATATTATAAAATATGCATAATTCGAAATATTATTTTCAATAGTGAGAAATGGTTTTTTTCAGAGGTGCAGAAAATGTTTCTACTCCCAACATTTCCCCCAATCCACATGAAAATTTTCCCAATATTTTACGCTATGTTGTAAGTAAAAGTTGTATTATCGTAGGCATAAAAAAATTATTTGTGCAAATTTTCCCTACTTATACACAAGTATATATGACAGGAATGATTCTGGGTGACAAAATAAGCAGTTTTTGGAGATCTTTTGATGAACTTTGCGGTTATTTAATCCTCTTTTCACGAAATTCGTGGTTCTTTGTCAAAATTTGCAGTTCTTTTGCGTTATTGTCAACAAACTTTGCAGGGGTTTTCTAACATTTTTTGAAAAAATGCGGGTTTTTTTGCGATTTTTTCATGAAATTTGTGTTTTATTTTTTTTCGTTGTTGTCAACAAAATTTCCAGGGGTTTTCGACTATTTTTTGAAGAAATGCAGGCTTTTTTGTCAGTCTTTTGATGAAATTTGCAGTTACTTTGCGTTCTTGTGACAAAATCGCTTTTTTCGCAATTCTTGGACAAAATTCGCGATATTTTTATTTCCAAATTTTCAGATTGATGACAGATTTTTCTTTCCGTAATTTTCTGAAACGAATACTTTAATTTTTCGGAAAATTCGGAACAGAATCCCCCCCCCTCCCGACGAAACGTATTTTCTTTTGCAACCAATTAACAAAGTTGATGTTTCTTATCGCTCATTTCTTGAAATTCCAGGTAGTTTATCACTAACGATTGGCAAATTTCCATATTTTTTAAACGAAATTACCAATAATTTCCCCTGAATAGTTGAACCCTCAAAATTCGAGTTTTTATTTACCTATTTTTTTTCTTGATGAAATTCACAATTCTGTTCTGTGACCAATTGAAAATAATCACTATTTGTTTGTGAGATTTCTGACAAAATATCCAATATTTTCCAACAATAGTCTGAAAAAAATATCATTTTTTTTCACAACCGCTTCATGAATTAGTTTAAAAAAAATCCATAAAAGGAAAAAAAGTGCAGACCTCTAAGAAATTTATTTGGTATTTTAAGCTCTACAACATCTGTACTGGCAATATTTCTGACATTTTTCACCTTTTCACTAATTAAATCAATTTTTAACACTAACCACTGTGTTCATATAGATATGCTTTTTAGGGGCTGGAGTTTATTTTTGAGAGAAATAGTAGTCCTAAATAGCAATTACTGTAAGCTCCCTCAAATTAGCACAGCTTATTGACCGTAGGTTGTGCAGGTTTTAGAATTTTGTAGATTTCATGTTTTGTTTACATTTTGAAAACCGTAATTTCAATGTAACTATGAAATTGAGATTATAATGAATGCTAACAATATAGTAAAATATTAAAATAATTAAGTAAAGTAATAAACTAAAATGATAAAATTCTTTAATATTTTTTTAAATGTTAAAATATTAAAAGCAAAGGTCAAGTAAATAATCAATAATGTATAATTAAAATATTCATTGTAAAGATAAGATACATTTTGCCTAAATTGTTCAATGAAACTTGTCTGAAAGGTGCACTACTAATTCACATTAAAAACATAAAATAAGGAATTTTTATTTCAGGTTTAGTCAGACTAAAAATCAAAAAAGCTTGATTAATGCATGAATACATTTGACTAAAAGATTGTGTTTACCAGTGATACCGGCAATCAGTGTTGAATCCAGGAGGTGGCCAACTATGCTAAATTAATCACCTGAATTAAACTAATAAATAAGTTTAAACTAAATATCAATAGAATTATAACTTCAAAATTTCGATCAAAAGAAAATAATAATACAAGATAAACTTACTTTGTTTATGCCCGAAAAAATTCTATCGAATCGAACGTTGGAAGGCGGGAAGGGGCTTCCGGTTTTGGAGCTTGGAGGGAGAACAGTTGAGTTGAGAAATTCTTGGACTGCGCATGCGTTAGCAGCAATTTCGTTCACTTCGGAAATCAAACCGAAAATTTCGGAAAGCTTTCCGTTTCTTTCGGAAAGTTGAAACAGCTCTGACATATCAGGTAGTATCGGGAATGTTCCTGTTAATTAGAATAACGTTCCAAAAATTTTTTACAGTGTAAATATTGAATATTTTTATTCTGTTTTATATCTGATAAATTCATATGTTTTGCTTTAGAGCAATATGTCAAGAAGAAACTATTTATAGTCGATAATCTGAAACACTTAAATTATCATGAAAAAAAAAAAGTTTAAACTGTGGTTAAAATTAATTGGTTTAAACCTTGCCAACCCTGTTTAAAATATCCAACTCATGGTATTATTTCTTTTATGTTTCTAATATTAATTATTATAAGTAAAATAATACATCAAGTATTCTCAGAAAGTTTAATTGTTAAAAATACTGAGATGAAACTATATTAATACTCAAAAAACATTTTTGTATTATTGCTTTTTGAATCCCATGCAGTCTCAATAATTTGATAGTTATAATTTCTTGATATTTAGTATTTTAAACTCTTTATCTAAATTAAAGAATGTTTTAATTTTATATTGGTTAATAATTGTACTTGTTGTGTATCAATTCTGCACACAGGTATAGATATATGTACACAGGTATACTTATATATATGTACACATAATGTATATATTTTTTTATGTACACATGTATATAAGCTCACATTATGCACACATTGGTGATTTTTTTTTCTTACTACATAACTACTTGGTACTCGACCGAAGTACTACTCGGTATACTACTAATACAAAAATTTGTTATTTATAAAATACAAAGAAGCTAAGTTACTAACCTTAAACCTATGAGAGAGTTCTTTTCAAATTTGTGAAAAAAAAAAAATAACTATGTATATTTTTAAAAAAGGAAAAAAACATTGCAACCAAAATTGAAAAAGTAATCAGTAACTAATGGGGAGGGGGTGACAACTCAGTAATACTTCATCACGTGAGAAAATATGTGTAATAGACTCTATTACCTCTATTTTGCATTTTTGGCGCTGCAAAATCAAGATTTATAATGAAAACCAATGACCAGAACTAAAGTTTTTTGGCGTTTAAAAAAAAAACAAAAAACAAAAAAAAAAAATTGATTTTCGGATGAAGCAAGTTTTTAAACTCTCATCTTCATAAAAAAAATAATGGCTATTACTTGTTAATACCATCCAGGGCCAATTTTTTAAATACACAAAAATCTTCTTCAAGATAATACAAAAATGTTGCATCTTTTATGTTTTATTTGTGTTATGTCATTTATTTATATTTATTCTTTTTCTCTCTTTTTATATTCAATTAGAAAACTTCTGTGCCTTATAAATGTTAGCAGATTTATTACCAATTGCAAGCTTCAGAAAGAAAAGAAAGGTATTTTTTTTTAATCTCAAAACTGTCAATAAGTTATTGTTTGCATATATATAATCTGATTTGCTGATCAGTCTTTTTAGCCATTGTGAAGGACAAAAATATAAGGGATGAAACAAACAGTTATTTGCTTGAACACTAGTTATTCAGACAAATTTTAAACTGTGTATCAACTTTTTTTTCCTTTTTTATTAAAAAATAATAATAAATTTAAATAATAAAAATATATGGTAGGTATTGCTTTTTTAAAAACAAAATAAAATTATTAAAAGATTGAATAATATAAATCAAGATAGACCTGAATACATTTTTAAAAAATAAATAAAATTTATATGCAAAAAATGGTAGTACTAGGTTATCCCGTCGACCAAAAAATCATCGCCAAACTATAAGATTAAATGCCAATAATGGATGATCGTGAATGTCACATTCAATGACATTCAATGCGATTCACGTGTTTAAAATGTCATTAAGTGATTTTTATTGTGACTTTTTATTAATATTTTTATTAATATTCTACTATTTATGTTTTTTTGTAATTTAAAATAAAAATTATGTCAATATGTATAATTTGGCTATTAGTTTGGCGATTTGTATAATTTGGCGAAATTGGTCGACGGGAGTACCCAAAAAATTAAAACACTAAAAAACATTAAAAATATAAAAGTAAACATTTTGCCAAGCTACACGCAATAATACTAGTAATGTTTCCAAAAGACTCTGAGTAAGTTACAGTATGGGAAAACTGCTTGCGGACCTAAAGATTTTTATAATGCACTTACATGTGACTTTATGTTTAACAATTTTCTTCTTGTATTAAAACTGTGATGAAACTTTAAAAGAGTTGATGTTTCTGTATTTGCAGGTCCAATTTTATGTATCATTCTGTACGATTAATTTATTTAACACTACTTGAACCAGAAATACCTTCTTTGCGAAGAGGATTTTCTAAGTAAACTTGTAAACATTTTGAGATTGTAAAATAAAAAAGAAATAAAACAATAATCATTTACAGGGCTTAATTTGCACCTGAGCTCAGCTTATGCGTTTCTCTGTTTCTTGTACATATTTAAATATTGGTTGGAATTCACCAGAGCTCATAAATACAGGTCTCCGAAGCCCAGAACAATAGTGATTCAGAAAAACTGAAACTTAAATTACCCTTTCCTTTCCCTGTCATCTACAAGATTCTGCATTCTTTTCTATCAAAACATGTATATGTGATGTAGTGTGTTGCACACATAAGAAATGGCATGTAAGATTTTCTAAAAATTTTTCTTATAAATGTTTTTGTTAGTTATACAGTAGACTCCCTCAAATCCGCACAGCTTGGGACCAGAGGTTTTGCGGATTTTAGAATTTTGCAGATTTCTGGTCATTGCTTTGTTTACATTTTTTAAACAGTAATTTGAGTGCAATTAATAGTGCAATCAGAACTATAATGAATGCTTACAATATAATAAAATGTTAAAATAAGTAATAAACTAAAACAATAAAAATGTAGTTAATTTTTATAATGATTAAAGTACTAATAGCAAATGTCAAGCTAATAATGAATAGTGTATGATTAAATATACATTATAAAGATTAAATGTATTTTTCTAAAACTATTCAACAAAACTTGCTTCATAAAAGTACATTACTAATTCACATCAAAATCATAAAATAAGAAATTTTTTTCAAGTTTAGACAGGCTTAATAACCAAAAAATCATGATTAATGTATAAGTATATATGATAAGAAGATTGTGATTACCAGTAATATCAGAAATATCTTCAATTTTTTCCAAAAAAATTTATTCATCCTTCAAGAAAAAAACATGAATAGAGTATTATTAAGAAAATTGCAAATTAAAAAATATATGGAATTGATACAAAACTTTAAAAAAAAAAAAATCATATTTTGTCCCAATATCTGAACTGAAAGTTTCCAAGTTTACATCCATAAAATATTTGCGGATTTTAGAGAGTTGCAAATTTCTGGTTTGCAGATTTGAGGGAGTTTACTGTACATTCATTATATTATGTATGTATGCATATCTGCAAACAGTCTTTTTTTTTTGTGTGTGTGTTGACACTATTTCTGAATCATAATTATGCACTCCATATTAAACACTACTGTAGCAGAAAAGGGCACTTTTGGAAGAAAAAAATTGTTATTGCCTTTAGAAGGGGAAAACAGAAAGCAGAAAAAATACTTAATTTTTAAGTATGATAAATCAAGTAACATTAATTTTGAATGATTTTATGATATAAAAATTTAAAATACAACTAAGGGTGTATTTCGATTCAAACTGCTTATTTTCTGATTTATTTTTAAATCTACTTTTGCTCTCTAACTCATCAAACTCGCAGATTCTTTTATTTAGAAACTACACAAGGTGCTGTGACTGTCAATTCTTTGATAAATGCAGAAAATATTGCAGAAAAAGCAATCAAAAACGCCGTTTTGAACAGATTTTTCCGAAGCGGGAGATTTGGGGACGAAAAAAAGTGTCATGCTGAGTAGATAATTGTTCATAAATCAAATTCTAATGAATGGAGCGTAAAATGACATCAAACGGCACCTTGTACGTCTCTTCAAAATTCCCCTCAGCACGTTTCATGTTTCTACTTTTAAAAATGTGTCTGAAATTGTATCGGAAAATTTCGAGCTGTTGAAGGTGGAAAAGCGTTTTTTCGAATACACCCTTAAATTAAAACATGATTGAAGAGTTTCATGTTCTTTTTATTAAAGAAATCAGAAAATTCTGTCATTTTTGGGCACACAAATTTAGAAATACTACCAAATAAAAAAATACTTATTAAAAATCTCTGGGTAAAACAAGTGATGCATTTTATTACTTTTAAAAAGGGCAGGGTGCATTTTGTAAATTTGAAAAAGGGCAGGGTGCTGCACCCTTCAAAAATGGCCTAGAATGAACACTATATGATAGTATACGGATATACATATACTACGATATACGGATATACGGTAGTATACGGATATGAGAGATTGTGTGTATGTGTGTGTGGGGGGGATCTAATTATAGGCATAAATTAAACTGAGAAATATTACAATAAATTCTGCATAAACAAAACTGCATATGATTGAAAAGAAATCTGTTTAAGTTAGTCTTCTGTTTTAATAGTATTAAATAATATTCCTTATATTAGAAATATTACATTTTTGTTTAAAAATTAAGTTTGGAAGAAATGGTAAAAAAAAATAATTTGACAGTTAAGCTATGAGCTTTTCAAGCATGTAATATGTATAATAAGGTGTAATTTTGAACAATTATAAAATAATTCAATACTATTTCAACCATTCTTACACATGTCAGAAGAATGCCTTCATTTTTTAGAAATTATAAAATGTGTCGAGCAAAACAGCAATATTTTTTTGCTGTTGTTCTATAAGCTGTAGTGTGATTCATTAATTAACTCAGCAAAGATTTTATTCCAATAACTTTTGAAACAATTTCTTTACATTTGCAAAATTCATATAAATTTATACAAAATATTTAAAGACTTAAAATTAGACTGAATAATAAGCATTTGTTTTATTAATGAGTGTGCAATAATAAAAATGGGACATACAGTATTTGTCTTAAGGGCCAGATGTTTGTTACATATCCAGCTTTTACTATGTACAATTTTCTTAATGTATGTTTTCCTTGTAACAGTTTTTTAATATGCTTTTCTGGTTTGTTTAATTGATATCTATTTATTGCTAAAAATGTTTTTTACAGGTTTCTGGTAATCAAAGCTTGGATACTTTATTTTCTTCTGATGCTCTGGTCAGATTTATTGGAGTATGTTTTCTTTAGTTTATTTTAGTATAGTAATTTACATAATTAAAATTCTTGAAAAGTGTCTTAAATAGGTTATAAAATGAAAAAATGCCACTTGATTAAAAAAAAAGTTTTGTATTTTGTTAGCTTGTGAGAATCTTGAAGATAGTAAAGCAAGGCTGTAGCTAAGGGGGTGCCATGGGCGGTTCAGCCCCCTAAACTATTTTGAGCCCCCCCCCTGGAAAAGATTCCAAGATCACTCAATGAATTTCTGTTCCAAAATTTCAAATGAAATACTGTTCAAAAATCTAATTTAGTTTTGAGACCCTTTCACAGTTTTGTAGAATTACTAAATTGTATCTAAAATAAGTGTTTCAACACTCCCTCATCCTATTTCTAAATATGAAGCTCAGATGATGTTTAACTTTTCACCAGTTATAGACTCAAAATTTTCATCATCATGTACTTTTCTTAGCATAAAATTAAGTAATTACAACGGTTTTATGAGAACCATAGTATCTACAATGTGAATATGCACTAATTTAAGTTTCTGTATCAGAGAGAGAGAAAAAAAACAAAATTTGAGCACCCCCCCCCCCTTATTGTTCACTTCTAGCTGCAGCCCTGTAGTAAAGTATACCCAAGAGCAGCTTTTTTAACATTCACAAGCTTTATTTTTTACAAATTTACATGCAAGCAAAGCTTAGTTTTCATATTTCCTTTGTAAAAGATTTAATCTTATTATTATTTTTTTTAAGAAAAAAAAGCTATGATTTGTTGCATATTTGATCTATCACAAAAATGTATTTCACAGAGCAAAATTAGACATTTTTAAAGCTTTCTGCAAAAAGAGCCCAGAACAGGGTAGTCAAAAACCTAACATGGAAACATCAGGAAAATTAGTTAACCTGGAAATTCATAGAAAAATATGGTAATTTCCAATATGATTGCAATAATCTGGGAAGAAAAAAATTATCTCAGCTCTTGGGCTCAGTCCGTGCCTGAAACCAACTTGGACTCTCTTTTTATATCAGCTTTCGGGCTCAGGCTGACGGTAAAATTTTGTTTATACAAAAATTCAAAAACAATGATCTCTCATTAATTACAAAACAAGAATGTAGCCTAAGTTTCTGAAACAAATTAAATTACTATTCTGCTTTTTAATATATTTTTCGGATGATTCTCAGTGCCAAAGATTCTGTTATAAAGATTTGATATTTTTATGTTTATTCTGTACATATTGTCTTACACAAAAGTATTTCACTAATTCAAGAAGGTAATAAAAGGAAGGGTTTTATAAAAATTATTATGAGCAATTATTAATCAATATTTAATGTGTTTACTGTATGTATTATACTTTGGAATTTTAATGCTTTTATGCTATTGGAAATAAAGTAGAAAAAAAAACCTTTTATCTAATAGCAAACATTATCCTGATCAAGAACAGAATAAAAAGCTACATAAGCATCTAGTTAAAATAAATAAATAAATTTTATGACAAAAGATTTGGTTAAAATCATCATCCAATTTAAATTATGTTTTACAGAATAGTCAAAGTTTTAATCTCTAAACCTGTCTTTAAAATCACCAAATTTAATTATAACACGAAAAGTGGCAGATATGGATTCCTTTCATCCAAATTTCAAACTTTAAGCTTGCAGTACAGTTATATCCGCTTGTATCCCAAAACCATTTGTATTAGAATAAATGTTAACGATCACATTATAAATATTATATTAAACCTTGAAATTACAAAAAGAAAAGAAGTCAAAATTTTCAGCAATTATTCTGGAGGACAAACATCTCTAATGTCATTCAAAGTAGTGATGAAATAATCATCCTTTCTGTGAATTTCTTACCATAAAAACTCAGTTAAACATTACTTAATTTAAGTCCTAACCTTTTGTTTGGCGGTATTTCTTATTTCCCAATTTAGCTGACCCCAAAAGTGTTTGATGACTTGTAATCTGTATCTGCAAAATTATATTGATATTTCAAATCCTGCATTATTATTTAATTTAGACTATTTTATAAGCCTGCCATGAATCTGAAACAATGATAGTGATATTCTCTGTCTTTTATTTTACCCATCTGTTCTGTCAGGAACTTTTAGTATAAACCATTCATTAGCTTCTTTGAATAATCCTCCAAGCAACCATTTCTGAGAAAGAATTTGACTGGCTTTTTAATTTTTAACTCTTTTAGGTGCAAAGTACTATTACAAATGGCACCTGGATTTACAAACTAATTTATTTGCAAATAAATAAAAACTTTTTTTCATGTGACTTATCAAGGCAAGCTTTTATTTTTAAACTTTAATGTGAATGTGGCATTTTAGAATAAACATTAAGTGGGATCACTTCCCTTTAAGGGTTCAAAAGAAACTTTCACCAATCTTTGCAACTTTTTTTTTTCAAGGACGGGGGTGCTCAATCTGTTTTACATTTCCTTGTTATAAACTTAGATAGGACAAACTTCTGAGATAATTACTTCAATCAATAACTTTCATTCAGTTGTCTTTTCTCTCATTTTATTGATGCTAATTTATCAGACTAGCTATGCATGAACATTGCAGTTACAAATGCTAATTTGGAGTCATCCAACCAGTTTTCTTTTTTAATAGATATTCTTTTATCACAATTTTTCGCATTTCTCCACCACTATTTATCAGTTTAAACCAAAAAAAGCCTAGCAGTTTAAAATGGACTGGTTTTCAGAGCCAGCAGTTCTGCGATGAGGTAATAAGCAAATATCAATTATTCTTATTTGAAGTTTGCCCTTATTGTCATTACCGTTATGCACAGTAAATTTTCATTCAGCTCCTCACTGGATATCATTTTGTTAACACAGTATTCTTACATTGTACAGTATAACCTATTTTTGATGAGATATGTAAAAACTTGTGTAAATAATTTTATGTATAAACTTATTAAAAGTTTATGAATAGTTAAAAAAAATTGACAACATGTATTTGTTAAAGTAATTATCTATGAAAATTTCATTATTTTAAAGTTAACCTGGAATTATTAGGGAATTTTTCAATACAATATTTGTGACCATCCTGCCAGAAGTACTCCATAAAAAATAGGTTCACCTGAAAATGGTCTGAAATTGATATATGTGAAAATGCTAAAAATAGGCAGTTTTTGCTATGGACTGTGAAATTTGGATTGTTCAGGATATCAAAATTTACAAAATTGTTAATTTCAGATATTTTCATCTAAATTTGCTTCCTATAACAGCAGGGTTGTTTGGTTTAAACCAAGTTGGTTTAAACCACGGTTTAAATCATGGTTTAAACCAATGGGTTTTTTTTAAACCATACTGTTTTTTTTTTCAATCTGGTTTTTTTGTATTCTTTTTCCCTAATGAATTCCGTTTCACACATTATTGAAAAATGCAAAATCCAAGTTATACAGAAGCGACAAAGCTGTAGAAAAATGATGAATTAATAAATTTCTAAAAAACAAACATTTTTAATCAACCCAACTTTTCATATAAGCTATAAATCTACATGGCTACATACTACTAATTTTTCTATCATTAGTTGGTTAGAGAAAAACTTAGTTTTTCTTTCCCCCCCCCTCTTTTTTTTAAGGCTTATATAAATCCATTAATTGTTATACAGATATACAACCAGAAGTGCATATTTGAGCTAAAAAGGTACTTTTACTATTTAAATTGCTTGACTAGTTGAAATTTACCAAGGATTTATCATTCCTCGAATATAACATATTCTTAAGTAATTTTCTCCATTGATTTCTTTTTATTAAGTATGCTAATGGATAATTGGCAATGATTTTTTTTTCTTTGCTCTGTGTTTATTAGATTTAATAAGCTTTTGTTTTTCTCACATTTCCAAATTGGGATTAGTAATTTTGCATTTTGATTTTATTCTGTTTCCAGCTGGGTTGGCACAGTTTAAACCAATTGGCTTTTTAGAAGAAATCTAATATAATATTATCTCATTTTTGTAATTTAAGTTCTTCAAATTATTGGATGTAAATAATTTCTATTTCTAAGTCTTATCTCAGCAGTCACCATGAGACATTGCGAGTCTAGTCTAGGTCATGTTAATATGCATGAAGAATGCAAATTTTATGCATTGATAAATATATCTGAAGCTAAAAAAACACTTAAATTGTGTAAGTTTAGCAAAAATAAAATAGATTAAAAATGGCAATATTTAGAAAAAAATGTTTTCCTTTGAGAAACGCAGATGTGCAGTTAGTAACATAAATTGACCTTTAAGATTTCAGTCAAGCTCTAAAAGAAAATTTTTTTGATTGTGGAGGGGGGGGGGGGTATTATATTTTAAGAATAAAAAAGAAACTTAGATATGAAGTTGAATAAGAAGACGTTGAAAAATCGGGTGTTAGTAAAGCACCTGTTTGCATTTAACTAAATTAAACAATAAAATATTTTTAAATCTTCTATTGCATAACCAAACTCATTACGTAAATCAGCCAAGAAAATTGGGGAGGAAGGGGGCGGAACAAGACAAGGTTTGCTTGAGACATAACAGAAGAAAAGTCTCATAAAATGCCTAAAAAGATGTAATTTTTAGTTTAGACATTTAAAAGTACTAAGCGTTGTAATATAGCGTGTAGTCTGATGGCTGTTTAAATGCTTTAGTGAATGACAGTATTTATAAAACTGCTTTGTATTTTAAGATCAATGTTTTCAATAGTCTAAAAAGCTGTTAAATAGGTATTTTTGTTTATTTTACTGTTACCTTTTCTTTCTTTTTTTCTTTTAACCTGGTAGTTTCAGAGGAGAAGTGTCAAATAGCAACAATACACAATACTTCAAGTGTGTAAAGATTCTACTGCTAAATTCAAATCATTCCAAAAATTCTTTATTAAAAGCTTTACTTTCAATAAAAGATAATTCTTAGAGACTCTTCCAACAGAACAATCAGACATCTCATATAAAAAGTATTTCAAAGAAATTATTTTGAATAGCCATGTGAAAATAATATATATGAAGTTTTATGTATGAAAATACATCATATATTTATTTATAGTATAATAAGATTGTTTTTTAAGATTTTCAAGGTATCAATGTTTCATTATGTAGAACATTTTATTTATGAGGTATAAAACATAGCTTTTTCTAAAAAATTTTAAAATTTGAAAAGATTTCAATTTTCTATATAATTCATTGTATATTAAATAATTCATTGATTAGAATTACTTTTAAATCAAGTTATTACTCATGTATTCAAAAACATTGTTTTATTGCTAAATATGCATGTATATATAATAGGAAAACATATTTTTAAAAAACCTGGTTTAAACCAAAAAAAACCATGTTTTTTTTTTTTTTTTTTTTTTTTTTTTTTTTGTTAACCCGGTTTTTTACCAACCCTGTATAACAGTATCATAGAGAGGTGGAGGATATTCTGTATTCACAGCAAAAACACATAAAAATCAGGCAGTTTCACCTAAATCCATTTTCTATAGCAGTACAGCAAAGTCTTCCTTTACAAAAAAAAAAAAAAAAAAAAAAAAAAAAAACTCTTTTAATAGGGTAGATAGATATTTTTATTAAAATTATCAAAGTTAATTATTAAAAAAATTAATAGAATAATGTTACTGAAAGAAAGATTTTTCCGATATCTGATTGATTCATAAAGGAATGGTTCAGGTAAAAAGTCGGTCTTTTCTATGAACTAATATTGAAGTATTATATTGAAAAATAACATATAAACTGTTTTACGGTAAAAACTAAGCTAACCAAATTAAAAATATACTTTTATACATGAGATTTCCTGTTATGATGAAGTAATATTTTTCAAATACACCATAGTCAATATTTAAAAAATAGTTATTCTTGTATTTTAATTTTCTGTTAAAATATAAATGATTATTAATTTTATTTTTATATTTGCAGAAGACCAATGGCTCTTTGAAAGAAGCAATTCAAGAAATTGAAGAAAAGCTGCTGTACTTCTTGTGTACGGGTGAAAAATGTTTTCCTGATCCTCGATCAAGAATCAGTTGAAGTAGAGAAATGCGGCTTAAAGGCTTTTGACTTTTTTGTATTAAAAGCCATTATATATTTACTGTCAAGTTTATCAAGTTGTCGAGTTTTTTAATTTTATGATTTACAAAGTTATTAATGGAACTGCAGCTCAGTGGAGAATCTGAACATTATTTTGAAAGCCATGGATGCAAGCACTTAAATGTTTTATAATATGTATAGAAAATAAAATATTGTTTTAATTCTTATGTGATTCATTTTAAATATATTTATTGTGCAATTATTTTTTTGTTGTTGTTGTTTTAGTACTGCATATTCAAATGAGTAAGTATAAAATTTTCAATTTGCTTTGCACTGATAGTTTTAAAGTATTGGCTGTGATGCTTAATACTTTGCCTCCTTGAGATGGCTGACTTTCATTTGTCAAATTCGTTAAAAATCATTGAAAGAATTGCATGTTTTATGTGTTACACAGTGACTAAGTTAGTAGGATACTAGATCCTATGACAGTGAACCCTAGTCTTACTAGAACTGCCTAATATAGTACCAATGTGTTAACACACGATAAAATAGTGTGCATAAACTTATGAAATGCACATACAAATGTCAAAAGATTAATATCATAGCACTAGCAGAGTAAAAAGAAGGTTGTAACTAGATGTGAAGTTAATATGAATTTACTTCTATATAGAGAATATAGAGAACTTTTTTGAGGTGATGCAGCAAGCTTTCTGGATTGATAAAATGTATCAAACTGAAAGACTAATCATACCATGAATAATGGAAGACAAGCACTAAAATATATTTGTTATGATGAAATGGGTGTTCTGTTAATATGCTGATTTCATTTAAAATTGAAGGTTTTTAATTATTAAAGTAAAATTAATATAAAAAATTTTTATTTACGATTTATTTTAAGAAGCACACAGAAGTGCGGTGATTCTTTTGAACACCTAACCTTAGGATGATAGTTTGACAGGAGTTTTTCTCTTGTGTGAAACATCTTCTAACATACTCAATAATTTTTTACAAATTAAACTTGATGAAATATATTATGTTTCTTGTGTTTGACTGTTTGGTATTAAAGGCACTAAAAAGAAAAACAAACAATTCAATACTTTAAAGCAAACATATCTTTTACTGCATTCTATTATAACCTCTATTGGTAGGGTTGGGTTTCATTTCTGACCACATGTACTTAAGTAATAAATTTTATTTTAGCTAATGTGCGTTCTTTCAATTCTGAAGGTTTATCACATTAATTCTCTCTAAAGGTAAATATTAACAAACATTTCTTTTCTTTTTTTTTTTTTCAGTTATTGAGGAGGGAAGGTGCACTTTCCCATTATTATTTTATCCAATGTTTTTTTGAAAAATTAGAATAAGGTTAGTAATTAAAAAGAAAAAAAAAGTCAGTTGTCAACTACATTTAATCATTTTTCATCAGTTCCTGATATATGTTTTACTAAAGTGCACTTGCAGTTTTACAAAGATTTATTTTTGTTTACATGTTTAAATACACAGTGCAATGACTTAAAGTAGTAATTAAAAAAAATGCAAAGACAGAATTTTGTTATGGAAAAAAAATTATATGTCTATACAGTCCTCTCATATGTTTATATGCAATATCATAAACTTACGAGTCTACTCCACTTATGCAAAAACATTCACTTACTCGTGTTTGTTCTATGAGAAAATTCCTTTTAAATATATTGTTTGTATTTCTATATTTTTAAAAACCTCTTTTTTTTCTTCCAAATTTAAGATAACCGACCTAAATCTCAAATAGTTTTTTTTTTTTTTTTTCCAATTTATTTTGTATGAGGATGTTTTCATTTTCAAAATGATTTTTAAAAATTAAAGTAACCTCTTAATAAACCTGCAAAAAGAAAAATCGATGAAGTAAAGAATGACTTTGTAGAGATCAGCCTCAGCTATCCAATATCAAGAAGAAAAAAGTATTTAAAAACATTGAAATGCAAATTGTATTTTAAAAGAAATTCTGTCATTAACATTAGTGAGCTAGTGTTTTGATGCGAATTAAATATTCTTTTAATAAACTTCAAACTCTTATCCATTTTGTTTAAAAAACAAATCATTCACTGTAGAACATAACCTTTGCATCATTACAAGACAAAAAAAAAAAAAAAAAAAAAAAAAGTTACAAATAATGACTGATTCTATATTATCAGAGATGAGATGAGATTTTCATTTTTTGAATACTATCATAATCTTAAACAAAATTTTGTTCCATTAAATCGCCAAAATGTTCTGATTAAATAAAATAACATTTTCTTTCGGATTATACAGGTATGTAAAAAGTCGGAAATTCCATCTCTGATTAAGAGACTGCAGTCATAATTTATTTATTTTATAAGTTTCTCGTCATTATTGAACTTTACAAATATGTATTTTCTAACAAATATATTTTTAAGTTATTGATTAGAAATAGTGGTGTCAAGATATCAATCCAAAGACCTAGGACACAATACCTGAAATTATTAACTGGAATTGCAGATTTCAAAGCATGATTAGAATGAATATTAAATCTACAATACCAGCATTGTACTATAAACCTATTTTTCGAAAATATCAACAACTACATTTTATGTTACATGTAGGAGGATTTTTTTTTCTAATGTTAAAAATTTACGAAATTACTTCTCAAATTTTGTTATTTATGTGTAGTAAAATACAAAACTAAGGTGAAAAAAAATTAAGTCGAATGAAAGATATTAATTTGATCCATACATATTACTTTAAAACAAGAAGGAAAACTTTAATAAAGCTAGTTTTGAAAAAAATCATTCCTGATTTTAGTAAATATGTTACATAAATAATTCATCAACTGTAGAAAGTAAGACATAGATATTTATTAAATTTGTTATAAAATTTCTCTTTAATTTTGTTAGGTACTTGCGTATTAACGCCACCACAGTTATCCTTGCTTTGTTTTTGTTGATTTTTGACGAAATTTTTAGTGCCTTTCTTGTTTTGCTCATTTTTTGACGCCATTATTTTTGTTCACGTACGAAGAACAACATTTCTCTTTATTGGCGCATTAGCACAAGTTCTGCTGCGGCGGCGCTAATATGTAAGTACCTTCTGTTATTTATCTGTATTAAAATATAGAATTAAAGGTAATTATAATATTAAATCATAAAAACTGAAATATTTAAAATTATTTCACATATAAATTAATTTTGAAAACAAAGAATACCCCCCCCCCTTATTACAAACATAGTAAGCTATAAATAAGTAAAGCAAAAAAGAATTTCTCAAAATAAGAGTGAAATCGTTCATTTTGTCTATATATTCAATCAATACAATAAAAAAAAAGTGAAAAAGATGGACCTATCAAAAAGGAGTGCAGTCACCCTTTTTACATACTAATTTTGTCAAAATAGGAATGAAAAATCAACTTATCAAAAAGAAGTACTGTCACTCTTTTTACATACTAATTTAGTCAAAATAGGAGTGAAAAAACTACTTATCAAAGAGGAGTGCAGTCACTCTTTTTACATACTAATTTAGTCAAAATAGGAGTGAAAAAACAACTTATCAAAAAGGAGTGCAGTCACTCCTTGTACATACTAATTTAATCATAATAGGAGTGAAAACACAACTGATCAAAAAGGAGTACCGTCACTCTTTTTATGTACTAATTTAGTCAAAAAAGGAGTGAAAATTGCTTCTCAAAAAGGAGTGGAAGGGCTTCTCAAAAAGGAGTGAAAATATTCGCTCCGCAGTAAGGGTGAAATTCACTCCTATAGGATAAGTGCATCTTCGACACTGGAAAGGAGTGAAAATTCACTCCTTTTGAGTGAAAATCGCTGATTTTTTTTAAGAGAGTAGATAATCTTGCCGGATTACAGAAATGTCACACTAAATTAACTTTGAGCGAACATTTGACGTCAAAGTATTTTAAGAAAGATTCTTTTATTAAAGTGATAAATTTTTGTAACGTTAAAACATGATTAAATACTCTGAAAATTAACAGTAAATTTAAATTTTTAGCTGAATATAATAACTTATAATTTCAAGAATTAACAATTGTCATTTAAACATGATTTAAATTTAATAAGTAAAATTTTTCATCGATATTTTTTATATATAATAAAAATGTGTACATTAAAGGAGACATCTTACCATAAGATAAAAAGAAAAAGTATCAAAAAGCGCCTGTATTTATTTATTTAAAGACTTTTTTATATTCTTTTTAAAAAGTAGCTGTAATTATTTGAAACAGCAAAATATTTATTTTAAATAGCTAAAAATTGTAATTCATAATAAACTTAGCCACAAACGAAAAAAAAAAATCTTCCTAAACTAATTTAATTTATAATAATATTTTTAATTATATATTCACTTTAAAAGTAACAGCCAATTTCCTTAGTTAATTTTGAAATAAAATTATTTAAAAGTTTTATAAATCCTTTACAAGCTTAAAAATATCAAAATATATACCCATCAAATGAAATCTTGGACTTACGCTGTAAACATTATAAGATAAAAACAAAAATTATTACTTATCAGCGTAAAAAACAATTTATTATAGATTAAAAATTCCTAACGTTTCGAACTCAATCTAATGAGTCATCTTCAGAGGTATATTTTTAAAGGAGAAATAATTTACATTAAAAACAGATTGGCATAATTGTAATAATTTTTGTTTTTATCTTATATACCCATCTTTTTAGCATCAAAATTTAAAGTAAAGATTCAGTAATCCTCCCTTTCAAAAAATTATAAAAAAAACTAAACTAATATTTTTATTTTATGTTAATATTAAGAAAATCTTCATGACTAAAATAAATAACATTGCTGCAGAATCACTTATATATTCTACATTAATTCATCAAATGATATAAAATGCATTCGTATTTTAATTAAAAGTGATTAATTAGGAATTTATTTTCTAAAAAGTTTTTCGTGTTACTTTGAATTAACGAATTTAGTTACATTGTAATTCTTGAAAAATTTTTGGGTTAACAGAAATAAATCTCTAAAATTCACTTATTTTATTAAATACTTAAACATTCCTAAAATTTAAAAGATTCAAAATTGCAAAATTTTATAAAAAAAATCTACCAAAAGAAAAAAAAATCTTTCATTTTATTTTGAAATTATAAAATCTTGGCAAAAAACAAATCAATAATATGGCATAATCATAAAAATTATGGTATACGTTAAATCATCAAACGACATAAAATAAATTATCATTCTAATTAAGAATCATTAATTAAAAACTTATTATTTATTAAAATAAGTTTTTTAAGTTTATAAATACATTTTACAAGTTAATGCAACGCGTGTAATCACATTATTACGCTTAATAAAAAATTATGAAGATAACGAAACCTCTAAAAATAATTTATCTTATTAAACAATTTGCTATTCTTAAAATTATTACAAAATAAAAAAACAAAGAGGCTGTGAATATATAATGTTATTACTTTACAGGGGAGAGGGGTCGGGCACATGATATCTTAAGATATCTCTAGGGGTTTGGGGGTTGCCTTTTCATATCGATATCATTTTCTGATCCAATCAAAATTGTCTCTTTTTAATAGCAATATAGTCTTTGGATCAAATTAGTACACTACATTTCTCTAGTCTGTTATCTATTTTTATGAAAATACAAAGTTATTAAAATCATTAAATTATTATAAAATTATCTAATTCTAAAACATGGGATACTCAAACATTTGACATTCTTATTCATCTTCATGTGTGTATGATTATATAATCACAGATCGAGAAACCATATGCGGAGTTCATTTGAAATAAAGCTTGTGTTTACTAAAAAATAAAAGACAAATAATTCCATCATTTATATATATATAAGACTTTCTATCTGCCCCTCCACCCCAGCTCTGTTCGGGACAAGAGTCTCGGCTCGTCACAGTAAAACATTATTACTCTTGAATGCATTATATAACGAAAAGCTATTATAAAATACTTTTAAATTGTAAATGTTCCACTAACTATTTTCACTCAGTGTAATCAATTTTGTATATTACTCAGAAAAAAAATGAAAAAGAAAAAGAAAACTTTGATAACGATATCATTACGGGGGGAAAGATTCGAAGGATGATAACGTATGATATCGAAAGGAGGGGGGGGGGCGGGTCCAAAATTACCAAAATTTTGATAACGTTACCTTTGTACAGCTCCTAACTTAATCGCTTTAAATATTATGCTAGAATATACATTACGTTCATTTAAATATTAAATTAATTTTTAAATACACGCGCTTAAGACAAATACAATAGTTTAATTTTTAAAAAATCTTCGTAGTTCTATGTTTTTTATCTTCCATTTACTTACAGCGACAAACCATCACTTATCGAAAAGCCCTGTTTAATATCCCATAGAATAACCCCCCCCCCCCACCCACAACAAGTCACAGAGACCAAGCGGTTAAATCTTTTATTGAATGCAACCTGTTTTTTCGTTGAAATATGCTCTTTTGAATTATTAACAAATATACATACAAGGACATCCCACAGGATGAACCATCTGCATATGATTTTTTTAAATCCTTATCTACCGACGGTACTTATAAGTACCATTAAAATTACTTATTTTGAAATTCTTTTAGTACGTCAAATAGTTCTAATAATGTTTAGAATAAATTATAGACATATAACTTTATTTCATTCCAAAAGCATTATGGCTTACACAAAACAAATGTATTTTTAAGAGAATGATTTCTTTTGACTTTGTATCTTTTCAGTTTTTTTGGCGCTGAGGAGTGGAATGGAGATTTTTCAGTCCGGTTATATTTCTTTATTTGTATTGTAACAAAATCATATTTTTACATTTTATAATTCTACAAAATACTAAGAAAACAATTTAAAATAAGAGATTTGAGTGGGGTTATAAATATTACACAAAATTCCTGTCAATTCAGATTTTATTAATCCTTCTAAATCCTTCAATCTTTCTAAAATCCTTCAAAAATAAATGATTATGTAAATCTTTAAATTTAGTTTAAACAATTTACGTAAAATGCTTTAGAATGTAAAATTTTCAAGAATACATAATGCGGTATATAAAAAATTAATTAATTAAACTGCGCCAAGACATTTACCTTTGAGACCAATTTTCATAAACCACTCAAAAACTGTGAGTCCAAAAACTCAAAAACTGTGAGTCCCTCTCTTTAAAGAATCCTTACCACAAATTGTTTTTAAAGCTAATAAAGGTTTTGAGTGGGGTTATAACTGTTGCACAAAATCTATGTAAATTCAAATTTAAGTAATCCTTCCAAAATCTTTCACAAATTTATTAAATGATTATGCAAATCTTTTAATTTAATTTAAACAAATTACGTAAAACGCTTCATAATATAAAATTTTCAAGCATTCATAATTCGGTAGATAAAGTATTAAACGTGATAACGAACATGCTCTGTGCTTCATGGATTGAACCGCATTTGTGGGAAATATCAAAAATGGAACGGAACTCATAGCGGAAACTAAGTTCTTGCCAATACCGCCGGTAGTGGTCAGCGGCTATCGGCCGATTGCTTATCGAAAGATATGTTGGGTACTGTGTATATATATACCTATTTATATGGGTTACATAACTTACACTTATCTTTAAGTTTATGTCTAAAGTTGCTTAAAATAATATTTTCTTTCAATTTTCAGATTCGTCCTAATATTCGAATACCATTTCTTGACAGTTTACACGTTTTAGGGAATAGAGAACCCAAAAACACGTTTTTACAAAATGTTTATCTGTGAATCTGTCTGTCACTTTGTCACTCTTTGTGTGATAAATATTTTCTATGCTATCGTCTCAAGTGCTAATGCAAAGAATTTCGCAAAACATTAGATTCAATTAGAACAGAATATAAATTAGAGCTGATTAGTTTTTGGTGTACATCGCCCAACAGATGTCTCTGCTATACTGCCTTTTCATGATTTTAGCATTAGGTATATATCATGAGATAATGATAGGATTTTCATAATAGTTCTGTTTACTTTAGTCCTCGATGTAATATAGTGTTGCTTACCTTTTTATATACCACACCTAAATGGTGCCTCTGCTAAGCAGCATTATTGATAATTATTGCAATTACTCTATCTCAGAAACTAATGCATGAATTAAATTAATGAACTTCAGATTCAGTTAGCCCGTGATGTAAATTAGTATTTTTTATGTTTTGGAGAAATTGCTCAACATGTGACGCTTCTATTCACATGTTATTTAATATTTATGCAATGATTCTGTCTTAAACATTAACGCAAAGATTTTCCTCAAACTTCAGATTCAGTTAAAACTTGACATAAATTGTTGCTGATTAAAATTTGGAATAAATCACCAGACAAATGATACTTTCTCGTTTCCTTTTTCTGAAAATATTAACATATACAGATAGAAGAAAGCTTTGGGTTTGGAACATCCGAATAATTAAATATTTTTTTACGCATCAAATTTTGCCACTATAAAGAGAAGTTCTTTTTATTGCATTTTACTTATAATTTTAAAACGCTTTAATTAGTTTGATTAGAAATTAGAGCTGATATGTTTTTGGCGTACATCGTCTAACAGATGTCTCTGCTATGCAGCTTTTTCACGATTTTAGCATTAGGTATATCTCATGAGATATTGAATAAATTTTCATAAAAGTTCTGATCACTTTAGTCCTTAATATATGGTGCTGATTATCTTTTTATGTACATCACCCAAATGGTGGTGCTTCTATGCAGCAATATTGATAATTATTGCAATAACACTATTTCAGAAACTAATGCATAAATTGAATTAATAAACTTCCGATTCGGTTAGTCCGTGATATAAATTTGTATTCTATAGGTTTTGGAGTAAATCGCTCAACAGGTGACGCTTCTATTCACACATTTTTTTATTATTTCTGCAATAATACTATTTCAAAAACTAACTGAGAGATTTTCCACAAACTTCAAATTCAGTTGGAACTTGGCATAAATTGTTGCTGATAAAATTTTAGATTAAACCACCTAATAAATGATGCTTCTATGCTTCGTTTCTCGGAAAGTATTAATATATATGATGTAGCGAAGATTATCGCTACATATCTTTTCCCTTTCATAAATGCAGTAATTATTTCCCCTTAATAAATTCTTAGATTTATTGTAACTTCCCTTTTCACTAATGAACCCATTAGTTTAAATTAATTCTACATTTAATAGTTTATTTTTAGCTTTCATGCTCACACTAGAAGTTAAAACTTACTAACTTTTGGAGCTCTCTGTAAAAAAATAATAACAGAATTTCCTTTCTCACGAATTGCTCTGTTGTGTCTTCGAAAAACATCTGTCCGACAGATACCGCACTTATTAACAAAATATAGTAAATTCTGGGCTTGGTTCAGCATAATCTTTTATCCGTTACATTTTGCTAACATCTGCCTTCCACACCCTGTTTTCAATCTCACAATTAATGCCTAGAGCTAGAAATACTCTTTATTTTTGTTTCTGCTGACTAGGTTTTGTTAGCTGTTCAATTGCACATCTGGATGACAGTTTTGGTCACAAAAATCCAAAGTACGTAACGGCTTGCTTATCTCTTGTCTACTTACCAGGCTTAAAATATTTCTATAACCCTAAAAGATATTCGCAGGTGTGAGAAAATGTCTGGGTAGCCAACTACAAAATTCTTAGCGTATTTCTGAAAGTGTTCTCTACCAAATTTCTATTGCCAAAGTCTTTGTATGAAAAAAATTCTGACACCTCTTGGCGATAAACGATATGACTGTATGTCGTCACTTCACTGTTATTCACTGAGTTGCCAAGATGTAGCTCGCACGAGCTCTCAGAATCTCCCCCCCCCCTTATGCGGGGGTGCTTACATTGTTTCAACTCTCTAACTAATAAAATGTGCTTAAATTTATAAGTTTCACGTACGGAGTTTTTTGGTGTGCACCCCTTTTCTTTGGTAAATCACCCGGGCCGATGATAACTTCACCATATATGATATCGAAGAAAGCTTTGGATTTGCCGAATCCGACTAATTAAAAAATTTTAGGCATCAAATTTAGGCACTAGAAGGAGAAGATTTTTTTTATTCCATTGTACGTATGTTTTAATTGTACTATTTATATATGTATATTTTTATATATATTGTACACACACAAGTCCTGCCTACCATCACTAGCATGTAAACGAGGTCATTCACGAGTCATTTATAAACGTTGTTTCTATTTATAGCGAAAAATAATACAATGTACTACATGTTGAGGCCATTTACTGCACTATAGAGAAATAGAAGATATAGCTTTGCTATCTCAAAAATGGTATAATGTACTGAAAATAATAGTTTTTTAGTATGCAGTGTCGTCTTACTCGAAGTATATATATATATATATATATATATATATTAAAAATCCTGAAATTTTTAAAAATCCTACCAGGATCTTGAGTACACAAAATTTCAATGCAGAATCGTAGCATAAATCAGATGAAGTTTAGAAAAAAAAAATAATTTATGAGTTTTCTTTTCCAAAATAAAATAAAATCAAACAAACGAATTCAGTCCCGCATGAAAACTGATCCAGGAGACATGATATGACGAAATGACGCTTTGTTACATTTTGGTGTAAACCATTCATAACTTGGGCTGCAATGCTGCATTTTAAGATTTTCGCCATAGAACTATCTCAAGAATTAATGCATGAATATTCTTCAAACTTCAGATTCAACAAATCCGTGAAACGATTCAGTTTTCTTTATGCTTCGGTATCAATCTCCGGACAGGTGGTGCTGTTATGCGTCTTTTTTTTCCCCGATTCCCACAATAGCTCTAGCTCAAGAAAAAATGCACGAATTATTTTCAAACTTCAGATTCAGGTACAGCTTGTTAATTATTATTGTTTTTTATCTTTCGATGTAAATCATCTAACAGGTGGCGTTTTCATGTTGCATTTTTCTCAAAATGTGCAATAGTACCCTATTCAAGAACTAATACACATAATTCCATATTTTTAGAATCCTCACGATGAGTATAGATTATCATTTAATTTTAGCACTGTGGTAGCGAATTTTGAAGTATTAACATGCATGAGGGAGAAGAAAGTTTTTGGAACGACGCATCTTACCAGTGTTTTCTTTTCGTATCAACAATAACTGTTTAATGTATAGCATTTTGCATTCAATAATACATTTTCTTATTACTAGTACAAATTTTATACATGCGAACCATAATCTGCAATGAAATTAATTAGATGAAAGCTTTATCATTTATAATGGAATGTGATTTCCTTCGCTACAGACATCATATATCGTTTCATTGTTCATAAGTGAGACAGGTTACAGATCACATTGTTCCATCAAGTACCTGTAAGGTCTGCGCCATACATTACTTAATTATGCGGTATTAGCATCACTACAAGGAATAGTGCATTAACCAGTGACAGAATAAATCACCATTCTCGCATTAAAATTTAAGTTTATTGTCATTATTATTATTATTATTATTATTATTATTATTATTATTATTATTATTATTATTATTATTATTATTATTATTATTATTATTATAAATATATACTGGGGAATTGCACCATAAAATTTAACTACTAACAATGTATTTATTAAAAATACAACACATTGTTCAATGGTGCGCAAAACACGAATTTTAATATGAACTTGTACAATTAAAATAAAATAAAAATATCAACTTTTCGCGCCGTCTTCAGGAAAATATGATAATGAAATGGCTAAGTTTGCTTCCTGATCGAGAGATAATATTTTTTAATAAATTAAAATCGAAATGAATTAAAAGTTTAAAAACTTTTAACTTTTTTTTATCGAAGTGAATTAAAAGTTTAAAAAATTTAACTTTTTAAAACTTTTATTAATTTATCTCGATTTTAACTTATTAGAAATATTATCTCTCGATCAGGAAGCAAACTTAGTCCTCTCATTATCATATTTTCCTGAAGACGGCCGTATGGAATAGAAGAAAGTTTTGGGATTGCCACTTTCGATTAGTTTTCTTTTCGTATGAACAATAACTACTTAATATATCTGTTTAATACATCTGTTTAATCTATAAAGATTAGCACTCAATTGTAACTCTTCTTATTACTAGTGCATACATATACTAAACATGCGAATCATAATGTAGAAAGAAATCAATAAGATTAAAGCTTTACCATTTATACTGGAATGTCATTTCCTCGCTACAGATATCATATATCGTTTCATTGTACATTATGGAGACATGTTACAGATCACATTGTTACATCTAGTACCTGTAAGATCTGCGCTATACATTACTGAATTATTCGGTATATGCATCACTGCAAGGAATGGTGCATTAGCCAATGACAGAATGAACGCTATTCCGGACTATATATTTAAATTTAAATTTATTGTTTTTATAATTATTATTATATTTTTTCTACTTTTAATTGCTCTGCAGTTTCGCATCTTTTTTTGCATATTTTGCCCAAAGCGTTCGAATGCATAAACAACTTACTTGTCTTAATTACTTAAAAACATATGTAACCATAAATATGTTTGAATGATTATCGGATCTGGTGGAATAATGTTGGTGGATTAATGACTTAATTTAGTTAATATATTCATAAAAAATTCTTAAAATATTAAAGTATAGTCCTCATCGCAAATTCGCGTGTTTATTTATTTTTTTTCCATGTAATTTTTGCATTTTCATGGTGATAAAAAAAAATCATTAAAAAATATTTAAAAAAATTATAACACAAAAAAACCTTTAAAATTTAATTAAAAAAATATATTTTTGTTGTTGCACTCCACTAACATCCCTACTTACCATGGAATTTTCGGCTCTGTGCCAAGACTAAAATCCGCCTTAAAAGTAACCATTTTGAGATCGTAGGTAACATCTAATCCAACATCACCGTTAAACTTGATAAAATACAAAAACAGAATTTCCATCGTTGTTCCCATGCTTACCTGTATTTTGGTAATAAAGAGGTACAACAAAATTTTGGAAACTTTTTGCATTGCCCTCATATATTATATTGAAACAACCATAATGAAATCCAAATATTTAAAAAAGAAGATAATATCGCTATTGCATCGATAAAAATTAATGTTTATTTATGTATCTCCATTATACATATGGAATCTTCTTTTTTACAATGTAATCTGAACAATTTATTCATAAAAATATTAAAAACTGTTGCGTCGAAAAATCTGTTTGATGTAACGCTTTTATTTAATAGCATATAACTGTAAATATTGACAGATTATTTTCAATAAACTTATCAAATTCAAAATAGTTTGAATTATAATTAGTTATTTCTTGTAATAATTATGTTCTAGACAGCAATTTATGGATGTAAGACACGAACTAGAATGCATCTTTGAACCTGACAGTCAGACGAGAAGAATTTGCTTTCAATTCCATTAATGGTAATTTTTATTTCACATTTAATCGTAGTTAGCAATAAATTCTTTACGTTGGAGTAATTCAAATGATTTGAAGTTTCAGTAATGCTAATAATGTAACAAATCTGCGCAGTGCTTAATTCAAATTGTAAGGAAATTATTTACATATTAATGTTTATTAGATATCAACATTCAGCTTATTTTATTTATTGTTTCCTTATTGCTTTCTTATTATTTACGAGAATATATTATTGTACTCATGTTAATTTTCCATTTCCGTTTTTCGAAGGATTTACACATTTTGAAGGTTTAACCCCGCCCCCCCCCCCAAAAAAAAAACATGTTTTAAATAAATGTTTATTTATTAGTATTTCTATGAGACTGTCTGTATGTGGACACTCTATCTCACGAACTAATTTAATAAAACACGGAATTGAAAAAAAGAAAACTTTACTAAAATTTAACTAGTCCTTAACATGATTTGATGCAGATTACTTTTTGGTCAAAATCATCCAACGTGTGGGGACAATTTGTTACATTATTTTTATTGCTCAATGCCACGAAATGCCTGCATTTTAATTTCTCAATGCCAATGCCAATAAATTATGCAAGATTTTTTATGAAACTTCAGATTTACCTAATCTTTGATATAAATTGATTCTGGCTAATGGTTGGTGCAAATCGCCCAAGAGCTTGTGCTGCTATACAGAATGTTTTAATATTTCGGCAATATATATGTATATTTTTTGAAAAACTAATGCATAAATCGTCAAAATGAAGATTCAGTTAGAAGTTGATGTATGTTTATGCTGTTTAGCTTTTGGTGTTAATCACGTAACCGGTAGCACTAATATACTGAATTTTTCATGGTCTATTTCTATTTATAAGATCATAGAAGATCATGTATAGCATCCATGTATTTTTGAAATGTCACTTTTGACTTCTTTTTGCTATGATACGTTATTTATGCTACTTATACGAGCTGGTTTTCAAAAATATTTTTAAAGTAATTATTGCGAACATATATCTATTAAGGCATTAAACATTTTTGTAGTATTAACAAAAACTGAGTATGCAACAGTAAAACATGTACGTAACTCAAACCCATTAAAATGAAAAAGTGTCATACAATTTAAACTCTTCGAATACAAAAAGATTAGAAAAAAAGTAAAATTAGAGAATGCTGGCGAATATTGGTGCATATTTTTATTATTACTATCTGTACATTTGATAAGATCTTATTAGTCACAAATGTTAAAAACTATTATTGTTTTACAATGTATATTATGAACTTTGTAAGTTTACCGTTTTAATAAAAAGCCAATAATAATAATAATAATAATAATAATAATAATATAATAATAATAATATAATAATAATAATATAAATGTTAATATTGCAGTACATATTTTATTTAAATTTTTACTACTTTCGGCCTGTATTTCTCCAAGTATCGTCAGAGATAATTAAATTATTAAATGCCGTCCCATTCACATAAATACTTCACATCGCTTGGTATGGAAGAATCAATAGTTATTACGGTAGCTAAAAGTGGAAGTAGCAATGCCTTGGATTAAACATATGTAGAGAAATATATTTCACTAACGTCTCATTTACTATAATACACAATTTTGTTCAAATACATTACTTTCATTTTAAATACGTACCTGGAACAGTTGTAGAAGTAGCCGTGTTTCGGATTAAACATGCATAAGGGGAAATGTTTAACTTCCTTTAATACATCACTTCATATATATCACATCGTTTTAAAATGGGAAAAAACGTAAGGAAGATCGGATTAAAATTATATAGAGGAAAATTATTGAGTGTATTAGTTTTTAGGATTTATTAGTATATTTAAACATACATTTTTATTCTTATATGATGAGCGTAGTTACATATTTGGTTATTTTTGTGCCTATGGATTCTCTGATGAATGCAGAGATAGACAGGTTTATATGGATTTTCTGATTGGCGATGCATAATTATTATGCCTATATAATTTTTGATTGATTTAAATCTATTGTAACATTCTGATATGCGATATTGTGGCATTATATTTATTACAACTTTCACTCAAATGTATTTATAGCAACACATTTACAGAATAGTGACAAAAACTATAAGATAGTTACTAAAAATCACAATATATATTTCTATTTTCTTGCAAATGAATAAAAAAATTACTATTGTTTTATTTTAAACCTTTAAACAATCATTGCAAACATAAAGATTAAAAAATAAAATTAGTAAGTTTTCAAATCATGTGCTTAATTTTAAATTTTGAAGACATGTTAGTGACTTTTTTTTCACTCTATCTTGAAATGCGAAACTTTATAATGTTAAAATTTATGTGAATTTTTCAATGTTCCAAGATTACCACTATTTCAGAAAAATCTAACTTTTAACAATTATTTTATTAAGCGTGATTCTGTGCAGTTATGAATTTCAACAGCTCATTATTTGAATTATTTAAAACAGAAATCTAAAGCTCTTCAAGAAGGTACAATGGATGATTTCTAGGATAAGTATTTTATATTTTACTTAAACTCTTTTTTTTTTTCAAAACTTTCACAATCATGAAAGTCACAATGCATCAAGTATAATTTTTTAATGCAATATCAAATGGAGCAAGTGGAAAAGCATTAGATAAAAATTAGTTACTTATAAAAGAAAAAATAAAAGATTGTAAAGCTAAAACCTTTTATTCGTTTATTTCTTGAAACAATGCACAAATTCTATGTAAATATACTTATATGATGCAGAGTGTATCTATTGACAAAATTTGCAACAAATTCCAATAATTTAAGTCTCTCATTGAAAAAATTATAGCAATCATAATCTAAAATTAAATTAAATTATTAAAATACGCTTTTTTTTTCATTGTGTTGTAAAATTGAAAACAGTGAGTTTGCATAGAAAAAAAAAAAAAAAAAAAAAAAAAAAAAAAAAAAAAAAAAACATTTTGATTTGATCACTTTCCTGTTTTATTCGTTCGGCAAACGTGCAAGAAGAATTTGTTTGATTCATCACTTAAAGCTTTCTTGACTCCACTCAATTTTTTAAAGCACAATTTCATATTATTCAGTTGCAGAAATGTTTAAACAAGATATTATGAATATTTTAGCTTATAACAGTGCTGTTAACCTATATTTTCAATTCATCGTACGAAAAAAATCAGTTAAGTTGTTAATAGAGATGCGCTATATTTCTCGAACTACACTGTTAAAAATTTGGCTCTACAATGAACCAAATTTTGGTGCTTAGTAGCTTCCACCATAAGATGGTGAAACCTTAAACCAACATTTGGAGCTATTTGAAACTTTTCTTCAACAGAAGCTTAAAATATTGGTTCAAGGTTTCACCATCTTATAGTGGAAGCTACTAAGCACCAAAATTTGGTTCAAACTAGGACAAGCCTTTTAACAGTGTAATGAAATAAATTTAACCAAGCGTTACAAAGAAATTTACAGGAACCTCACCAATATACTTACAAAACTTCAAGCACAACTGATACCTTTTTCGACAATAATTGCAATTTTTTGTGACAATTATTGGATAAACGCAAACGCGCACAGACGAGCAAAAAAAAAAAAAAAAAAAAAAAAAAAAAAAAAAAAAAAAATGTGGATTAATTTGCGGTAAGTTTTTATTTGACGTTTCGGCAATCACACAATGTTAACAAAAACTATCCTTATCAGTAACTGTATTACTAACATTATGTGTGAGTTCTTACAACATGTTACAAATTAATGTCGTTAAAAGTTTATAATTTTAAAAATATAATTTTTTTTATTGTTACATTATAAAGCCGAGTTTTTAGAAAAATCTCATTTGTTAACATTTTTACCGTCCTCGTCATTATTTTCCTAAGATTTATCGCAGGGCTTTTTTAAAACAAAAAAAAAATTGCTGAACTAAGGTGTAAACATTTTTAACAAGAAAAAAAAATATTTTTAAAGACAAATATATTTAAAGTACTTCGCGAATTCCTTAAAAAAATATGACTAGATGTAATTTGTCTTGAATACAATTTACTTTCGAAGAGATTTAAAATCAACTTTTCCCTTAGGATCAATTTAAAGCCGCGAATTATGTTTACTTTTTATATTAGAATAAATTTTCAATTTATTCTTTCGAAGCTAATTTGAATTTTCATCGCCTTATTTCTTTTTCTTGTCTGAAATTTTTTGTTAGATTTTTTTTTCTCAGTTTGAAGAGAAAACAAACGGTAGGATAAGGTTTGTAACTTTGTAACTAACTGTTTTTTTTCCCAGTATTTAAATGTAACATGGGAAATCAAATATAATTTTCAAAGAAAGTTCCTTTAAAAAGTTACAATTTTGCGTAATAATTGTATTTTAAAGATTTTGCATAAACTGTTTAAATTCATTCTTTAATGATATTATCCAAAAATTACTTTTACTTGGAAATTTTAATGGTTTTTTTAATCTTTTGATAGCGTTTACATTTTCTGCTTATTCAAGCTTTATCAAAATCTTTTAATGCATTAAATAATAAACATAAAAAACTTATTTTTATACTGGAATAGCGATATTACGTATACTATGAAAAATTCTGCATGGCAGTGCCACCTGTTAGGCGATTCACGCAATTATATAAAAGTAAAAATTCCTGTCAAGGACTAACTAAATACCAAGCTTGACAAAAATCCGAGCATCTAATCTTGAAATAGAGCTGTTGTGGAAATCACGAAAAGAGCTGCATAAGACCAATGCGTGTTGAGCGATTTACAGCAAAAAAAATAAGAATCGATTTGTATCAAAGACTGATTGAATGTTTATTGAATTTCATGTATTATTTTTTAAGATAGAGAGCTCAAAACATTTGTGTCAAATACAGACAGAGAGACAGGTGTACATAGAGACAGAGTGGCAGAATCAAAGACTAAAGATGTAAATCCGTCAAGAACCGGAATTCAAAAATTTTCACGAATCCAATATTTTCTTCTTTTAAAGATAAAAAAGATTTAAAAGATAAGTATTGATTGAATAAATTTATTAATGCATTTTCAAATAAATTTTATTATCCCCATCAAATTATAAATACCACAGTTCAAGTTATGAACAATAAACATTTAAACAGATGTTGTATTTCCTTATTTGAGATTCAAACGATTCATGAAAGAGATATTTAAAGTTTTGTCATTCGAAAATATTGTTATAAAAGGAAATTTTGCAAACATATTTTTTCTCTTATAAAAGAATAATTAAAGCAGTTTCCAAACTTATTACCATATTATTTATTACCCAATTATGTAGTAAACAAAACTACAGTAAACAAAAAACTTTAATAAACAAAATTTGCACTGAAAATTTAATAATATATGTATTAAAATAAGCATTCCTTTTAACGAATAACAATGAAACAGTAACAGCTTTTTTATATAATGATTTACATAACAGCTTTTTATATAATGATTTATATAACAGCTTTATAGTAACAGCTTTTTATATAATGATTTATATAATTGATTCTTATGCTTAAAATACATTTTTATCCAGCGAAAAAAAGGTTTAATTGTTTGCCTAATTTTACTTTTGTTTACAAAACAAATTTTGATTATGTGTTTAATGATTTAGTCAACAATAGTTTATATTGACAATTTAGTCACGAAATATCACTACAACAACAAAAAGAAATTTTTTTTCCGTATTGCAATTATATATGCAGCATATATTTTGACATTTTATTGTCACTGTTACAAAAACGACTTAAATATTGTTTCCATAGTATTTTCGTATCATTATTAAATACAATTCAAATTCAATTTGTCAGTATTAACCAATTTATGCCCAAAAATGTTTTCAGCTCACAATGCTAGGTTTGTTTATAAATGCTATATGCGTGATATAGTAGATATTACATTATAAATTTCGAAGAATTATGTTCATAAATTTTATTTTAAAAAATCTTTAAATGTTGAAAAATAAGCATATCTAGAAATATATTAAATTATTACATTAAAATCAAACATCCATATTTCGGATGGTAGGCAATATTGGATTAGTGTTATTTCGTTATACATATATAGATTGTTACGGCTTCACCATAATCTTGTATATCGCGTCTCCATGGCGTATTTCTTTGTAACGGCTTCACCATAACCTTGGATGCCGCGCGTCTCCTTGGCGCATTCTACTATACTTTAGGTTTGCCGTTTTGGCAACATTGGAATATCGTTTGTTATTGTTTTGGTTTCAGCGATCTTAGCGGACCTATCGTGTGTTCGCTGGATCTGTATTCTTTATTCGAAATGTAAATAATGTGTAAATAATTTGTATATAAAGAATTTTTAAGTATTATTAGTAGTATTAATTGAACCAGCGACCTAATGAGTATTAAATATGCTCGCAACATTCGACAGTTCGTTACATAGATAGATGAATTTTTTTCAAATGGTACAAATTTATGCTAGTATGTCTATGCTAATCGGGAAAGTACTTGGATAAAATAAGGCGGAAAATTGTAACAAAAAATCGCTAATGAGAATAATCAAGGATTCTGAAGACGTTATGAGGCATGTCTACCGGTACCTCGTCCGAAAGTGTTAAGAAACATTCGTCTTATTTTACAGTAAATGGCGTGATTTCGAATATCCTGTGCTTACTGTAGCTATCTAGTGCGTACATCATATTCCTTTATTTTACGAACAGGAGGATTTCATCTCTGGACGTTTAATCATATCTTGTAAACAACTTCAGAAGAAAATCAAATCTTACGCATTATTATGCCTGGATATCCTATATTTTTTCGGACAGGAAAAAAAAATCTTTTGTCCCCAAAAAACGACGTTCCGTCACCCAAGGCAAGAAGAATCTAAGAAAATGTATCATTGTAAGATTAAATCTCATAATCCCTACAGCAATGTTTAAACTTCCAAACATCTCACATTTTCAATTTTTACACTATCGTAACATAAAATAAAAGTACTTCAAACTGTAATTTCTTTGAAAATAACAAATAAATTTATTTTTGAGTTATTAATTTTTTATGGTTTGTCATTTCCTTAAAGTTGCAATTAAACTACTCCATTTCTGAAGAAAGTAAAAGTAAAATAATATATTACTATATCTTTTTTGTTGCCATTTTGAAAAAAGTATATAAATGAATGATTGTTAATGAAACACAGAGCCATCATAAACTATGGGCCATTCCATGAAAACAGGCAAATTGATAGTCATTTTTAAAAATTTGTTTGAATAAATATTTTTGGTATTTACTGATTGGCAACATGTCAAATTTTATGTTTTGAGTAATAATGTAAAGTTTATCTTTTGTGGATTGGCAACACAGCAATTTAAATATGGCGTCCATGTGCAAGCAAGTATGTTGCGTTTTACAATACATTTTGAGTGAGTTTTTTAAATAAAGAAAATCCAGTGAAACTTTTGAAATCAGCATTTTAGGTAAGTCTAATATTCATTATTTATATTTCACTAAACTGAAATATATAAGATAATTTCAAATAATTATTAGAGCACACAAAAAGAACTTTGTTTCTGTGTCCCACACGTGACACAAAACATGAACTTTTTCACTTAGGGGGAAAAAGGAACGCATTTATTTTGTTTAATTGGCATTTCTAAGACAGTTTAGTGTAGTACACTTATCCTATGCTAGTTAAAAATTTGGGTGAAATTTTTATTTGGAGAAAAACATCAAAACAAAATTGTCCCACATGTGACACCTTATGAGCAGGACGATTATTTTTGTTTTCTGAATGTTAAATAGAGATTTATTGTAGCACAGTTTTAACAGTTTAATGATTATTTTGTCCTAAGAACTTATTCTATGTAACTAAAACGAAATTAAGATTTTTTTTTTTTTTAATTTTTATGATAGTTCCATTTTTTTCTGTTTTTGTGATGCTAATATTTTTTATTTCCATTTTTTTACAAATTTATTTTAATAAAATTTGAATAATTTGATGGTTATTTTTATTTTAAGAACATATTGTTTTCCAGCAAGAATTGATCTACTTAATTTATAGGGATTTTTTTCTATACAATAAGAAGAGTCGGGTGTTTAAGAACTTGTTATTATTCTACAGAAAAAATAATAAAACTTCTTATCTATATTCTGTTTTTCTAAGTTTAATTCTATTTTAAGCTCAATTTTTCTATGAAATTAAGTAAATTTAAACAAAAGCGTTTATAATTGATAAACTTTTTATTTATTTAGCTGAAATGGAAAGATCTAAGTCTACTAGTGCTAGAAAAATGAAAAGGATGAGAGAGAAAATGTCATTAGAAAATCCCAATTTCCAAAAAGAAGAAAATAAAAGGATCAGAAACAGCAGCTTTTTTACGTTTGGTTAATGGGTATTTGTAAAATATGACGGCATTAATTATCCTGGTGAAATTACAAGCACCCATCATGATAGTGTTGAAGTGTCTGTCATGATAAAAAGTGGTAAATTCTACAAGTGACCACAGTATCCAGATAAAATTCTATATTCATTTAAAGATGTAGTAAAAAAGATATCAGCCCCCAATGTAGCTAATAAAAGAGGTTAATTCAAATTTCTAGAAAATTTTTGAATTTTTGTTTATAGATTTACTTTATTTTATGTTTAAAAATGTCAATTTGAACATTTACTTTGTATAGAAAAAAGTTAAAATAAATGTTTTTGGAATGTAAAATGTATAACATGCATTTTTATTTTTGCATTCTTTTATTTTCTGATTTTTGAAAAGGTTACTGGAATGATATTTGCAAATGTCCCACACGTGACAACCGTGTCCCGCACGTGACACTATACGTTATATATTTTTTAGTAATTTAAAAATTTATTTTTGAAATAAGAATGCTTATTTCATGAACATTAGACCTTTAACCTCTAATACATATTTTTTGTTTTGAAATTACAAAATTAGTAGAGCAGAAATGTTATCTGGATCATACAGCAAATTACAAGTGGTTGATTTCAGATGTCCTGCACGTGACGCATGCAAATTAATTAATAACTAAATCAGTAAACCATTTAGGAAAAATCTGTCCCTGCCTGAGATATTGTTATATCAGATATAAACTTACAAAAATATGTTTATTCTTATTTCTGAAAAATCTTAAGCCCTTTAACACAATTTTGTTGGAATTATGGTGTCTGATTGTCCCGCACGTGACAGTGGAATGGCCCTATATTTAATATTAAATATTCATATTTATGATACAAATAAATGAAGATATATTACTTATCAGATAGATGATTACTTTTCCTTGTCGGGTTTATGACATTGCTTTTTCTAAGTATGCATATTATTAGATCTAGTGACGTCATATGCATATTTTTCAAATGATGTTGTTTACGATTGTATCGTAAATGTGAAATTCTTCAGCGTATGTAAATAACGTCATTTTATGTGAAATAAAAATCTTTCTTTTTCGTTTTTAATGCGGGTTTTAAGTTAAAGCTGGTTTTCGGTTTTAAGTTTTATAGAATTGTATTATTTTTAATGCAGTGATTTTGAAATTCTTCACAGGTGGAAGTGCTTCATTTTTTGAAAATGACGCAATTGATTTCAGACAGTGGTAAAATGAAAAGTTTTACAAAAATGTAAGTTGTTAAAGAGTTAGAATAACTAATATAGTTGCACTTGTAAATAATTTTGTAGGTTTGTCAGAAATTTATTTTGACTATTATAAATTAATTTTGAATCGATTAATTTCATATAAAAAATCTTTTTTTCAGCCGTATTAAATTCAGACACCTTTCCCCGGGAGAGAAATTCATGGCTTCTGGGGCTCACAATAAATTTTCTCAGGGGAAATGTACTTTTTGACCATTGAAAACACCGAATCACAAATTTTTGTGAGGGAACATCTGCTTGATTTGGGAGAAGACAATCCCTTTTGTGCCACTAATTATATTCAACATTGCGTTTATGCATACCACTGAACGGTTTTATGTATTTTTAACCGACTTCAAGGAGGAGGTTATGATTTCGACCTGTATGTATTTGTTGTTCACGCATAACTTTCGTAAATATGAACCGATTTTGATAATTCTTTTTTTGTTTGAAAGCGTATGGGGCCCATGTGGTCCCATTCAAATTTCATAAAAATCTGTTGATTAGAACTTTTTAAAAAATTAAAACATTAAAATTCAATATCTTTTCGAAGCAATCGACCAATTAGAAACGTTCATTTTTCATGTTTTTAAGTTACACTTACATAGACACACGATCTTTTCAAAGTGTGAAATCCTAACTGGACAAAGTTCACATTTATTAACAGTGTACACTATAAAAAATTTGACCCTTTTGCTGCATAATCACTCCCCCGTTTTTATAGAATATCTCTCTCTTGACCCATGAGAATTCTCCACGATAGGCTGAATTAATCGTTTTCTATAAAAGCGGTGGATTGACGATGCAGCAAAAGGGCCAAATTTTTTACAGTGTACACTGTAAAAATTTTGATCCTTTTGTTGTATCGTCACTCCCCCGCTTTTATAGAATATCTCTCCTTTGACCCATGAGAATGCTCCATGATACATTGCTAAAAATTTTACCCATTTGCTGCAACGTCACACCACAGCTTTTATAGAATATGTCTTTTATGACCAATGAGACTGCCCCATAACACAGTAAAGTAATCGTTATTTATAAAAGCGGTGGACTGATGATGCAGCAAAAGGCTCAAAGTTTTTTTAGTGTAATTGGGACAAAAGCGTCTGTCAAAGAAATATTTGGGAATCAAATGCTGTCACTCTCATATAGAGGCAGCCAGGTATAGGTAATGAGTTTCAGATTCCTCATCGAATACGCCAACGCTCATTTCCGATTACAGTATCACTGTAAAAAATGTGACCCTTTTTCTGCATCGTCACACCCCTGCGTTTGTAGAATACCCCTCTTTTGACCCATGAGAATGCTTCGTAATTGGGTGAAGTAATCGTTTTCTATAAAAGCAATAAAGTGATGATATAGCAAAAGTGTCAAATTTTTTACAGTGTAGGATTCCTCGATATGAATATGATGACACATGTAGCACAGTACACTGTTAAAAATCTGCTGCATTTTGCTGCAACGCCCTCCACCACTTGTATATAATATCTCTATTCCAACCAATGAGAAAGCGCCATTTCACGGCCAAGTAACCGTTTTCTATACAAGCAGGGGAGTGCGTTGCAGCAAAATGCAGCAGATTTTTAACAGTGTATATAATTGGTTGAAACGATTCTGGACAGAAACGAGTCACCAAGCATCTTGTTGAGCGGGCAATTTTCGTCAATCTTGTTAACTTCTCATACGAGTACAATCGAATTCTTCCAGGAAATCATCATCAAATTCCATAATAAAAAATGCCTGGCAATGCAATGCACTGTTAAAAATTTGCAACTTTTGCTGTATCGTCACTCCATCGCTTTTATAGAATATCTTTATTTTTATCAATGAGAATTCTTCATAATGCATTTAACTAATCATTTTCTATATAAGCGGTAAAGTGATGATACACTGTTAAATATCTGCTGCATTTTGTTGCAACGCACTCCGCCGCTTGTTTATAATGTCTCTACTGCGACCTATGAGAATGCTCCTTAATACAGTCAAGTAACCGTTTTCCATACAAGCGCTTTAGTGCGTAGCAAAAAAATGCAGCAGATTTTTAACAGTGTACAGCAAAATTTTCAAATTTTTAACAGTGCAGTTGGGACAAAAGCGTCAGTAAAAGAAATATTTGGGAATCAAATGCTGTCACTCTCTTATAAAGGCAGCCAGGTATTGGTTATGAGTTTCAGTTTCCTCGTCGAATCGCCACTGCTCATTTCCGATGCCATTACTCCCTGTATAGATATTAGATTGTTGCTGTTTATCGATTGAAGCATAGTGCAATTTTTGCAAAAATCTTTCTTTTTCCTTTTTCTGAGTGAAGGGGGAGTACTTTTGACTGACTACACTAGAAAAGCATTTTACTATACATTAATATATGAAGTCATTTTGCTGCGTGCTCATATATAGAAGCACTATGTCGCGCTCTTATGTGTAAGGACACTTTACTTGATGGATTGTCACCTTTTGATACCCACTTTCGATGACCGTAGGATTCGATGCAGACTAAGATTTCATAAATGCGGTAGCTTTTCGAAGTGGCAGATCTTGTCTGAAGAAGTTACCATACAAAGAAATTCTTAAGATTCACAACGATACTAATCGATATTGTAAGTGGTTTCAGAAAAGTTGACAATCAAACAGTGACAAGTAAACTGAATACATGAGAACTTAGCAAAGTGCGTACGTTAGTAATGCATTGCAAAGAGCTATCGTGTGCCAGTACACATAATTATGTATTACGGTATACATAACTAAAAAGTAGGAAATAAAATAAGCTTTTTAAGAAAAAAATATCAACCGACTTCAAAAAAGCGCTAAAAAGAATTAAATAATTCTTTAAAATTCTCTAATGACAAAACGTTATCCAATAAGCACACATCGGATATCAGGTACCGACATAAAAACGGTTAAATTTAATATGTATAATTTAATATCCACCAAACATAGATTTTAGAGATAATATTATTTTACAAGAGATGAATTGACATATTTATGATTTATTTTATGAATATATACATATAAAAAGTAATGAATTACTTTTTGAAGTTGGTGCCAAACTATTTGATGTATATTAAGAATTGTAGCTAAATTATGCCTAGTACCATAATTAAAATGGGGATAATCATTATCGATTGTGATTGTTTGGCACCAACTTCAAAAAGTAATTCATTACTTTTTATATGTATATATTCATAAAATAAATCATAAATATGTCAATTCATCTCTTGTAAAATAATATTATCTCTAAAATCTATGTTTGGTGGATATTAAATTATACATATTAAATTTAACCGTTTTTATGTCGGTACCTGATATCCGATGTGTGCTTATTGGATAACGTTTTGTCATTAGAGAATTTTAAAGAATTATTTAATTCTTTTTAGCGCTTTTTTGAAGTCGGTTGATATTTTTTTCTTAAAAAGCTTATTTTATTAACGAATGCATTCCACTGTATCATGTTTTATGTTTCAATTCTTCGGAATGTATTAATTAATAGCAGTAGTTTTACAATAATAAAAAAAAGCATATTAATGTACGTATTTAATTCAGATATCAATTATCATCAGTTGAATTTATTTGAAATTAAAATATAAATTTAATAACATTAAATTTTATTTCCACTTTGTTGAATGCTGTAAATTAACAATAATTACACACAGAAAATCACCATGCCCTATTGTATTCAGGTAGACTCTATTCGTGTTCTAAATATCAAATATATATATAGAGAGAGAGATTTACTGACAAGAATAATAAATGCATGCAATTGCTTAGGTATGCGATGCGAATTTGACACGAAATGTAGTTGTATATCTAATTATGTAGCTTTGTCTAAAATATGTTATTTCCAGTAAAGCTGAGATGATGAATAAACTTTGGAACTGAGTCTGGCAAAAACTATTTCTAGCAATCAAACATTGAGTAATATTACAATAATTGTTTTCTATTCATTTTTAAAAGGAATAAAATCTTATTTATTTAGATATATGTATAAATCTATGCTAGTATAGTTAAGGGAAACGTTTATTTATTGTATTCGTGTGAGGTATAATCGGAAACTACCGAGTCAGTTTATATTATAACGCTGGCAAAACGATGGTGATCATCTAATCTTTACAAAAGAATAAATTTTGCACTGGCACGTATACTACAAAAAAAAAGTTCTAAATTATGATTAGTTTAATACTCAATAGAATCATGATTTTTTGCTATCAGTTGTTTGGGAATATGTCTTAAAACTCGGATGCAGAAAAGTCAAATTGTTTAAAATAAAATTCTACGTCAGGTTGTGTTATTTTTAAAATTATAACAAAAATGTTATCTGATATATTAGCTAAATATCCTGCTTAAAAATTAATTAGGGGCTATCTACTGGGTTTTAAAAGTATCGTCTTCCTTTTTAGAGTTTAAATTTTAGAAAATTAATCTGTTTGCAAGGGTCTTTTTATAATGAACTGGCAGTTTAAAAGTTACTTTACACACAATATCTACAACTGACGTCTATAACATTTTAAGATTTCACACTGAAACTCTGTCAATTGGTACCGCCAGAAATAACGAATTCACGAATATTTGTGCTTGAGTTATTCTAAGGTATCTCAAGGCAGATTGTAATTTTTTGTATTAACCGTTTAAACGCCAATGTTCCCAAATGGGAACATTGCATTATTTGTACAGAACATATATTTTCCAACATAATTTTTCCTATAAAATATAAGGTTGATTTCAACTTTTGAAAAAATATGTTTAAGCATTTATCACAGCTATAAGGAAAATGCAAGTTCATTAATTTGCATAAAAATATATTTTTGTTTTGTTTTCTCTATATTACTTACATTTAATCGCTAGGAATCTAAATGTTTTTGGAATTCGAGAAACTAATCAAAAACAATATACAATAGCATATAGCGGAAAATAATTTCATATATGTACTACGTTTTTACATAATTAAGAGCGTTCCTAAAAAGGGCTTAAACATAATCAGAAATAAAGGTACACACAAGTAATAAACAGACGTACAAACAACAAACACAATAAACCCAACTAGAGTGAAAAATTAGCCAGAGCCAGAAATCGAGTCCCTGACCACAACACTCCAGGCTGTTACTCTAATTACTGCACTATTCCAGCCGATGCCTGAATCTGCAATTTCTGGCACTGGCTAATTTTTCTTTCCGGTTGGGTTAATTGTATTTATTGTTTGTACGTCTGTTTATTATTTGTGTGTACCTTTATGATTTCAATGCAGGCGTTATTTGTGTGCTGTTGTGTGTTTTAATAATCAGAAATGTATATATAAGCAAATGTCGTTGTTAAAACGCTGTTTTGTTAATAAAAATTATACTTTGAGATATTTTAAATAAGAAAACAAATTTAACGGCGAATAATTGGAAATTTGATGGCCGAATACTAGCATTGAATGGCAAATTACATGAGAATTTACTACTTTTAAATTTAAATTTCTATATCTAAAAATTAAAAAGAATTTTTTAAGAGATAATTGCTGAAAGAGAAAATGGAAATTATACCTTAACATGTGTCTCTGTTTAAAATGTTGTATTGCTTTTTAAAATTCCACGTCCAGATATATACAAAAACATAGCCTGTATACAGGGTGTGTCTAAACTACTGGGCAAAACGTTAAGGGGTGATAGTACACATCAAGACAAATAATATTAAATGGGAAAGCAAGGATCCCAAACGTCTTCCAAAAGAGATAGGTGACAAGAAAGTTTATTGTCCAAAATTTGAAATGATTATAAAAAACGGAAAAATTGGTCAATTCGTTTACGGTTTTCACAAAAACTATTCCCTATGTCAGTATGGTCTTGAAATCAATTTATAAAGATAAATTTCAAAAAATGCCGATAGAGGGCGCTTTAGACTTTGGAGTAATGAACAACTATTTTTTACCGTAATTTTTTGCATTTTATTAAATATTTTTAGAAGTTTAAATATAAACTCAAATTTTGAGCTAAAAATGTGTGGTTAAGTAGCGCAAAATAAACTGTGTTCAATGGGAGTGGGTAGGTTCAAATTTCAAATGATTATAAAAAACAGAAAAATTGTTCAATTGATTTGCGGGTTTCACTAAAATTATTCTTTATGTCAGTATTGTCTTTAAAATAAATAATACAGATTAATTTTTAAAAAATGTTGATAGAGGGCACTTTAGACTTTGGAGTAACGTACAACTATTTTTTACCGCTATTTTTTGCATCTCAATTATTTTTTTTTAGAAGCTTAGACATAAACTTAAATTTTGAGCTGAATATCTGAATCGTTGAGAGTGGTTAAGTAGCGCAAACTGAACTGTGTTCAATGGGGGTGGGGAGGTTCAAATTTCAAATGATTATAAAAAACGGAAGAATTGGTCGTTTCGTTTGCGGTTGTCTCTAAAACCATTCTTTATGTCAGTAACCAACAACTATTAGAGTAACCAACAACTATTTTTAACCGTTATTTTTTTTTATCTAAATAAATGTTTTACAAGCTTAGACTTAAATTTTCAGCTGAAAATCTGAATCGTTGTGAGTAATTAAGTAGCGAAAAATTGAACTGTGTTCGTAGGGTGTACAGGGTAGCATTTCAACTCCTGAACAAAGTTCAGTTTGCGTTACTTAACCCCTCCCAAGGACACAGAATTTAAGCTCAAAATTTAAATCTAAGCTTTTGCAAGCATTTAATTAGATACAAAAAATGACAATTAAAAATTGTTGTTGGTTAGTCTAAAGTTTAAGGCGCCCTCAAACGGAATTTTTCGAAACTTATTTTTAAAATTTATTTTCAAGGGAATACTGACATAAATAATGGTTTTAGAGAAAACCGCAAACGAATCGATCATTTTTTTGCATAATCATTTGAAATTTAAACCTTTCCCACCCCCATTGAACACAGTTTAGTTAAACTGTGATGAGTTACACTCTCAATGATTCAGATTTTCAGCACAAGATTTAAGTTTATGTCTAAATTTCATAAAAAAAATTAATGAGATGCAAAAAATAATGGTAAAAAATAATTGTACGTTACTCTAAATTCAAAAGCGTCCTCTATCGGCATTTTTTGAAATTTATCTTTATAATTTATTTTCAGGACAACACTGTCATAAAGAATAGTTATCGTGAAAACCGCAAACAAATCGTCCAATTTTTCCGTTATTTACAATCATTTCAAATTTTGGACCCTAAACTTTGATAACGCCTATCTTCTTAGGAAGACGTTTGGGATCCCTAGTTTCCCATTTAATATTATTTGACTTGATGTGTACTATCACCCCTAAAAGTTTTGCCCTGTAGTATAGATACACCCTGTATACAAAAACAAACAGCCAAAGATGTCTGATTAACTCTTATCATCATCGTGTACAACATCTGGCCCATACACTGTAAAAAAAAAGTGTACTACTAAAAAAACTTTAGTGATCCTTGTAATTACTAAAAAATTTTTAGTAATCTTAGTCGGTTACAAGAAAATCTGTAAGAATTACTAGAAAAAAGTTAGCAACGAATAGAGTTAAGAATTTTATATTTTTAATAGCTATTACTAAAACTGACTTGGCGTGGCCTTGATAGCATAGTGGTTACAGTAACGGACTCCAAGCTAAAATGGCCGGGTTTCGATACTGGCCACTGCCAAATACGCCCCGAATGCATGCAGTGTAAGTACTCGTTAATAAAGGGATTATGAGTATCCTGACGGAGCTGTAGCAAAGTTTGGTGCTGCCATCTATTACGGTTTTGCCGAAAATCTTCCGCTCCAGAAGTCTGGATGTATCTCGAAGGAAGCTCCTGCCCTTCGAGCCCACGTAATGGTTATTAAAAATAATTTTGGAGCTATTACTGAAATTTGCTTGGTGGCTCATACTAAAAATTTTTAAGTTAGTTATACAAAAAATTCTTTTGTTCAGTTTACAAAAGAAATGCTTGTTTCGCTTGCAGAAAAAAGTTTGTAATGGTTACTAAAAAATTCTGTGGAATACAAATTTACTAAAAAAATTTTAGTAACCTCTTGATTTTTTTTTACAGTGTACATAAGGACACCATAATTCTCATTATGTGAAATGAATTTGGCCAAAATTATCGCTGTTAATGATCAAGAACAGTCCAAAGAATGGAATATTACTTATTTTATCCAACTCAGATGGCTGCATTTGACAAAAAATTAGAGTTTGTTATTCGGAAACAAACAATTTTCGATCAAGCTATTAAAGCAAACCTTTACCTTTATTAATTTTTACTGAATACTTTAAAATGATTAATATAAAGAAAATTGCAGAGTGTTAAGCAGATAAATTTAATTAATTTTAGCCCATTTAATTGCAAATATAGCAATACAACATTTAAAAAAACAAATTGTGTGTACAGGGTAACATATAATGTATAATTTAGCTGAAAGTTTTAAATATATATATATGTATTCCGGGTGTCCCAAAAATGTTTGATGGATTTTAAAATTCAATAACTTGCAGACAGTGACAGCTATTTAAAAATATTTTGCAGCAGGGTTATGTACAAAGTCAGGAGTTTTTTTACCTTAATTTTTATTTTAGCTCGCATATCAAACAATAGGTGACCCTGACGGCGATTGAAGGCCAGGTAGACGCTTCACTCAGCACTGATCACCTCGCCTTCAATCGCCGTCAGCGCCACCTATTGTTTGATATGTGAACTAAAATAAAAAATTACGCTAAAAAAATCCTGACATTGTACATAACCCTTCTGCAAAAATTTTTTAAATAGCTGTCACCGTTTGCAAGTTATTGAATTTTAAAATCCATCAGTCATTTTTGGGACACACGGTATATATATATTTTACTATTTCTCTCATTATTAGGCCAATATAGAGATTTCAAACTTTTTTCTTTCATAAAAATAGAAAAAATCGTGCAGCGAAGGGTTAACGATATATTTTATGCTTCAAATATTTTTATCGTTGGCTGGTGTAAAAGTTTTAATATACTAAAGGTTGTGCGAAACAAAAATTACAATGAGGGTTTTTATCAAATTCTATTCTTCTCACGTACACATTTTGTTCTGTTCTCAACATTCAAAATAAGTAAAGAAAAGTCTAAGAATAAAATAATTGTACGGAAATGTTTAGTTATGCAATGAGAACTTGACACGAAATGCAACGCACTATCTAATCACGCACAATCTAATCATGTCGCACATTAATATATGCTATGTTAAATAAAATGAAAAAAGATGAATGAACGTTTTTATTACATTTTATAAAAGTACTTACATAAATTATTTGTAGCAAATACGTTTAAACCGTTAACCGTCGCGCCCGATATTTTAAGGGACTGATATTTGTTAATATATTTTATCGCGTCCCTTATGGACTAAATTCCTCATTAATATATATGCTTTGATTTTGTTGCTGTCGAGACCCGGCTATTCTTATTTATTTACTTTCATTTTCTACATTTTAAATTATTTAAATTGTTTTTTTTCTCTAATTATTAACTTTTTATGTATTATTTTTTCATTTTTTAAATAATAGAAAATAGTTAATGTATATATATATGCAACTGGTATTTGAAAACAAAGTTTTCGCCAAATTGACGTCAGAAAAAAAAATGCGCTATTGTGGTGAGTATATGACATCTGTGCCCAGAAATCCCGAATTCAGTATTTTTATGTTTGCCTGGTGCAGAAAAAAATCGCAAAAACTGTAACCGTGACATTTTTTCGCATTTCATTTTTTTTTTATCTTTTAAAACATAATTTTTTCACCCATTTTATTTATAATACATAACTGTAACTTGAAACTGAAACGTGTAAAATTCGTTACTTTATTTAATTTTTAAGAAATAGAACAGAAAAAAAAACAAAGATGATGTAATTTTGAAGCTCCATAAGTGCAGCGAAAGAACAAATCTAATTTACCACGGCCTAAATCCTGCCAAAGGACTTTTACACAATAACCAATAAGATTCATTTTATTTGGGTGTTGCAATTAAACAATTAACAAATATCGCAATTTCTGTGCCACCTACGATAGGTAATATATATATAGACGATAGTGTTACGTATTCATAGATATGTAACTGTTATTCGAAAACGAGGTGTTTGCCAAATCGGCATCTGAAAAAAATCGTGCCAATGTGGTGTGTGTATGACATCTGTGCCATAAAAATATCATTCAGTCTTTTTCTTTTTTTTAAGTTCAATCCAGTATTATATTTTCCAATGACAGTCTCGGTGCAGTAACACCGAGACTATCATTGGATCCGCAGGCGTTGCCCGGGCTTCTGCCCGGGCAACGGATCAGCTAGTTTGTATGCTTTTGCGGATCAGCTAGTTTGTATTTATTTTTAAATTCGAATTTTTTCCCTTTTCATTATATTAGAACTCTTAATTTACGGAATTTTTAGTTTTTCATTTATAGAAGAAATTTGGATTTTAGTATTAATAGAGCGTATACGTGCTAGTACTGAATAGAATTTCCCGATATTTTCAGATTTTTGTGAAGAATTTGCAAATGAAATTTCAAGTTATAAATTATAACTACCTATTCAATTTTATCTAATACTTACCTTTAATCTTGTTATATTATTTTAACAGTAAATGGTTAGAAAAATCCAGTGGCAAAGAAAATGCAATTAAATGAGCTATTTATGCATATTTTAAATATATATATATAGATATAGGTTCTTTTAAAATATTGTAACATGTATGCCGCGGTTTCCTTTTTATTGCATTACATGCCAACAAAAGCATTAAGAAATAATTTTAAAATAATATATTCAAGTAACAATTAGATTTTCCATTAGTATTTGCAAACGTGACGAGGAAATTAAATGAATGTAAGGTTTCCTTTTTCGCGTTTTTTATTTAATGGTCAGTCACATTTTAACATTGTAGTTAGTTATTTTTCTTACTTCTTCTTTCTTCATTTTTTTAAATTAGTATTTTTTATTACTTCAAGAGTTCCTTTCGAAAATTTACACGCATATTTTCGGTGAATTAATTAGTCTGTAAGCTACTATTTCTGACTTTGCTTTAGACAAAATCATTTCTAGAAACGGATTTTGTCTTTCAATTATCCACATCTTTCTGTTTCACCCGAGTTTCAACAGTGTAGACATTATGCGGATTAATCATTACCACAGGTGTCATCAGGTCATCGTTTCCGTTTTATGGGAAGTTCCAAAATACCCAGCTTAAAATAGAAAGCGCCAAAAATGTCAGTCATTTGTTTTATAACATGTGTTAAATATTTATGATTATACTTTCGAAAGCAATGTCAGTGTTTTAATAAAGGGTGAAACTACAGTGATCTCTCACTTATGCGCGAATGCAGGGGACAACAACGAAAACGGGCATCAGTAAAAAACGCGTATAATAATAATAATAATAATAATAATAATAATAATAATAATAATAATAATAAAAAGGGAAGCTTAAACGTGTAACATCGATATACCGTATGCATATAGTTAATTAATACCATGTATATACTATTAAAAATTTTAGACAAGTTTGTTTTCGAGTTGTTATAAGTTCGTATAAGTTCCGTTAATTATTTTTAAAGAACATTAAGATGGTTAAAGTGCCAAATATTGATGCCATTTTGCTTTCTTGCAAAATAATTTACAATCAAGGTTGGTCTTTTTTTTCGTATTTTTTCATAAAGAGTCTTTTGAAGTTGATCAGGACGTAAAAAAGTTCGATCTCTTCGGGAATTTCACGGAAAATAGTCATGAATAATTTCTATTGCTTTTAATGCTGCTGTATGAGTTGGAAGAACTTTTGCCGCATCTCCTTCTTCATCATCGTCCTTTTCTTCATATTTGTAGCAACTGTTTATTTCAGCTGCAATATATCTAATTTCTTGAAATTGAGATTCAATTAATTTCACTGGCATCAACAAATTCGTTGAAAGTACACGTAGTATATCTACCAGGTACAGTATTCTAATCTCCTTTAATTATGTCATTTTCCCAATTTTCCCAATTTTCCTTTTCATTTTCTGTTTGAAACGCAAATCCTGCTTTTTTAAAACAGCTTTTAATGCTCTTGAAATGATGTTTCTCTATAATTGCTTGATTGCAAGATTAGGTGGTAACTTGATTCAATTCATTTTTCGTCACACATTTTGTGTCTGTCGTAACCAGAAATCGACGGATTAAAGCTTTTCAGTTTTGCACTTTCACACAATGAATGGCATTCATATTCAAAGGCTGAATATTGCAAGTACAATTCATAGAAAAAATTCTTAGCTATCGAGTCTAATGTGTTTAGTCATTGTGGGTAAGCCGAAAACTCTAGATCTATGAATATCAGACCTGTTCCGAATGGATCTCAGAAAACTCACTGATCAATGAATAAGAGAACTTTTCATTTATCTTTTACCATTTCTGTCGAATCTATGTACAAATTCCAACGAAATGCGTGACATTATCCACACATTCTTTTTACTATTCACAAGGGAAATTCTTCACGTTCCAAGACCGATGTTTGTTTCCATATGCCAATGACCAATAACAGGAATTTTTCGGAATCAATGGTGTTGCAGCACAACAAAGCAGATTTTTACCACCATGGCATGGTTCTCTCTTAAATATTACACTTATTTAGGATTTCATAAACATTTCATAAACATTTCATAAAAAAATTTTCAGTTTCAACATAATTTTGGGTGTTTTTCAAAAGCAGAATAAAAATAATAAAATTCTTGAAATTGCCTATGATGCGTATAAGTGAGAGTTACTTTTTCACAGCAGCGAATAATTGAATAACAATTGTCATTGTTTTTCCTATATCTTTGGCCGGTACATCGAAAATAACGAACACAAATGAGCGCACGTATAAGTGAAAAATCACTGTGTAGTAAAACTGAAGAGTCCGGTCACATAGTTTATGTCATTTGACTTGATATATGAAAACCGCTTTAAGAATTACTAACCTTTTCCTAGTCTTTGAAGAAAGAAAAAGCGTCTTTATGATATATTTGTACAAGGATTTCTGTAGTTTTAATTTTATAAAGTTTATTTTAACTTTTTTTTAGTTTTTAAAAATGATTAATAACTTTAAAATTTATTCATAAAAAATATTAATATTTTACAAAATGCTTTACTTGATTGGGTTTAGCTTAGTTATCAAAGATTATTTTCCCACAAAGAAAATATTACTGACATTTATAGCTGCTTTTTTACAGCTTCGGATTTTACATGTAGTATTTTCTTGTTCAATATTTATTGTTTTTACGTGCAATAAAATTGGATATTGTAAAGCCGTTGATGAACAGCTTATTACGAATTCTTAAAGGATAATCCCAGGAATCTACGTCTGTAAGAACAATTATGAAAATTCTAAAGCTGATTAAAATTCGAAATTATTTTACATAATTTTCAGATTTAATGAAATTAATCAAAGTGAAACTAGTTTGTTTAAAAGAAAACTAAGCTATATAAATAACTATGTTTCAGGTAAGGTATCTGTAGATAATATTATCATTCCTAAACTGGCAAATTTTAAACTGTACAAGCTACTGACTAAAATTAAATAATAAAACAGGACTTTTCAGCTCATTTGTAATATACAAAATTTCTCATGCATGCCAATAAAATACTTTCCTGAATTTAAAGAAAAAGTTTTAAAAGAAAAACTTAAAAACACAATTTTTATTAAATGCTTTGAATTTAAAGGCATTTCAGAATAAAAAATCTCCTTTAGAAATTAAAAACAACAATTTCAAATGCAAAGTTAAAATGCCATTTTTAATAGATCCTTCAAAACAATCAGTCCCTTTTATGAACTGTTAAATAATTTAAAAAATGTATAAAATTCAAATTTAACGTTATATCTTATTTTCTTTTGAAAGTTTATTTTAAAACATCAAAGTATCTTTCTTTATTTGAAAGAAAAAGTATTATCTATTCTAAATTATTATTGCAGAGAAACTGAAATTTTGAGAAAATACAAATTAAATTTAAAGAATGTTGTTATATTTGACAATATATATATATTTTAATTTAATATCGAATGAAATACTACATATCATCAAAAACGTCCGTTGTTTTGTATTTAAACAGAACAACAAACAATTTTTGTTATGAAAAATACTGTGTTCTAAAATGATAAATATATTAGAGATTGTATTAGAGTATAATTCTGCGTTAATCCTACATAAATAAATTCAATCCTAAACATATGTATGATTTAATACTTTGTAAAAAAAGGGGAGTGTGGAGTTTAGGTGAAAACATATGAATGTAAAATAAATATACATATTTTTCTAATACGCAATTATGATACAGAAGTAAAACAATAATAATTTTAATAGTAAAAAATTATAAAGAAAATCGTTAAATTGTTTATTGCTTTCACTTTAAAAACAAAAGAATATTGTAAAAAAAACAGATTTTTGTGAATATGTATTTTAACTTACATATTTTAAAAGAAGCATAACTACGTATACGTGTGTGTATACACTGCAAATTCTCAGCACACCAAAATGAACCCATTTTTAAATACTTTTGTCATCAAATTTGCAATACATTAATGTATTGTGAATTAGAAAATTTTATATACAAAAAGTTTTTTTGTGTAGTGATTGTGTTCTTAATATGCTTCAAAAAGTGTTGCTATCTAGAATTGTGCTCTTAATATGTTGCAAAAATATAGCTATCTATAAATATGATTCTATTTTTCTAAAACTGTGTTCTATTTTTAATGTGTTAATGTATACTTTTTTTTGAAAACAACTTTTTAATAGGGTTGAAATACTTTTTTAAATAGTGTTGATAAAAATATTTTCTTACAGTAGTGTTGTGCTGCATATTTCTTTGTTACCAAAGTAACAACACATTGTAAATACCACACAATTTAGAATAGGGTCACATGACCAGTAATTGGCACATTAAGAGTTTGTCTTTAAACTTACTTCAATTTTCATTACAAAGAAATAAGATATTTACTTAGAAATATTTTTAAATCAACGAATGCATATCTGTGCATCTATTTTGCCCACTAAAAGCAAAAAAGCAAAAAAAAAAAAAAATAAAAATAAAAATAAAAAAAAAAATGAAAAAGTATTTTTATAAAAATGTATTTATAAAAAATTGCTGAAATCACCAGTAATTGGCACATAGAGCACCAATGTATGACACCTTGTGATCCAGTAATTGGCACAAGTTTATATTTAAAAAAAACTTTACATTTGACATTGGGTTTAATCGCTTTAAATGAATTTACTGTAGATTAGGATGCAATATTTTAGGATTTTGAGAGTAAGAAATCAGCATATTAGTCTGAAATGTGAACACTTTAAAACAATACAATATACTTATTTTAATACCCAGTAATTGTCATGCTGTTTCAAGTAATTGTCATGTGAAGCTTTAATGGATTCCAATTACTGATAATATTTCATATTGTCAAATAAAAACAAATGATAAACAAAATTAGTCTATAACTTTAAAAGTACTTCCAAAATAAGTGGTTTAATCTCAAATTCCTTGCGAATTCCTTGTAGTTGGAATAGTTGTCAATTACTTGGAACTAGCAAAATCGAAGCTCCATTAATTGGCATCTATCATTAATTCAGAAATCCAAATATTTGTGTCGAAAATACTTTTACACAATTAAAGTAACCCTTTTTAACAAAACAAAACTGTTGTCAATTAAAATTTAAACTATATTATAAATCAGATAATAATGAATTGAAAAGCATGCCTTCCTTACGCCAAAGCAGAAGCATTTGCAACAAAAATGGCTAATTTCATACAAGCCATAATTGTTTCTCTTTCCTCGGCACTATTGTCATCAAGTAACATAAATCAAAGTTATAATCTTTAACGTAAATGAGCATAAAACATATCATGAAATCATTTTACAAGACTAATTGAACATAATAAATTTTGTTTATCACTTGTTTTTATTTGGTATATGGTCTTGCATTTTTAAAAGACTGGATACAAATCTTGTTTTAGGATATGTTTGTAGGATGTGCCAATCACTGGTGCATGCCAATTACTGGGGATGTTACCCTAATTTAAAACAACACATGTAAAACTCTTTCAACATAATTTCTACATTATACCTTTGAAATTATAAAAATATAAAAAGGAAGTAAAAGACAGTCGTTTTGCAGAAAAAATTGCAATAGTTGTTGAGTGAGTTGATTAATATGGCCAAATAATTATAAATAACAGCAAATTTTCTGGAAAAAAATATGGTATTTTTAACAGCACTTTTTACCCAGTCTTTTTCCTGGCACAACAGGTTTGGAAAAATTCACAAGCCAATCAAAAGTGATTTTAATTAGAAGTGTTAATTATTATGTTCAATTAGTCTTGTAAAATGATTTCATGATATTCCAGTGCATATAAATGTATTTTTTATCCTATGAGAAAACGTGATAAAAAGAAGAAATGATAAAATAATTTCCCTAAACAAACATCCTAATAACTTGTAAATTATAAACAACAATGACAGATATATCATTGTGAAAATATTTCTATACATAAATTAGTATCATAAATAAAGATTAATCATATTTAACTTCCAAGTCTGTTTAAGTTCGTAAATTTATTTATTTTTTTACTCGTAGAAAAAAAAATAACAGTTAAACTTGTAACATTTTTAACTGCATTTATAGCTAATCTTGATTCAGTTTCTGTTGGTGAAAGAATACATAACTTTCAAATAAACCTGAGCCTGTGAGCCGAGAATTTGTTTTTTTTAATTAGTATTTAGAATTTTTATAGTATTTGAAAAAAAAATAGACGTTCATTTATATTTTTGAATTGTTAAGAAAAATCTTTTACAAAATCTAACTTTTTATCAAACTTAAAATAAGTAAAAGACAATATTGTATCTGAAAAAAAATTAAATGTCTTAAGTTATTTCAAATAATAATAATTAACTATCACTTTCTAATAAATTTTTAATGCATCAATTTCATTTAGTTGCTGCGTACAAGATTAGCATATTTAGCATTAATCAGAATACGTATTCTTCTATTTTCCTTAAGTGAACGCTTTTATTACGAACAAAGCCTGAATGGAAAATCAAAATTATCATTAGTTGGATTCCAAGAAAGTGATTCACGTCATGCTCTAAGCTTCAACATAGAATTATACTTAATCGTGATTTACATCCATTAGTTGTTTTTCTACACATAATGATTAAACGAAGTGAGCTAACAGCTTTATATATACATCATAAAAGTGGAAAAAATATTAATTTGTTTAAAAGAAAACTAAACTATATAATTATATCTGTTTCAAATAAGGTATATGTAGATAATATCTTCACCATTAGGCTGGTATATTTTAAACTGTAGAATATATTGAATAAAATTAAAAAAGAATTAAATAATAAAATAGATCTTTTCATTTTATAAAATAGATCATTTGTGTTATATAAAAATTCTCATACATGTTGAAGTTACAATAAAAAAATTTTCTAAATTTATTTAACCTTTTTAGAAAGTTTAAAAAGGAAAATTTAAAAACAATATTTTTATGAACTACTTTGCATTTAATGGCATTTCAGAATAAAAACTATACTTTAGAAATTAAAAAGCAACTAAATCTTTAAATTCAAATGCAAAGTTCAAATGTCATATTTTATAGACTTTTCAAAACAGTCGAGCCTTTTTATAAATTAACAAATAAAAAAAAAATATGTATAAATTTCAAATTTAATATTATATCTTATTTTCTTTCGAAAGTTTATTCTTGATTTAAATGCTGAATATATTTTTAAAGCATTCAAGTATTTTTCTTTGTTTAAAACAAAAACAAATATTATCTATTCTAAATTATTATTGCAGAGAAACTGAAATTTTGAGAAAATACAAATGTTTTTAATTTTCAAGAATGCCATTGTTGCTGACAATGTATATATCTATTTAATTTAATATCAAAATGAAATACTACATATCATAAAAAAACTTCCATTGTTTTTTGTATTTAAACAAAACAACAAACAATTTTTATTTTGAAAAATAATCTGCTCTTAAATCATAAATATATCATTGATTTTAATTAAATTCTGCGTTAAATCTACATAATTAAACTTCTAAATCAATTCTAAATATATGTACGATTTAATATGCTTTTGTTAAAAAAAGGAGGGAGAGTTTAAAAGAAAACATATGAATGTAACATAAGTATACATATTTTGTCTACTATGTAATTGTGATACACAAGGTAAACAAAAATAATTTTATTAGTAAAAAATAATAAAGAAAATCGTTAAATTGTTTATTGCGTTCACTTTAAAAAGAAAAGAATATTGTAAACAATAACAACAAAAACAGATCATTGTGAATATGTATTTTAACTTGCATATTTCAAAATAAGCATATATGTGTTTGTGCGTGTGTATGCACTGCGAATTCTCCAAAATGAACACATTTAAAAACACTTTTTGTCACCAAATTTACAACACATTAATGTGTTGTGAATTGGAAAACGTCATACACTAATTGCTTTTTGTATTGTGACTGTGTTCTTAATATATTGCAAAAGTATAACTATCTTGAAACGTGTTCTTAATATGTTGCAAAAATATTGCTATTTAGAAATGTGTTCTAGTTTTAGAATATATTTAATTTTGTTAATTGTGTTTAAATAGTTTTTAGATACTGTAATATCCGGCGTATAATATAGGAATCAAACAATCATTTTTTAACCCAGACATTTTAAAAATAAAATGTAACTTTTCTGATCGCGGTAAGTATTTGGCTTTAATTACTAAATTGAATTTCTGGGTCGAAAAAGAATTGTTTCATCTGTGGAATATACGCAGGAAATTACGGTAGTGTTGATAAAAATATTTTCTTACAGTAACATTTTATTGCACATTACTTTGTCAAAAAATTAACAACACGTTTTAAATACCACACAATTTGGAAAACGATAAAAGAACACATATAAAACACTTTCAAGATATTTTTTACATGGTGCCTTTAAAATTATAAAAAAAAAAATAAAAATTAATAAAGAGACAGTTTGATTTATAGATAAAAATTCCAGGATTTATTGAGTGAATTGATTAATATTGTCAAATAATTATAAATAACATTTACAACACCTCCACAACGCAATCAAAAGCGATTTTAATTAAAGATTTTTCAAATGTATTATGTTCAAAATGTATTATGCTCAGTTAGTTTTGTAAAATGATTTCACGGATCATCTTTTATCCTGTAAGAAATCGTAATAAAAACAGCAAATAAAAATAATAAGATACTTTAACTAAACAAACGTCCTAATAATTTGCAACATTTAAACCACAATAACAGATAGATAATAATGAAAGAATTATAAAGAACAATAATGGATAAATCACAGTGGAAAAATTATAAACAACAATAACAGATAGATCATTGTGAAAATATATCTATATATAAATAGAGATGGGAATGCTCGGAAAAAACCCGGAAAAATTGGGAAAAATTCCGTTTTTTTTCGGTTTTTTTCCGAAGGCTTTTTTTCAGTTTTTCCGAACTGGAAAAATTGAAATTTCATTTATGAAATAATATAGTGAAAATTTTGTAATAGCTACATTTCATACTTTTTATTTTATTTATTTTTATGTTGAGTGTCCCACATGAAAACTTTAATGTGGGTAATCTGATCTCTGAGCAGAAATCTGTTTTAGAAGACTTGAAAAGATCCTTCACATTTTTTTCTTGTTTGAAACACAAGACCCTTCGCAAAATTTCTCTTGAAAATAGACATTTCAGAAAAAAAGTTTAATCTACAAATTGAATCTTTCGCAAATGCAGTGATTGAAGAAAAAAAAGTCTCATGCCATATAGCAGCTGAATCTTATCAAGTTGTACATATGCATAAATAACCTTATTAAAAATGTTTAAATAGGACTCTAAAAATAGTAATAATTTCTTATTCACAAATTCTGAATATATTTTGTATAAGTATATATACAAAAAATTCACAATTTCACAAAAACAGGATTACATGAAAAAAATCTAGATGTATAATTAAATGCAACTTCTTTTTTTAAAAATTAATTCATGTGCAAAATTATTTCAATAATATGCCGATTAATAGAAATGGTAAAATTAAAAAATTAACATAAAATTTGAAGCATGCATTTATTATTATTTTTTTTTCTATCTTTTCAAGAAGTAAGTATTGAATTCGTGAAAATTTTGACTTCCAGTTTTTGGTGTATTTAAATATTTTAGAAGGTCCTGAACACGATTTGATAGTTTTTGGAAAATATCTGTCACACTGTGAGTCTGTATGGGACAAAAATTTTATGGGCATTCGATCTCAAGAACTGATGCACATAATTTCACAAAACTTTAGATTCAGTTACACCTTGTTATAAACTCGAGATGTTTAGTTATTAGTGTATATCGCACAACTGACTGTCTATTTTATATCGCCCAACTGATGGCGCTGCTATGCTGCATTATTAATAATTTCCACAATAGTTCTATCTCAAGAATTAAATATGTATTTTCATAAAACTTCAGATTAAGTAAATCTTTGATATAACTTTGTGCACATTACTTTTTGGTGTAAATCGCTCAACAGATGACGCTGCTATGCTGCACTATTCATGATTATCGCAATAGTTCTATCTCAAGGACTAAAGAACGATTTTTTATCAAACTACAGATTCAGACAGTTCCTGATATATATTAAGATTGTTTAGTTTTTAGTGTAAATTGCCCTATAGGTGGCACTACTATGCTGCATTTTCAAGATTTTGTTATAGCTGATTAATTGAATGTTTTTTCAAGGTATTGAATCTAAAATTGACCTCCATTTTACCTCAGTAATGTCGCAAAAACATGGGCAGTTTGCATTAGAAAAGTACAACTGCGATGAAAAAAACCCCATATTTTATTACAAGTAACTATGTTCCAAATTATACATTCCCTTTTGATTAAACTTTGAATTTTTGTAGTTTTTTAAAGCAAACTAGAAATTTATCTCTGTATGTAACTGCTTTTGTTAGTTCTTCACGAGCATTTTCTATTTGTAGTGTTCTCTTTTCATAACTTTTGAGTTCCATTCTTAGAAATATGAAATTACCATATGGAAACATTATTGAATATGGTTTCTTACTGAAGAATAGAATACCAGATTTCAGGATAAAAAGAACAAAAATACGTTCAATTAAACTTTAAAAAAATATTTTTTTGGTTTCAGTGAGTAAAAATCTACCAGTCAATAAATCCTATGCTATATTTTAGAGACAGACCTGAGTAAGCCAAACAAAAACTTAGTTTTGTTTGAATTTAGATTATAAAACTAAATCAAAACTTTGAGTTGAGATTGGAAAGCTATACCAAAACTAAACATTTTTTAAAGGAAATAAAATTGTAAGAAAAAAGTGTAATAATGTAAAAATATACATATTTTTAAACAAACAATGGAATTTTTTTTAATACTGATATTGATAATAATGACAAAACTGCAACAATTTTTTTAAACTAGTATCATTTACTTAAAAATTATACTTATGTAAATGGAATGCATAATTTATTTCATTCCAAACTGCAGCCATATTGGCTCAGGTTCTTAAATTAGGTCAATTGGTAGTTAAACATGTAACTGAAAAATCATTTCAACAGAGATATGATATAACAAACAATAGTGTTTTAAAAATTCTTAGGCTGTGGAAAAAAAAAAAACTAAAATTTAAAAGCAGGCTATGCTACTTTCTTTTTATTTTGTAATATAAAGTGAAAATAATTTTCATTTAATATAAATAAATGGGAAAAAATGTTTATTATTTAATATTCTCTAAGAAAATGTAATTTATTTGGGAAAAAAAGTCATGAAAAATCAATTTTTCCAATTTTTCCGTTTTTTTCCGAAAAAAAAACCGGTAAAAAACCAGTTTTTTTCCGCCACTTATATTTTTCCGGAAAATTTACATCTCTATATATAAATATATTTACATGAATAAATGTATTCATGGTATTCATGTATCATTTAAATATTAATCATATTTAAACTGCAAGTCCGTTTAAGCTCATAAATTTATATATTGTTTTTTATTCTTGAAAGAAAACTGTTTAACTTGAAAATTTTTTAAACTGCGTTTATAACTTAACTTGATGTAGTTTCTGTTGATGAAGTTAGAAAATAATTTTCATTTGAACCTGAGCCTGTGATCTGAGCATACATGTATTTTTTTTTAATTAATATTTAAAATTTTTATATTATTTGTAAAAAATTACACATTCATTTATATTTTTGAATTATTTAAAGGAAAATCTTTTACAAAATATAACCTATTATCAAACATAAATTTATTAAAAGACAATATTGTAAATTAAAAAAACAAAATTAACTGTCTTAAGTAATTTAAAATAATGATAATTAATTATCACTTTCTACTAAATCTTTAATGCATCGGTTTCATTTAATTGCTGCTTACAAGGTTAGCATATTTCGCATTAGTCAGAACACGTATACTTCTATATCCCTTAAGCGAAAGTTTTATTGCGAACAAAGCCTGAATGGTAAATCAAAATTATCATTAATTGGATTTGAAGAAAGACATTCACGTCTTTCTCTGAGATTCAACATAGAATTATTCTTAATCACGCTTTACATTCATTAGTTGTTTTTCTAACATATAATGGTTAAATAAATGAGTAAACAGCTTTATACATAATAAAACTTCTTAGGGTTTAATGAATTAATCAAGCTGCATAATTTAAGATCATCGGTTAAATAATTGCATTTTTAATATATTTTAATGGATGTGACTGCTCTGCAATTGCTGTTTTTGCTACATTTTTTTATTTTAATTATTATAAAGTCACACCATTTAGAATTCCAAAATTGTCTTACTTTTAGTTCAGAAAAATATAGAAGCGAAGTTATAGTCTAAAAGATAAACCGGAAATGAAGTTTTTAAAACCAGAAGTGAGTGTTTAAAGAGCAACATAAACATAAATATAAACAATAGCTTTTAATGCACAAATATGTAATACAGGGTGTCTATAAAAGAACTCCGGGGTTTTAAAAATTCATATCTCACTAACTATAAAAGATAGCAAAATTTAGCCGATTTCTCTGAAAAGAGTAGCTCAAAAAGTTTTACTCATACGAATTGGGAATGTTTGCATCAACTGTTGGTGGCGCTGTAGGGTGTTGACCTTGAAATGATGGCGACTCCGCAACAAAGGCTCAATGTGTTATTTGGCTCATAGAAACGATAGAAATTTCTTCTGGGGGCATATCAAGAATCTTGAGTATGCAGAGAAAATTCGTGATGTTCAACATCTCAGGGAACGAATAGTCAATTGTGTGGCAACCGTCTCCCCAGGCATGCTCGCCAGGACATGGGAAGAGGTAGAATACCACTTAGACGTCTGCCGTGCCACTAACGGGGCTCATATAGAACTTTACTAAGTGTTAAAAAAAACTTGAAAATGTAAGCTTTTCAGTCATGTATAAAACATGTATGTATGTTTTTTATTTCATTAAAATATTTTGCCTCAAAACCCCGGAGTTCTTTTATAGACACCCTGTATATAGTATACACACATATATAAAACCTACCGATATGTTCGATTTTAAAGTTATAAACTTTATACATACTAATTAAATAACAAAAAGACAATACTGTAATATTACAATATCACAATACTGTAATAATATATATATATATCTTGTGTGATGTAAAACATTAATAATTAATTATCACTTTCTAATAAATCCTTAATGTATCAATTTCATTTAATTGCAAGATTAGCGTATTTAGCATTATCCAGAAAACGCATTTCTTTATTTCGCCTAAGTGGCCACTTTTATTGCGTACAAAGCCTGAATGGGAAATCAAAATTTTTATTAATTGTATTGGGAGAAAGTGGTTCACGTCTTGCTCAAAGCTTCCGCATATAAATATTCTTAATCGTATTTCACATCTATTAGTTGTCCTTCTAATATGTAAAAATTAAAGGAAATATGTAAGCAACTTAAGATACGATAAATGTTCTTAGGATAGTAATTATTTTAAATTGTGAGTAAAATAATTGCGTTATTTAATTTTTTAACTCTTGAGCGGACCTGTTGGACTCAGATGAGTATAGTTTTTACAATTGCACCATTAAAATTTTTTTAAGCAATCTTCAACCCATATTATTGAGGAATTTGTAACAAATGATTCCGACTTGATAAGGTTATAATTATAATTTATATTTATTGGTGATAAAGAAAAAAACAATGTTAATACACTGTGCGGTCTCGCAGTGTAAAAACTTCCCACGGGGTATCCGGCCTGGTTAATGTATGTGACTGCAGAACAATCCCTGTTTCTTGCAAAATAAATTTTGATTTCTTTTTATTATTTTAAAGGCCATTTAAAATTCCATAAATGCCTTATTTTTGGTTCAGAAGTAATTAGTAGCAAAGATATAGCCTAAAATATAAAAAGATACTATTAAAAGAGTGACATAAACATAAACAATATCATTTAATGCTCAGTTATATACTTTATAGTATGCACACAAATATTTAAACACCTACAGATATGCTTGATTTTAAAGTTGTAAACCTTATACTTAATAACTAAAAGAGTGAAAGACAATACAGTAAATGAAATATATATATATATATATGTTTTATGCGGTGTAAAACATTTATCATTAATTATCATTTCCTAATAAATCATCAATACATCGATTTCATTTAATTACTGTGGACATGATTAGCAAATGTAGGATTAATCAGAACACGCATTCTTTTATTTTTCTTAATCGGACGCTTTAAGTGCGATGAAAGCCTAAATGGGAAATCAAACTTATATCTGTAATTGGATTGAAAGAAAGTGATTCACGTCTTTCTCTAAGATTCAACATGAAGTTATTTTTAATCGTGCTTTACATCCATTAGTTGCCCTTCTAGCATATAATGATTAAAGGAAATAAATAAACAGATTAAAATATGAACAAAGTTCTTCTGAATTAATAATTTTATCAATGTGTATTATTTTAGGTTACCAGTAAAGTAATTGCATTTGTTAAAGGGTTTAATGTATGTGATTGCATTACAATCCTTGTTTTTTTTTTTATTATTTTAAAGGTGAAAATTTTGGGATTGCAAAAATAACCTTTTTTTTCTTTGGATCAATAAGAAGCAAAGATATAGCTGAAAAAATACCCACAAATTATTTTTTTGAAACCGGAAGTGACCGTTTAAAAGGCAACATAGACATACCCCCACCCCCCATAAATAGTACCTTTTAATAACCAAATATATAATATATAGTATACACACAAATATATAATCACTTACAGATATGGTCGATTTCAAAGCTGTAAGACTTTTAAATAATAACTAAATAACACAAAGACAATACTGTACATGAAAAAGAAAATCAAATGTTTTATGTAAAACAATGACCATTAACTATCACTTTCTCATAAATCATTAAGCAGTAGCCTTATTTAATTACTGTGTACAAGATTAGCATATTTAGCATTAATTGGAACACACATTTTTTTTGTTTCTCTTAAGCGAACGCTTTTATTGCCAAGAAATCTTGAATAAGAAATCAAAAATCTCATTAATTCGATGCTAGAAAGTGATTCACGTCTTTCTCTAAGTTTCAACCTAGAATTATTTTTAATCGAACTTTACATCCATTACTTGTCTTTCTAAAGTATTATGATTAGTGGACATAAGTAAACAGCTTAAGAGGTGATAAAAGTTTTTTTATGAATTAATAAATTTATCAAGCTCTATTAGTTTAGATTAACAGTAAAATAATTGCATTAGTTAAATATTTTAACCTGGAAAGACGCGCCCGGGCCTGTTAAATTCAGATTCGTATGGTTTTTTCAATATCCATACTATTTATTTTTTTAAAGCAATCTTCAGCTCATTTTATCGCAGAAATTCTAAATAGTGACACTGACAAATAAGTTTATGATTATTATGTATATTTATTGGTAACAAATTAAACAACCATTAATACACAACGTGTCAATACACCCCGCGCCTGTCTTGCCGGGTTAATATAGGTGAGTACCCTGGAATCGCTGATTTTGTAAACTGAATTTCGGATTTTCTATTTATTATTTGAAAGTGGCAACATTTAGAATTTAAAAAATGTCTATTTTTCGTTAAGAAATAATTAGAAGAGAATATGTAGCCTAAAATATAAACCTTAAATGAACCTTCTGAAATTCGAAATGACAGTCTAAAGGCCAATTTACATAGCAATACTTTTAATACACAAATATATAACCTATAGTATACACACAAACATATAAACACATACAGGTAAGTCTGATTTTTAATTGTTAAAACTTATCGCAATAACTAAATACACTGCTCAAAACAATTAAAGGATATTGCAGTTTTAGATGGATTTTGTATCTGGGAAACTTTTTAGCTGATTGATACATGGTCGACAGACATAGTAGGTTATATGAGAATAAATTACACATGTTTGGCAGAAAAAAATTCATTTTATTGCGCATTTGTGTACAAAAAGAAAAAAACACAATTTGTGCATATGAGAAAAAAAGAATAAGAAAAGGTGTTTTCTTCAAAGAAAATCATTTTCAGTAGGGGGTATAGTTTCCACGGGCGGCCAGCAACGTTGAACACCTTTGAGGCATGGACTCAATGAGGCTATTAATGACGAGTTGGGGTATTCTGCCCCACTCTTCCAGAAGAGCTCTTTCCAGTTCTGGGAGATTTTTGTGGGAATTGTTGGCGGCCAGAAACTCGTCTTCCTAGAGCGTCCCAAACGTGCTCGATTGGATTCATGTCTGGAGAACGCGCTGGCCATTCCATTCGAACGATTCCTTCCTCGAAAAGGAAATCTTCCACCAGGTTTGCAGGATGTGGCCTGCAGTTATCGTCCATTAAAATGAAGTTATCTCCGATTGCTGCAGCGTAAGGGACTACAATAGGTCTGAGGATCTCATCCCTATATCGGCGACCAGTCAGAGCTCCATCTCGAATGATGTAGAGGTCAGTGCGCCCGTCAATGGAGATGCCCCCATACACCAACACTCCTCCACCGCCAAATCTGACACTTTCGTGCACGAACGCAGGATTATTCCTACTGCGACGGTCCCTCCAGATGAAAATACGCCTATTATCCGGATGCACAGAAAAACGGGACTCGTCAGAAAACCGAATATTGCTCCAGTTGACATGCTCGGTTGCCCACTCCCTGCGGTCGCGACGATGCCTTGATGTTAATCTAACACATACCATCGGTCGGCGAGCATACAGACCTACAGCATGGAGCCGGTTTCGGACAGTCTGAGTTGAAATCGTGGTGCCTGTAGCCGAGCGAAGGTGTTGTTGGAGAAGAGTAGAGTTCATGTTTCGGTGTCTCCGAGCTGTTAACGCTAAGAACCGATCTTCATTGCGCGTTGTTGCCCGTCTACGACCTTGCCCTGGTCTTCGGCCTGCAGATCCACTCTCCAAAAAAGGGTTCCAGATCCTGGAAATGACACTTTGTGACACTCCAATGGCTTGCGCTACTTCGGCTTGAGTTTGGCCCCCTTCTAACCTACCAACAATTCTCCAAGCTTCTGAATCTGTCAAATGACTTCGCTGAGACATCGTACTCATCGAAACAAAGCAATCACTGAATGCCGATCATCCTTGTCTTCATTCTCTTTTATCCAGTTGAAAGTCAAATTTCAATCGCTGCCGCTGAAGCGATGTTTTTGACGTCGAACTCAAAATTTGCATACTCCACAGTTTGAAAACCAGAAAAATTTGCATTTGTGATTCTCTTCTTCTATTTTCGACAAAAAAATTTTCGATTATATCTTTATTTTATGTAAAACTTCAAATATCCTTTAATTGTTTTGAGCAGTGTAATTAAAACGTAACAGTGTAATTAAAAAAAAAGTATTGTATGTAGAAAAACAATAATTATTATTTGTCACTTTCTAATAAATCATTATTGCATCATTTCATTTAATTGCTGTGTAAAAGATTAACTTATTTAGCATTAATCAGAACATGAATTCTTTTATTTCCTTTATGCGAATGATTTTATTGCGATCAAAGCCAGAATGGGAAATCAAAATTTTCATTAATATGATTGCAAGAAAGTGATTCACGTCTTTCTTTAAGCATCAACCGAGAATTATTGTTAATCGTGTTTTACATCCATTAGTTGTCTTTCTAATTTATAATTATTAAAGGAAATGTGTAAACAGCTTATGATATGATAAAAGCTCTTCCGTATTAATAAGTTTATCATGATGTATTTTTTTAGATTATCGGTATAATAAGTGTATTTGTTCAATGTCTTAATGTATGGGATTTCCCTGCAACCGCTATTTTTGCAAAATAAATTTTGATTATTTTTTTAAAGGTGAAACTTTTAGAATTCCAAAAATGCCTTATTTTTGGTTTAGAAATAAATATTAACAAATATATAGCCTAAAATATAAACCAGAAATAACTTTTATAAATCGGAAGTAACCGTGCAAAGAGCAACATATACATAAACAATAGCTTCAATACACAAATATATACTACATAGTATACACACAAGTGTATAAACATCGAAAAAATGTTCGATTTTAAAATTTAAAATTTTCTACATAATAACTAAATAATAAAAAGGCAACACTGTAAATAAAAAAAATATTGTGTTTTGTGCTATGTAAAACAATAGCCATTAATTGTTATTATCTAATAACTAATTAATGCATAAGTTTCACTTAATTGTTGTGTACAAGATTAGCATATTCAGAATTACTCACAACATGCATTCTTTTATTTCCTTTAAGTGAACGCTTTTATAGCGAACAAAGCCTGAAGAGAAATCAAAATTATCAATAATTGATTTAGAAGAAAGTGATTCACGTCTTTCTCTAAGCTTCAACATAGAAATATTCTTAATCGTGCTTTACATCCATAAGTTGCTTTTCAAAAATATAAAGATTAGAAATAATTAAATAGCTTACAGTATTATAAAAGTTCCTCCGATATAAAAATTTATCAAAATGTTTTATTTTAGGTTTCCAGTAAAATGATTCCATTAGTTACACCTTTTAGTGTACGTGATTATTCTTCAATCTCTGTTTTTTTTTCAAAATAATGTTAGATTTTCTTTTTATTATTTTAAAGATCAAAGATTTAAAATTCAAAAAGTGCCTTATTTTTGATTCAAAAATAATTAGTTTCAAAGATATAGCCTAAAGCATAAACCAGAAATGATTCTACTGAAACCGGAAGTGGTCGTAGAGTAATATATACATACATAAACATAAAACGTATGTTTAATACACAATTATATAATATATATTATACACACAAATATTTAAACACTTCCAGATATGTTCGAAAGTTGCAAACTTAAATAAAATAGCTAAATAACAAAAAGCAATAATGTAAATGGAAAAGAAAGTTAAATGTTTTATGTGATGTAAAATAGTAATCACTAATTATCACTTTCGATTAAATCATTAATGCATCAGTTACATTTAATTGCTGAGTATAAGATTATAGCATATTTAGCAATAACTAGAACACGCATTCTTTATTTCCCTTAAATGAATGCTTTTATTGCGAACAAAACCTAAATGGGAAATCAAAATTATCATTAATTGGATTGGAAGAAATAAATTCATGTCTTTTTCTAGGCTTCAACATGGAACTATTCTTAATCGTTGTTTACATCCATTAGTTGTCTTTTTAATATATAATGATTAAAGAAGTAAATAAACAATTAAACATTATAAAACTGTCTATCAATTAATATATTTATCAATTTTTGTTATATTAGATTATCAGTAAAATAATTGAATTTGTAAAGTTTTTTATTGCATGTGATTGCTCTGCAATCACTATTATTGGAAAATAAATTTTGATATATATGTAATAATAATAAAAAATTTTGCGCCATTTTGTTCTCTCTGAGCTTTTAATTCTAAATTTGTGGAACATATTTTTAATCTTATTTTCTTAAAGTATTAATATTTTAACAGCTAAAGTCCTTTTTGTTTTTTTTTATTTAACTTATTAATAATCTATTACTTGTTTCTCAAAAAGTGCGGGAAACGATTTCGTAATGTTTTTCCTTTTTAGAATATTATCGAGATTTTTAATTTTATTTTTTATTGATCACCTGATCTGTGTTAATGCGCGGAGATGTTAACAGGCTAGTCTATTTGCGAGACGAGAAGTAATTCCTACCCAAACGCCACGCCTCGTAGACCAATCAGAGGTGAGGATTTTTTACACGTAGCCTCGAAGTTAATCCTAATTGGATATTTAAAATGACTGATGCTGAGAGAAGTGGGGCTAGTTTTTCGGTGTGAGTGTGGATTCTCATTTTGGGTTTTTCGGAGCTCATTATGCGTCTTTTCTTTAAACTGGTTGGACGCCCGATAATTTTGCCCGATAAATTGTAAGATGGCATGAGTAGCTTAGTCACGAAGTTTGGAGTATTCGATGACAGTGCCAAGGTGACTGCGGGGATGAACTTACTTATTTTATGAGTTCTAAAATAAATGAATTTAAAGACTGATGGATTTTTTTTTATGGGGAAAATCCCAATACAACTCATCCACTGCTAGTCAAACTGCCGGAGCGATTGCTTAGCTTATTCCACTGCTAACTTTTAGTAAGTAAAAGAATGTTCTGCATCAAACATGCTGTTGCACTGGAGCTTGTACTTTGTTCGCCTTCGTCGTATCATCACAGATTAGCCGGTAGGATAAAAAATGAACCGGCGTACGACTTTTGAGAAAAGGAAATTATCGTGGCTTAACAACTACTAACTGCTTCTTTGTCTGAGAATTGCTTTACAGCGCTGATTGTGTATGCGCCATTTTGCCGAGCTTGAAACTAATTGCTGGAACTTCTGCCTTTGTTTATTTTTACCTTAAACAATCATGAGTTTGGCTATGAGACGTGCAACAGGAATTTTCCTTAGAGAAAGAAAATTGAAGGTGCACCTTCTCTTGCATACGGATGGAAGATCTTTTAATTGTGAAATATGCATCGCATTCAAACGAGAAGCCGTTCAGATATGAAGTATGCGAAAAAAAATTATCGGGCGTCCAATGAGTTTACAAGAAAGATGCATTTTGAGCTCTGAAAAACCCAAAATAAGAATCCACACTCACACCGAAAAACTAGCCCCTCCTCTCTCACTGTCAGTCATTTTAAATATCCAATTAGGATCAATTTCGAGGCTACGTGTAAAAAATCCCCACCTCTGATTGGTCTACGAGGCGTGGCGTTTGGGTAGGAATTACTTCTCGTCTCGCAAATAGACTAACCTGTTAACATCTCCGCGCATTTAGACAGATCAGGTGATCAATAAAAAATAAAATTAAAAATCTCTATAATATTCTAAAAAGGAAAAACATTACGAAATCGTTTTCCGCACTTTTTGAGAAAAAAGCAATAGATTATTAATAAGTTAAATAAAAAAAAAGAAAAACGACTTTAGGTGTTAAAATATTAATACATTAAGAAAATAAGATTAAAAATATGTTCCTCAAATTTAGAACTAAAAGCTCAGAGAGAACAAAATGGCGCAAATTTTTTTATTGTTATTACGTATATATATATATATTCTTTTAAATATATTTAATATGAATATATATATATATAATAAATAAAATATATATATGAATATATATATTTTAATTTCTAACTTTTAGGATTCCAAAAATGCGTTTTTAGAAGCCAAGATATAGACTAAATTATAAACCGGAAATTGGTTTTCTAAACCGAAAGTGGCCGTTTAAAGAGCAACATACAGGGAATTACTTTTAATGCTCAAATATATATTATATAGTATACACACATATATAAAATCACCAACAGTTATATTCGATTTGAAAGTTGTAAACCTTATATATAATAACTAAATAGCGAAAAGACAATACTCTAAATAAAAAATATAAACTGTTTGTTCTGTGTGTTGTAAAACAATAACCATTTATTATCCCTTTCTAATAATTCATTATTGCATCAATTTCGTTTATTAGTTATGTACAAGATTAGCATATTTATCATTAATCAGCACACGCTTTCTTTAACTTCCCTTAAGCGAACAATTTTATTTCAAACAAAGTCTGAATGGGAAATCAAAATTTTCATTAATTGAAAAGGAAGAAAGTGATTTTTCTTTAAGCTTCAACATAGAATTATGCTTAATCGTGATTTACATTCAATAGTTGACTTTCTAATATACAATGATTAAAGAAATAAGTAACCAGCTTAAGATATGGTAAAATAATTTAGAAAGTTATCATGTATTATTATTTTTATGTATTATTTTAAATTATCAGTAAAATAATTACAGCAGTTAAATGTTTTATTTGTGTGTCATTAGGTGGTAGGAAAAAAAGGAAGTTGAAATTTTTATTTTGGATAACAGCGAAAAAATTCCTGTTGTTGCCTCTAATATGCGTGCAAAATTTCATGGATTTTGAAAAAAACTCTTCAGGGATCAACCAGTACATTTATATTTTCATTGATTTAAACAATAGATTCTTACTATAAATTGTACATTTACAGATTATTTTATAATCTCGTTCGACATTTGTTTATTTAAAATATCTAGTGTCATTCCTTCTATTGTTTTTTAAAATTAAAGTCTTTATTTTGAAACGTTTTATTCAGTTTGAAAAATTGTATTTTCTCATTTTTACAGGCTAAATGTGTGCGTATGGAAGTAATTCGAAGTTTGCCATAACTGGAAGTTCAACGGAATATACTCTATTTGGTGCTTCTTCAAAACTAAATAAAGCTGTTTTGTCATCGGTAACAGAACGGTACAAAACACTATTTTTATACAAGACAGTAATTGAAAGACAGTACGTATGGCATAATCCAGAAAATGCAGATTTAAATAAAATTTTAAGAGGAAATATCGAATAAGGCATCAGTTATTATATTTTCACAGAGATGTATTGATGAAATGATAGAAAACAATTTTTATGAATAATTATTGAGTATTCGGATTAAAAAAAATAATAAGAAAATAATTCTGGAAAATTCTAAATAGATCACATCGAAGACTTATGAGCAAAAAACACATTTCTTCTAAAGAAGAGTTAAAATTACTGTATTTTACGATATCACCTTTTGGATCAAGAAAGAATATTGCGGAAAGTATTTTTAAATATTGCATTGAAAACAACTTAAATCTTTAATGAATTAGATTCATTTAGCTGTTGTGTACAAGAATAGTATATTCAGCGTAAATCAGAACACGCATACTTTGATTTTCCTTAAGCGAAAGCTTTTATTGGGAACAAAGCTTGAATAAGAAATCAAAATTGCCATTTACTGGATTGGAAGAAAGTGATTCACGTCATTCTCTAAGCTTCAAAGTAGAATTATTCTTAATCATGCATTACATCTATTAGTTTTCTTTCTAACATTTTACGATTAAAAGAAATATGTAGACAGCTTAAGATATGATAAAATTCTTCCGAATTAATAAAGTTACCAGGATGTATTATTTTAGATTACTAGTTTAAAAAATGCATTTGTGAATTATTTTAATGTATGTGTCTACTCTGCAGTCGCTGTTGCAAATTTAATATTTTATTATTATTTTAACGTTCAATCTTTTGGGATTACAAAAATGCCTTATTTTTGGTTCATAAATAATTCTTAGCAAAGATAGTGCTTGAAATATGAACCAAAAATTATTTTTCCGAAATCGGTAGTGACCATTTAAATTGCAATGTAAACATAAGCAATACCTTTTAATACACAATTATATAATATATAATATATGTACACATAGCTAAACACCTACAAATATGTTCGATTTTAAACTTATCATTATTAATAATAACTAAATAACTAGAAGACAATGCTGTAAATGAAATATATATAGATAGGATTTATGAGATGAAAAACAATGATCATTAATTATCACTATCTAATAAATAATTAATGCATCGATTTCTTTTAAGCGCTGTGTATAATATAAGTGTATTTAGCATTAATCAGAGCATACATCCTTTAATTCACTTAAGGGAACGCTTTTATTGCGAACAAAGCCTGAATGGGAAGTCAAAATTATCTTTAATTGATTGAAAGAATGTGTATCAAATCTTTTTCTAAGCTTTAACAGAGATTCTAAGCAGGATTTATTCCTAATCGTTCTTTACACCCATTAGTTATCCTTCTAACGTATTATGATTAAAGGTAAACAGTTTAGTATGTGATAAAAGGTTTTTTCTGGAATTAATAAATTTATCAAGCTGTATTAGATTAAATTATGAGTAAAATAATTGCATTAATTTATTGTTTTAACCGGGATGGACGCGCCCCGGCCTGTTAGATTTAGATTCATATGTGTTTTTTTTTTCAATATCCACACTATTTATTTTTTTAAAGCAATCTTAAACTCATTTTATCGCAGAAATTCTAACTATTGACTCCGACTAAATAAGGGGATGATTACTATTTGTATTTATTGGCGACAAATTAAACACCATTAATGCACTGCGCTGTCTTGGGATTTCAAAACAGACCGTGCCTGTCCGGAGGGTTAATGTATATGGGTCATTTTCAAAAAACTTGTACTTTCTATGTCCCCCAAATTTAACAATTTTTAATAACTAAAATAAAGTTTAAAAAATAAAATTTAAGCATTTACATTACTTGTCTGACTGTTTAGAGTAAATGTGGACTAAATATTATCAGAAATTAAAAATAATATTAGTGTAGTTATGGTTTCAATATGTCAGCTATAGCTAAAATGCTATGTGTCCTCTTCCCTTTTTACTTTTTCAACTGCTATAAAATTATAAATCAATTGTCAAAAGTGTTAATTTTTTCAGTTATGACAACTGTTGTATGTCTTATCTGTAGCATAGACCATATAATATATTTTTTAAAACTTGCTTTTTTATAAAAATGGAACAATTTATTGCTGTCCACAGATTTTTTCCCTTCTGTTTATTCCACTCTGTTACCATATTTATTGTAATAAATTATTACTACTAAGTGTTCAACACAAGGTTCTGCAGTTCTTCGAACAGTCTATTTTTAGATGAGGCCACCATTTTTTTAATTATTAAGTTATTTTCACCGTGGTATTGAAGTAAAGCATTTACAAGATAAGGATGTTTTATTCAGTTTCCCCTCTGTTACCAGCTTATTTATGGGAAATTTTTTTTTTTTTTTTGGAAAATTTTATAAAAGTTTAACCATAAGATCGAATAATGCTTCTTAAATAAATAGGCTTAGTTTTTCTTGTTTTTAATTCACTTTGTGCTGCTAGAATTATTTGTAGTTTTTTCCCCTCTGTTACTTTGCTTATGGTAACAGAGTGGAACAAAATGTAACAGAGTAACAAACTACTAAAAAAAACAAGTTTATTTGAACATTCTTCTTGAAGGCAGCACATTCTCGTTTTATGTTCTTAGAACAGAATTTAAAAAATGCATTTTTCTTTTTACATATAAAATAATAGTTTTTGTGGTGAGCTAGTTGCCAAAAACGGCTTTAATTTTCTCAAACAAAATGCTTCTTTAATTGTAGTCATTTATATTTATGAATCAGTACTACTTATTTATGAAAAAATTATGCAGCGTGAAAAACCACTATTTTCAAATATTAATTTTTGTAAAAGCCTTTAATTCTTGCTTGGTCTGTTTCAAATTTTAGGATATCTTATAACACATGATAAAAATGTATTAAAGAAGAAAATATCATTTTTTAAGTAGTAAATAATTTATAAAAAATGTACACCGTGTCAAATACTACTATTTTCAAATAGTAATTTCTGTAAAAATCATTATTTCTTGGGTTAAAGCTTTGTTAAAATTTAAAAATCTAAGGCGAGCTGTTTGAAATTGAAACACAGATTATAACATGTGATAAAAAGTTATAAAAACAATGCCACATCAAATACCAGTATTTTCGAATAAGTAGTTTTTTGCAAATATCTTAAATTCTGCCTTGATCTGTTTGAAACATTGAAACTTCATGATAGCTTATAACACATAATAAAAAGTTATATAAAAAAATTACCTGGTCTAATTCCACTATTTTTGAATATTATTTTTTGCAAACATCTTAAATTCTTGCTTTAAAGCGTCACTACTTTGACTAATATATGATGAGATTTTTTTATAAACTAAGCAGTGCGTTTGTCATAGCACATGATGTAAATTTACAAAAGAGAATGCCCTGCCAATTACGACTATTTTCCAATAGTAATTTTTGTAAAAATGTTAAATACTTGCTGGATATGTTTGAAACATTAAGATCGTATACAATACATGATATAAACTTATAAAAAAGTATGCCACATCAAATATCACTCCACTACCAATTAGCGTTCCCTTCGGTTACTTTTTTCCACTCTGTTACCATCAATTTAAGCTGGTTTATTTCACTAAAAAAATTATCAATCATCATTTTGAATAATTATTTGTGTAACTTTAACTAATATTTTATTTATGTAATATTTTTTTTTATAATTTAACTGAAAAAATGTGAATGCACATTTAATTGAAACTTATGATTTTTCCAAAAAAGTAACAAAGAACAAATCCTTTGTATTTTACAAAAATAAAAATAATCATAACAAAACAACAATTAGGATTTTCTGAAAGTAGCAATCGTGTAGTTAAAGAAAATGTGATATTTACTGTTTTAGGTGTTTTATTTTTTTTAAATAAAAATTTTTGACTGTTGGTAACAGAGGGGAACATTTTACTGTTGCAAGTTCACACTTTATTTTTTATTTGATGTTCCAAATCAAAAAGGGAACTGCTAGTTTCAGTTTTATATACAAGAAATTTTTTAGTATCATCTAATATTTTTATAATTTGTATTTTAAAAAAAAAATTATTTGTGCAAAATTTCCCAAATGTACAAGTTTTTTGAAAATGACCTATATGACTGCCCTACAATCGCTATTTTTGCAAAATACATTTTTATTGGAATTTTTCATTTTAAAGTTCAAATTCTTAGATTTCCAAAAAATGCCTTATTTTTGGTTCAAAAATAAATAGTAGCAAATATAGTATAATCTAAAATATAAATCGAAAATGCTTTTTTCTGGACCGGAAGCAATTGTTTGAAGAGAAACATGAACATAAATAATACCTTTTAAAACACAAATATATAGTTTATAGTATATACACAAATATATAAAGTTAAACACCTACAGATATGTTCGATTTTAAAGTTATAAATCCTATACATAATGAGTAAATTAAAAACAAGACAATATTGTAAGTGAAAAATATATGTGTTTTATGTGATGTAAAAAAATAATCATTAATTATCACTTCCTAATAAATAATTAATGCATCAGTTTCATATAATTGTTGCGTACAAGATTACCATATTTAGCATTAATCAGAAAACCTACTATTATATTTTCCTTATATGAACAATTTTATTGTGAACAAAGCATGAATGGGAAATCAAATTCATCCTTAATTGGATTGGAGTAAATTAGTTCACGTCTTTCTTAAAGCTTGAACTTAGTATTATCCTTAATCGTGCTTTACATCCATTAATTGTCATTCTATTAACGTACAGCAAGAAAATAAGAAAAACAGCCTTAATATGTGATAAAACTTATTCCGAATTCATATATTTATCAAGCTGTATTGTTTTAGGTTATCAGTAAAATAATTGCATCAGTTAAAAATTTTAATGTATGTGTCTGTTCTGCAATTGCTGGTTTTGCAAAATAAATTTTGATTTTCTTTTTTATTGTTTTAAAGCTGAAACAATTAAGATTATTAAAATGCCTTATTTTTAGGTAATTTTAGGTTAACAATAAAAATAGGTCATTGTGCGTGAGTATTATAATTTGCATATATCAAAATAAGAACTATGCATAGAATGCTAGACAAAGAGTCTGTATGATATTCATAGATTTATGTTTGCTACTTTTTGTCTATCCTGTTTGTATACTTACGTATTTATTTATTATTACCCTATATTATTTTCATATTTGTGAAATTAATTTTATTACATATATATACAAATCTATCTTTAATCATATAAGAAATCGTATACAGGAAATAAATAATAATGACATATTTTCACTTAAGAAAGATCTTAACAAATTGAAAACTATAGGCAACAATAATAAATCCACATAGTGAAAATTTGTCTATATATATATTTAAAATCAAATTCAAACATCTGAATAAAGATAAATCATATTATAAATTTATCTCTGTTTAGTATGAATTTATTATTATTATTATTCATAGAAGAAAATAACAGTTAAAAATCGAAATTGTTAAGCAGCGTTTATATCTAGTCTTGTTAATGAAATTAGTACATAACTTTTAAATTAACCTGTGCCCTTGAACCAAGCATGCACGTTTTTTTTTTTTAATTAATTTTTAGAATCTTTGAATTATTTACAAAAATTTGGAAATTCATTTATATTTTTGAAACACAAAAAAATGTTAAAACTTCAAAAACAGTTATGTTTTTGAAATATTTTATATTTCAAAATTCATTATATCTATCCTTTTAACAAACATTAAATTTCTAAAAGACAATACAGTAGAGGGGAAAAAAATAAATATTTAATATAACGTAAAACAAAATCCTGTATTATCATTTTCTAATAAATTATTAATGCATCAGTTTCATTTAATTGCTGTATAAAAGATTAGCCTATTTAGCATTAACTAGATCACGCATTATTTTAGTTCCCTTAAGGAAACGCTTTTAATGCGAACAAAGCAAACTTATCATAATAACTAAATAACTAAAAGACAATACTGTAAATTTAAATCTACATATATATATATATATATATGTATATATATGTCGCGTTTTCATAAAACGACAGACTTCAAGGGGATGAGTTTTAATTACGATTTATTTAAAACATAACAAAATCTTTTCGCAAGTCTTTACATCATGAGTTCTGGAGACCAAGTGCGTAGATGTATAGAAATTTCTCATCTCCCGAGGGGGGTTACCAGTTAAAAAGGCCATGTGTTTTACTTAAATTAATACGATAAACTTAGGTTTCTTGTTGCCCTGTAAAACCCGTGATTATTAGTCATGGGGCCCGTATCCACATTGAGGGGCGATTTATTAAAAAAGTAATCAATAGGTCTGATTTTTTGTATTTTCTTACATATATGTATGTATGTATTGTGTGCGGTAAAAAATTAAATAATAATTATCACTCTCTAATAAATCATTAATGCTGTGTAAAAATTAGCCTATTTAGATTTAATCAGAACACAAATTCTTTTATTTCCTTTAAGCGAATGCTTTTATTGCGAACAAAGCCTGAATAGGAAATCAAAATTATCAGTAATTTGATTGGAAGAAAGTGATACACGTGTTTTTCTAAGTTTTAACATAGAAATATTCTTAATCGTACTATACGACCATCATATGTTTTTCTAACACACAATGAATAAAGGAAATAAGTAAACAACTAAGTATACGATAAAAGTTTTTCCGAATTAACAAATTTATCAAGTTGTATTCTATTGGATTATGAGTAAAACAATTACACTGGTTAAATGTTTTAAGGTGTGTTCCTCTCGTAAAATCGCTATTTTTACAAAATAAATTTTGATTTTCTTTTAGGTGTGTTCGTAATTATGTAAATTTGAAGCACCTATATCCGTCATACAATCCGTCCGTCTGTCTGTCCGTCTGTCTGTCCGCCCGTCTGTCTGTCCGCCTGTCTGTTCGTCCGTCTGTCCAGCCATTCATACTAAAATAGAAATTAAAATTAAAATTTTATCTGAAGAACATTTAAAATTTTAAAATATTCTATATTATACAGAGTGTATCTAAACTACTGGGCAAAACTTTAAGGGGTGATAGTTCACATCAAGACAAATAATATTAAATGGGAAACTAAGGGTCCCAAACGTCTTCCGAAGGAGATAGGTGCCATCAAAGTTTAGGGTCCAAAATTTGAAAAGATTATAAAAAACGGAAAAATTGGTCGATTCGTTTGCGGTTTTCACGAAAAATATTCTTTATGTCAGTATTGTCTTGAAAATAAATTATAAAGATAAATTTCAAAAAATGCCGATAGAGGGCGCTTTAGACTTTGGAGTAACGAATAACTATCTTTTACCGTTATTTTTTGCATCTCATTAATTTTTTTTAGAAGTTTAGATATAAACTTAAATTTTGAGCTGAAACTCTGTGGTTAAGTAGTGCAAACTGAACTGTGTTCAATGGGAGTAGGTAGGTCCAAATTTCAAATGATTATAAAAAACAGAATAATTGGTCAATTGATTTGCGGTTTTCACTAAAACTATTCTTTATATCAGTATTGTCTTGAAAATAAATTATAAAGATAAATTTCAAAATTTGCCGATAGAGGGCGCTTTAGACTTTGGTGAAACGTACAACTTTTTTTACCGTTATTTTTTGCATATCAATATATTTTTTTGTAGCTTAGACATAAACTTAAATTTTGTGCTTAAAATCTGAATCGTTGAGAGTGGTTAAGTAGCGTTAACTGAATTGTGTTCAATGGGGGTGGGAAGGTACAAATTTCAAATGATTATACAAAACGAAAAAATTAGTCGATTCGTTTGCGGTTTTCTCTAAAACCATTCTTTATGTCAGTATTTCCTTGAAAATAAATTTTAAAAAATTCCGTTTGAGGGCGCCTTAAACTTTAGAGTAACCAACAACAATTTTTAACTGTTATTTTTTGTATCTAATTAAATACTTGCAAAAGCTTAGGCTTAAATTTTGAGCTCAAATTCTGAATCGTTGGGAGCGGTTAAGAAGCGCAAACTGAACTGTGTTCAGGAATTGTAATGTTACCCTGCCCACCATACGAACACAGCTCAATTTTTCATTATTTAATTACTCACAACGATTCAGATTTTGAGCTCAAAATTTAAGCCCAAGCTTTTAAAACATTTATTTAGATAAAAAAAATAATGGTTAAAAATAGTTGTTGGTTACTCTAAAGTTTAAGGCGCCCTCTAACGGATTTTTTTTTTAATTTATCTTTAAAATTTATTTTCAAGGAAATACTGACATAAAGAATGGTTTTAGAGAAAACCACAAATGAATCGATTATTTTTTCCATTTTTTATAATCATTTGAAATTTTAACCTCCCCATACCCATTGAACACAGTTCAGTTTGCGCTACTTAACCACTCTCAACGATTCAGATTTTCAGCTCAAAATTTAAGTCTATGTCTAAGCTTCTAAAAAATTTAATGGGATGCAAGAAATAACGATAAAAAATAGCTGTACGTTACTCCAAAGTCTAAAGCGCCCTCTATCGACATTTTTTGAAATTTATCTGTATAATTTTTTTCAAGACAATACTGACATAAAGAATAATTTTAGTGAAAACCGCAACTCAATTGACCAATTATTCTGTTTTTTATAATCATTTGAAATTTGAACCTACTCACTCCCATTGAACACAGTTCAGTTTGCATTATTTAACCACAGTGTTTCAGCTCAAAATTTAAGTTTATATCTAAACTTCTAAAAAAACTTAATGAGATGCAAAAAATAACGGTAAAAGATAGTTATTCATCACTCCAAAGTCTAAAGCGCCCTCTATCGGCATTTTTTGAAATTTATCTTTATAATTTATTTTCAAAACAATACTGACATAAAAAATATTTTTCGTGAAAACCGCAAACGAATCGACCGATTTTGCCGTTTTTTATAATCTTTTCAAATTTTGGACTCTAAACTTCGATGGCACCTATCTCCTTCGGAAGACGTTTGGGACCCTTAGTTTCCCACTTAATATTATTTGTCTTGATGTGTACTATCACTCCTTAAAGTTTTGCCCAGTAGTTTAGATACAACCTGTATTTTAAAATATTTTATATTTTAATATATAATATAGAATATAATATAAAAATTTATAGAATATTTATATTATTGATACTTATAGAATACAATATAGAAATATTTAAAAAAATATATTTTAAAAATATTTAGAATAGTTTAAATTTTAAAATATATTTTAAATTTTATCTGATTGAACACAGATATGTGTATCTGTTACAAAAACCATGCTTTAGAAGAATAAAGAAATATAGTCGTTGATTTTATCTGTTTTTAACCACAAAAATAATGCAATAATAGATTTTTTTTTCAATTCCTTTCTTTCATGAGACCTACTCCATGCAAAATGTTCTGAACACCGCGTGGCGTGCGCTGCACATCTGAACAAACCCTAGGAAAATATAAAAGGAGTAATTATCTAATTTAATATTTTTTGGGTAGTGTAATGGATGGATTTTGAATATCGATTGTGAATCAGTCAGAAAATACAAAATATCAAAACAGGAAATATTAACGAATACGTGTTCAATTTGTTGCTAGCATTCAGCCGTGAAATTTAGTAATTAAATCCCTTTTTTTTTTTTTTTTTTTTTTTTTTTTTACCAACTGCTCACTTTGGCTGAATACTTCATTGAAAAGGATTTGTGACGTGCTGCAAATATCCACTTACCTGGCTGCTTTGTAGCCTTGGATTGCCCAGAAAGTTTTAATTAAAAAAATAATATGAAATTTAATAATCCTTTTGCGAGATGCACTTTCCGGTGTTAGCATTCACATATGACATAAATTTCAAGAGACCTGGGTATTATAAATCCAACGTTATTCTCGGTCAGGTAAGAAGACAGACAGACAGACATCTCTTATTTTATATATATATATTACATATTTTTGTCGATTCATTGATTCCATTCGAATCATATTTTATGAAAATAGGATGTACAATTTAATTACAAGGACAATCAAAATATTTCGACACATTGCGATCAATTGGAAAATAGTAGTTTCAAGTATATTTTAATAGTGCTACACTCTTTCGAGCGTAATACAATTCAGATGCATCAATGAAATATATACTAAAATATACATTCTGTACATTCTGTGGTGCTAAGAATTTTTTTTTTTTACTAATATACGGTGCCACACAAAAGTATTCTCCTATTAAATGGTTTAGGGGGAAACATTGTTTCGGGTGCGTTTATAATATATTAAACTATTTCACATTTTATGAAATTGATATACGTTGCAGAGGTTTACTACAAGTTAATTCCTGTAAAATAAAAATAATTTAGTATTTACAGGGACTCACAAAATTTTTCGGATACTGTATTGTATCTGAAGTATTTTTTTTTTTTTTTTTTTTTTTTTTTTTTTTTTTTTTTTTTTTGTTATTGTTAAAGTACAAACGCACCTTTTTTGCTACGTCCGGGGTACAAATTCTGACTTGTTGTTATATTACTGTTAAAACAATTAGGATTTCAAAAATGCCCTATTTATGGTTAAGAAATATTTAGTAGCAAAATATATGGCCTAAAATATAAACCAGAAATGAACTTTCTGACACAGGAAGTGGCCGGTTAAGTAGCATCATAAACATAAACAATACATTTTAATACATGCATGTATAATACATAATATACACGCAGATAACATAAAGAATTAGCACGGCAAAACCCGATGACTTCTGAAATGTTCAATCTTAAAGTTGTAAAATTGATACATAATTTTTTTTCTGCCATATCAAAGTTTCATTTTCATTTTCTGAAAAAATGCAATTTTCATGACTTCTTAAAAAGTTAATTTCATATGTTGTAATATCATGTAGCAAAATTTTGCTTCTAAGTTTTTATATATAAATTTAAGATCTATTTTTCATGAAAGTTATCCCTAAAAAAATAGATATGTTTTCTATAGAAAATTTGGTATATGCAATAAGGGTGGTGCGAAAAAACAAAAGTTTTTATTTCCGAATCGCTATAGTGCGGAAAAGTTGGGATTGGTAATTACAAGAAAAACTAAAAAAAATTTTTCAAATCGGACTTTATCTTCCGATCGCGCAAACCACCTAAAAATTCCAAAAAAATGAAAATTTCCGATTTTTTTATCAGAATTTTTTAAAATTTTTTATGTTTATATATATTTTATCACTATAGTCAAAACATTTGCATACTGTACTGTTTAATAATAATAAAAAGATAAAGTGCGTTTTGAGAATATCTTCCAATCTCGCAAGCTCTTTAAAAATCGGGAAAAATTCAGTTTACAGTGATTTTGATGTATTAAGAAAATAATTAAATGAGTTTAGTTTGCGGTCTCCTTTTAAAATTTAAATGCAGATTAATACATTGAGCATATTATGCCTTTTTTGGACAATCCAGATCTTACCATGAGGAGATCGCTGCTGGGCGAAAAGGTTTGGTAGTTCGCGCTACTCCTGTTAGCCTTTTTGCGAAACAGCGCTGAAATCGCCCTATGTGTGCACATCCATCTCTCCCCACCACTGTCCGTTTGCAAAGTACGCCATTTTGTATCAGTGAGTCCGTGAACGAATTTCTTTTGTTAATTTGGTTTTGGTGTGTGTTATTTTAAATACATTAACATGTGATATGGATACGAATATGCATACGTCGTTGACACAGAAAATTACTAGACAATCTTTTCATTGTTCTAGGTCTTCCAAGATATTTTTTGCGAAATATTCTTTCAACACACGAATATAGCACCTGTAAGAGACACTAAAGAACACCCTTTAAATGAATTTAAATCCTTCTAGAATTGTTAAAAATATTTCTAGATTTTTTCAATAAGTGCGTCTATATAATACGCATTGATATGTTGAATGATGCATGTTTAAAGATGTTTTATAGTAATTTTAAATAGGTATATGTTGTCCTTCGTAATATTTGTCACAGGACTGGGGAGGATAACTAAATTATCTCCTTTCTTTCATCAAAATATATGTCATGTGTTTTTTCTGAATCCATTTGACTTTGCCTTATTCTTTTTCTAGTGCGGCTGTTTTCACTTCTAATTTTGTATCCGTCAATAACTTGAGAAGCATCTGTTTTAGTTATTACAGAAATATTGTCTAGCACACTCAACGCTACAGAAGCACCTGCGCGGTCAGGTTCATCATTGCGATCGCAATGTAAAGATGTAGTTTGTAACTCCACTTTCATTTACCATGGTGATTTCTTCTTCCTAAATTTGATAGACTGTATCGGTCATGGTAATGAGATTTTACGTATACCCTTATCAGCATTAGAATTCTCCTGTGTTTCATCTAAATGCTCAAGATCTTTCATTTCCGCTTCAACAGATTTGGAAGGTTGAATTTTCAATATAATGTTTCGTCTTCAAAGTCTTGTACACAGTTTTTTTTTTTTTTTTTTTTTTTTTTTGGTCTCCTTTATATTTATAGTACCAATTTTTCCCGTTCCGTACTTTCTCTGGAGATAGATAAATCTATGCTCAATGACTGGAATTTTGTTGTGTTTTTCAGACTTACAATTAGTCTTAATGGGGAACTCCCTCAAATCTGGAGACCTTTTACAAGAGCAATATAAATTTATTACGCACTTGCAGGCTTAAATATCACACACTTGAGTTCCTTGTTTTTTAAATTCAACAACCTTTCTTATAAGATTTGGCTTTTCCTTGTCTCGAATATAAGATTTCGTTAGTTTATAATACTTATTGTAGTACGCATTAATTATCTAAATGATTCTACAACCAGAAACTTTTGGGATTGGCGCCTTCTGATAAATATATATTATTTTTTGCTACATTGTATTGCTGACATTTAGGAAACTCATTTTAATGCTGTTGAGTTTATTTGCTAGTAGAAACCTCTCTTCAAATCAGCTTTGAAGAAAATCTCTGTATGTTGGAAGAATATCTGTCAGAAAATCTCTTGGATGGCTGGATATAGGACAATGAAAAGTTTGTGCAGTAATTTTCTTGGTCAACGACGTTTGCACATCCGTATCCATGTCACTTGTTAATGTATTTAAAATAACACAATACACTCAATTAACAAACGAATTTCGTTTACGGGCTCACTCATACAAAATGGTGCATTGTGCAAGTGGACGAGGTTGGGGAGAGATGGATATGCATACATAGGGCGACTTCACTGGTGTTTCGCAACGTGGCTAATAGAAGTTGCGGAACAACTAAACCATTTTGCCCTGCAGCGATCTCGTCGTGGTAAGATCTCGGTTGATCAAAATTGACATAATATGCTCAATAGTATTAATTTACATTTAAATTTTAACGCAAATTGAACTTATTTAATTATTTTCTTAATACATCAAAATCATTAAAAATTGAATTCTTCCCGACCTTTAATGAACTTGCGCGATCGGAAGATAACTTTTAAACGCAATTTATTTTTACTATTATTATTAAACAGTACAATATGCAAATAATTTTCACAATAGTAATAAAATATATAAATATATAATATTTTTTTAAAAATTCTGAAAAAATCGGATATTTTTAATTTTTTAAAAATTTTTAGGTGGTTTGCGCGATTGGAAAATAAAGTATAATTTGAAAAATTCTTTTTTTTTCTCGTATTTACCAATCGCAACTTTTCCGCACTATAGTGATTCGGAAATAAAAACTTTTGTTTTTTCGCACCACCCTAATATGCAAGTAAATTTAAGAGATATTGCCAATCTTTTTCTCCATAACATAGGTATGCAGTTACTACTAAATTATTGAAAAAAGTGAAACTTTTTAAATATATTTTATTCTAGTAATCCGTTAAATTCTTTCCATGTAAAGAAAGCTAAAAATGTGAAAAGACAAAGGAATCATGGTATTAAAATATTTTTGTTTTGTGAAACCAATAATGTTTCTGAAATAAAATAAAGTATCGCTAAGTTATTCTAAACTATATTACATATTTAAGTTACTAACTTATTAATTTAATAAACAATTTAATTATTTTATAATAAAAATATTTTTTTATTTCCTGTTGTAGCATAAATGATTAACGTGATACATAACATTTTGTCAAAACTAGTTTTAATTGACTTCTCCCAACTACAAAAATCAGTAGTTTTTCATTTTAACTATTATTGCAGGGTATTTCTCTGAAAACCTTCTTTTTACTGAAAAATTTAAATATAGACTAGAAAATCATATAAAATCTATCCATTTACTTTTAAGGTTAGCGGTATTCTTAACTGTGATAATTAAAATTCAGCATTTATTCTCCTAAAATATCTCACTTTGAAGAAGAAAATGTGTTTAATTTTTATTTTTGTGAGTTTTTCCTACGTGTGATATAACAGTACATATTGAAAAGAATTGATGGATAAATCAAAAATTATATTTTAAAGCAAAATCAATCAAAACTACACGCATATGAATGTCTATGTATTTACTGAGGGTGTTAAAAATGAAATCCTGAAATTCCTCTATTCATTTGGTTTTTTAAATATTAAATAATTAGATTTTATTAAAATATTGTTAGTTACGTTTTAATACATACATATGAGACAAACTTTTTTTATTCATTTTCTGTAAAAGTAACCTATTCATTTCGTTTCCTCACTTGTAAAAAATGTTGTTCGATTGGAATTTATACTATTTACAGAAAAGTATTTATAATTGCATCATGCAAGTTTTCATTAAAATACACTTTTTTACTTTGTAGTTTCATGATGCAACTGATAATTATGTTGCCAATTTCGTCCATCTTTTATGCATCTTTAATACCCCTAATTTATCTCGCAAGTCAAAGTGTTAATAGAAAATCCAGATCAAAACAAAATCCAAATTATTATTATTATGTATATACATTTTTTCAATTTATGAAATGAAATTAAATATTGAGAATGAAATGAAATTAAATAAGAAGTGAAATTAAATATTTAAGAAATGAATTTTAAAAACAATACTTTTATAATATGGATTTTTATAACAATAATTTTACTATATACTTAAAATTTAATGATATTTCAGTATAAAAATATAAAAACGAATAAAAACAATACAATCTATTCTGAAAATGGAATCCCAGTTTGGGAATTCTTTACAGCAACCAATCACTTATTTCAAATATGAAATGTAAAAAATAAATAAATAATAAAAAAAAAACTACACAATACGAAGTTTGATTTTACATAAAATTTGTTTTCAAAAATTTACTATAATTTGAAACAACAATTAATTATATTTTTTTAAACAATCGTAAAGTTTTTAATATTTAAACCATTATATTAAAAAAATACTCTTTTTTTCTCAATGAAAGGGAAATTATGGGAAAATAGAAAAGGTTTCTTTATTTTTAAAGTTATTTATTTGTTTAAAAGCACCATATAAATTATATCTCCGAAATGATTTTTTTTAAACCAAAATCGTTTTTTCTTTTAGATTGAAACATATATTTTTTATTTAGAAAAATAATATGATTTGTAATTATAATAATTTGTAATTATAAATAATTTAATTTTTAATAAATAATTTTGATTTATTTTTGATTTAGATTTATTTTTTGTTTTTTGTTTTCTGTTTTTTTTTTAATTCCTGTTGTAGCATAAACGATTAACGTGATACATAACATTTTGTCAAAACTAGTTTTAATTAACTTCTCCCAACTACAAAAATCAGTAGTTTTTCATTTTAACTATTATTGCAGGGTATTTCTCTGAAAACTTCCCTTTTACTGAAAATTTTAAATATACAAAAAACTAGAAATCTATATAAATTCTATCCATTTACTTTTAAGGTTAGCGGTATTCTTAACTGTGATAATTAAAACTGAGCATTTATTATTTTAAAAATCTCCCTTTGAAGAAGAAAATGTGTTTCATTTTCATTTTTTGAGTTTTTCCTACGTGTGATATAATAGTACATATTGAAAAGAATTGATGGATAAAACAAAAAATATATTTTAAAGCAAAATCAATCAAAACTACATGCTTATGAATGTTTATGTATTTACTGAGGGTGTTAAAAATGAATTCCTGAAATTCCTCTATTTCTTTGGTTGTTTAAATATTAAATTTTTATAGATTTTATTAAAATATTGTTAATTAAGTTTTAATACATACATATGAAAAAAAAATTTTTTTTTCATTTTGTGTAAAATAATCTATTCATTTCGTTTCCTCACTTGTTGTAAAAAATTTTGTTCGACTGGAATTTTTACTATTTAGAGAAAAGTATTTATAATTGCATCATGCAAGTTTTCATTAAAATATTTTTTTTTACTTTATAGTTTCATGATGCAACTGATAATTATGTTACCAATTTCGTCCAACTTTTATGCATCTTTAATACCCCAAATTTATCTCGCAAGTCAAAGTGTTAATAGAATATCCAGATCAAAACAAAATCCAAATTATTATTTATATATATCTATATATATATATATTTCAATTTATGAAATAAATTTAAGTGAAATTAAAAATTTAAGAAATGAATTTTAAAAACAATACTTTTATAATATAAATTTTAAAAACAATAATTTTACTATATACTTAAAATTTAGTGATATTTCAGTATAAAAAATATAAAAACGAATAAAAACAATACAATCTCTTCTGAAAATGGAATCCTTGTTTGGGAATTCTTTACAGCAACCAGTCACTTATTTAAAATATGAAATGTAAAAAATAAACAAATAAAAAAACAACTACACAATACGAAATTTGATTTTACATAAAATTTGTTTTCAAAAATTTATTATAATTTGAAACAACAATTAATTATATTTTTTAAACAATCGTAAATTTTTTAATATTTAAACCATTATATTAAAAAAATACTCTTTTTTTTCTCAATGAAAGGGAAATTATGAGAAAATAGAAAAGGTTTCTTTATATGTTTAAAAGCACCATATAAATTATATCTCCGACATGATTATTTTTTTTATCAAAATCGTTCTTTCTTTTAGATTTAAGCATATATTTTTATTTAGAAAAATAATATGATTTGTAATTATAATATAAATATATCATAGACGTTAATTGCATCCCATATAATTCTTAATATTTTTTAATTAAACAGAAAGTGTTTAATATGGATTTGCATGATAAAAAGAGGCACATATAGTGACAAAAAAAAAATTATACATTTACGTACATAGATACAGATATGTATTCAATAATATAATGTGTTTTTATTTAAGTAGGAAAATACTTTATAATAATAAAAGTTTTAAAACATAATCAATGTAAATGCTCGGATATTTGTTCATTTTACTTAAACAGCAAATATTTGCAACAAAAACATGCTGAGCAAAAGAAAAGAAAAAAATCATATAAATACAACTTAGCATGTAGCATAAAAATGTGTTTACATGAAGAAAAATGTTTCATACTTCATTTCTATGTAAATTTATTTTGATATATTTATGTTTTCATATGTAAATATTATTTTAACGTAAACATTCAGTTAAAGAGGAAGATACAATTTGCGAATGTTTTTCATCATCTAATAGAAAACTCTAGGTATAGAAATGAAAAGTAACATACAGAAAATTTTATTTCCATGAAAAATATTTTATTTACGTCTGGGTTTATTTTAATATATTTATTTTATCATTGGTAAATATTAATTTTTCGCAAACAGTCTGTTTTTCACAAAGCTGCATCCTGAATTGTTTTTCATCTTCTAAAAACAAGTTACAATAAAACAATGATATATAAAATATTTCGTTTTTGATTGTCATACCATTTCATTAGTATTTGTTTAAAAAAATGACGAAATACGGGACTAGGATGCCACGCTCACTCTCATTAATTTTACTCTTTAAAATTACAAATTATATTAGTAAAAAAAAACTAATCATACTAGAAACTTCATTTGAAACAGTGTTTGTACTAGGAAAATGCTAATAATCTCCGAAATGTTAAGGAAAATTCGAGTAAATTACGAGAGTTACAGAGCGGACTAACAAACCGAAATCATAAACACTTATCAACATTGTTGGAAAGTGTTAAAATGAATAATTAATGTTCCTGATAACTTTTTGTCGGTTGAAAATTAATTCAAATGCCTAAAATAAATTCGATTATAAAAGCATTATAATTTAACTATCTAAAGAATCATAACCAACTGTACAGTATGTCCATTGTAATAAACATTAATTTGACTTATATTTTGTCTAAACTATATTCAGTAATAAAATAAAACTATTTTCAATGCTAAATTTATTTTATAATCATTATATAAAAGAAATTATTGCCACTTTAGAAGGAATTTTTCATAAAAATCAAAAGAAAAAGTACACTCGTGTTTTTGAATACCAAAATATGACGCCATTTTCAAACAAAGCGAGCTGTAAACTTCTGTATACTGTTGCCAATAAAAAAACGGAAAGTTATGAAAAAGATTAGTTATTCATCTCTTCATGGAGCAAGTTTTAACTCACTATGGAGAGAGGGTTAAAGAGATAAGGTTTTGGACTGAATGTCTATTGTAATTGACACCGTGTCTGAAAAAGTTAAAACAAATAATTATGTTTAAAATTTTTCATGAACTTTTAAAAGCACTCAGATAAAAGAAAATACTTGCAAAATGCGCAATAAAAAATATTATTTCTTTTAAACTATATAATGTGATTGCTCTCCCTAAAACTGAGACATGCATTAACTAATGATTACACATTTAATATTATAAAGGTAAATTAGCACAAAACATTGAACATAAATTTTCCGTAAAACAAAAAAGACTCAATTTTATGAAATAAAATTAAATTTTTCCGAATAATTTTATAAATAATTTATTTTTATAATGAATATTAATTGAAATCCATCATATTATTCTATTCATCCGTATTGTAAAAACGTAAAAATGTTTATTCTTTATAAATTATGTAGTGAAAAAATTACAGAATAAGTGCTTAAATAAATAATAAAATAAAAGCTACCCATTTTATTTAAAGTGATTTTAGAAATGTCTTCTTTAAAATAAAAATCTTCGTAATTTCTCATAAACATGAAAAACGTGTAACGATATGACAACAAACATTTAAATGCCTTATGTTCCCTTGCAAATTACATTTTTCCACATTACTATTTCCATCAGACACAGTTTTCACAATTATTATCCAAATGCCTATTTATTTTGGGACGGGAAAAATATAAATATAAAAAGGATTCAAACAACAACGACAATATATATATATATATATATATATATATTAGGTGAAGATTTTTAAATTAGCTTCAAAAAAAGAAGGAAAATTTATTCAAATTCAAAAAGTAAACATAATTTGTAACTTTAAAATGATCCTGCGGGAAAAGATGATTTTAAATCTCTTCTTATGCAAATTGTATCCAAGCTAGTTAGAGAATTTTCGTATTTTTTTTAACATTCTTAAAGTTGTTATAACTTTTCTAACATATGAAAAACGTGTTTTGAAAAGTGAAAAATATTTTCAACGCGGTTGAAAAAAAAAAAAAAATTTTTCGAAAAACATTTAACATAGAGATGATTTTTTTAAATTGAAAAATTACAATCACATTTCGTGATATAAAGAACAGAAATGACATTTTCTTACGTATGAATGCGCTAAAAATATATTTTCAATACTTAGGTTGCTTGTTTTGTTAGATACAGCTAAAATAATATTTTACACTTCCATGAATTATACTTTAATTTAATTATTTCATTTCTTTTAACATAAAAACATATTTCCAAAAGTTTCTCAAGCAGCATCGCATGCATTTCTGAAAATTGTGACTTTTTTTCGTTTATCAAATGAGGCAAATATACTGCGAAAATTATGGTTAATCTGTACACAGCTCTACAAGTGGCTGATAGATTCTGCTTTTCAAGCTGGTAGGCGGGAGGGGCTTGGTTCCAAACCAATCGCGACCGTTGGCCTATCTGTTCAGAATTTTCGTGATTTTCTTCAAACTTTGAGTAAATACAGGTTAGATTCCACTAGAAAAACACCTACGGATGGCACTTATCCTAGGGCAAATATCCCTCCTGCAGATAATCGGGAACCATCATAGAAAAACATCAACACCAAATTGGGCACATCCTGCATAAATCACAAAAAATAAAACGAGTCTGATTGGAGTATCTATAATTATTAATATTATTATTATTAATTATGCATACATTATTAAATATTCTTACACAATGTATAATAGTATTATGCTTATTATTATTGAAATGACAGGCATATTATTATTGCTATAAGAAAAAATTTATTTTTAAAATCTTTGAAACTACCATTTAAAGCAAACATATATATAAGCTAGGTTTATAGCGTCAAATGACACAGACTTTTAAAATGACTATACCAGGATAACAGATTTCATTGACTATCATCTAATATGGTTCCCTTTATTATTCCCCGGTATGATAATTTTTGGGCAATAATTTAAGTGAAGTATCTAAATAATAACTTATATTTCATTAGCCAGCAATAACACGAATTTCCTGAATTATTGTACCATAATATGCTGATAAATTCTATTAATTCTTTTTAAAACTTCTAAGCATCGCATACTTTTTCACTTCTAAGCATTGCATGTTGTTTCAATTCTGAGCATCGCATATATATATATATATATATATATATATATATATATATATATATATATATATATATACAGGGTGAGTCATAAATATCGAAACCATAGGCTATCTCCTTAAATACTGCTCCTAGACCCATACTTCCAGTTGCAAAGTTTCATAAAAAACGTTGAATTTTTTGATGAGATAAGTTACAACTCCATGGGCGGTCTATTTTAAAAAATACGAAAATTAAATTTTTATACGGACCCCAAATTTTACACAAACATAGGTTCCTAACATTTAAATGCTTTTTAAAAGTTTCTAGGTGATTAACTCCGTCCTGTATAGTTTCAATTTCAGATTTTGTTTAAGTTTTGCCATTCTAACCTTCTTTAATTACTGTTTAAATGTGTCAGTTGATTTAAATCTCATTTTTTTATCACGTTAATTTCAATTTTTTTCAGTGTTTTGGCCCTGTCAACTTCATATTTGGATGTAATTTCATAAGATGTTTGGTTCGAACGTATTAAACCTTGATCAATTAAATACACTTATAACGGAATATTAGTGGGAGCTTGGCATAACAAAATACGCAACAGAAGCGTTATACTCTTAGACTTTAACATTCAAATAAATATATATATATATATATATATTAATGCTGTGTGGAATAAATAAACTACTCAGATGTAGCAATCTGAGGACTCTAAAGATACAAAATTCCGTGCATAAGTACTTGTTATCACTGAAATTGTGTAAATTATACAAAATTAAGTATAACAGTGTAACCCGAAAGATGATAAATACAAAATGTAAACAAAACCAATTCATGTCAAGAAGTAACTGAATCTGACTTTTTATGGAAATTCCTGCATTAGTTCTTAAGATAAAGCTATTGCAGAAATCGTAACAAATGCAGTGTTGTAGCGCCACACGTGGCGCTATTTACAACAAAATATAAACAACATCAATTCATGTCAAGAGCTGACTGAAAATGAAGTTTGATGATATTCCTTGCATTAATTCTAGAGATACAGCTATTGTGGAAATCGTACAAAAGACTGTACAGTAGGACCACCTGTTAAGCGATTCACACCAAAAACTAATCAGCACCAATTTATATCAAGGACTAAGTAAATGTAACTTTTTATTAAATTTCGTGGATTAGTTCTTTAGCTAGAACGCTCACAAAATTTATGTTATATACAAACATACAGGAGCAGTGAGTGACAGACAGACATTTTGTAAAATCATGTTTTTTGGTATCTCTGTGCCCTAAAACGCGTGAATCAGTCGAATTCAAAATTTTCATGAATCAAATATTTTCTTTTCTAAAGATAGAAAAAAGTGAAAATAGGTTTAAATCCAACATAAATTTTGAAGCTGAATAGTAAAAAGTAGATTTTTGAAAATATTTCTGTGTAATTTATTATAATATATATTTCCAATGATTCCGTTAATAGCAGTGTCATTATCGCTTTACTATTTTTACTAAACTTATTCCTGCGACAATAAGTTTTTAAGGCTTTTAATGAGAGTTTAATTAATATCACTTAATTTAGTAACACTTTTAATAATTGTTTAATAAGATGGTCCGGAAAATGGGTCGTGTCAGTTACGAGGCTGGCGCCAAGATCGAGATATTGCAGACATCTAGCATATTTCAAGGAAGTTAAAAGCAAAAATCTATACGCTTTTATTTTATATCTAAAAGTTAAAGTATTGTCTTGGATCGACATTTAATAATGATTAAATTTATAGTCGATCCCTTAATTGTATTTCAAATGAACTGATATCGCTGCGCTCAGAGGTATGCTTAAGTGGTGTAAGTCACGAAGTTTGGAAAATTTTGGATTTTAATATCTTTCGGGGATTTGTAGATATCGAGAAGATTTTTTTTTGTTCAATTCAGAAATAGATAAGGAAAATTTTTCTAATTGAAAGTTTTATCCCCTGGGGGGCCGTATAAAAATGTAATTTTCGTATTTTTAAAATTTTACCCCCCTTGGAGTTGCAACTTTTCTTATCAAAAAATTCACCTTTTTTTATGAAATTTTGCAATTAGAAGTATGGATCTAAGGGCAATATTTAAGGAGTTAGCCTAGTGTTTCGATATCTATGACTCACCCTGTATATGTTATATTAAATCTTACTGTTGTCATTTTCTCATAACAACTGAAAAAAATATTGTAACTAGAGTACTTGCTATCATATCTTGTAAGAAAGAATAAATTTATTCCTTAAAAAAAGAGCTATTAAAAGTAACATTTATTTTTATATGTGCACATTAATCATACAAACAAATGAAGAAAAACAATTGATAAATTAGCCTTTTTTTTCTCGAGTTTATACTGCAAGAAAAATATGTAATGTCACTCCGTAAAATTACATGCTGCCACCAATTTTAACGGGAATAATAAAGTGTAAATTCTAATTACACTTATAATAAAGTGTAATTTAAACTAATGTAACTAGTGTAATGTTACTCATTATGACGTAGTAATATAACGTAACACTGATTTTATCTGTTAAAGTACTCCATTAAATAGTGGCAGCAAGGCTAGCATCGATTTTACGGGGCAACTTTATGCAAATGTTTTATTAGGACATTGCTTTTTAGAATCTTATTGCAGTTTAGTAAGTTCATATGCATATGTTTCTAAACATGTTGTTGATTAAATGTGAAATTCTTTAGAGAATGCAAATGATGTCATTTTATATAAAATGAAAGCCAATATTTTAACACTTTTAACTGAAATAAGTTTTGTTGAGGTGTATTATTTTCATTCCGGGGCTTTTGAATTCTTCACAGATGAAAGTTCACAGTTGATGCTGCACTTTTGAAAATAACACAATTGAAATCACACCGATAAACACAAACTTTACAAAAAATTAGAGTGTTTTCATAGAAGAGTAGGGACGTTTAGGTTAAAACAATATTTGTTTGAAATTTAGACTATCCATTACTTGAAGCATATTTTATTGTAAATACTTTTGTAAATTTATTATACATTTCTGAAACGATTCCATCTTAAACATTTACTTACGACGAAATTCTACGAGTTATATCTCTTGATATTTTTTGCCTCTTTTTTCTATTGGGCGACGACATTAAATACTGTAAATGTAGAATTCCCGTTTCCTCGTTTCTTTCATCCTTTCCTTGATTCCTTCAAAAAACACATACTGAAAAAACATAATCTTTTACAAAAATTTTGTTTCTTTGTATAGGAAAACAGAGATGTTTAGGTTAAAACAGTAAGTATTTGAGAGTTAGAATGACCAATACAAAAAGCATTTTTTATTCTAAATACTTTTGTAAGTTTTATAAATTGCTGAAACCATTCCATCATAACCATTTTCTTTCGACGAATTTTGACGGGTTTCACCTCTTAATATTTTATTTTTCTCTTGAGAGTCGGCATTAAAATCTGAAAATGTAAATTTCTGTTTCCTGCCTTTTTTCAATCTTTCTTTGATTCTTTCTAACTTCACTTACTGACAAAACATAATCTTTCACAAAAATTTAGTGTGTTTTTATAGAAAAACTGAGATGTAGTTTAGGTTAAAAAAATAATTATTTGAGGGTTAGACTAACCAATACAAAAAGAATTTTTATTGTAAATACTTTTGTAGGTTTATAATAAATTGCTGAGAAAATTCCATCTTAAACATTTTCTTTCGACGAAATTTGACGAGTTACACTTCTTAATATATTTTTTCTTTTCTCTCTTGGGCAGTGGCATTAAATTATATAAATGTAAAATTCTGTTTCCTGCTTTTTTTCATTCTTTTCTTGATTTTTTTTCCATTCTTGAAATTTTGCATGGTTTTTCTTAGGACATACAATCCATTTCGAGATTTATTAAAAGCAGTATATTGCTATAATCTGGATTATACTATAATAAAATAAAATGAAATGATTGATTCATATGATGAACATTTAAACTCATCAACTCTTGCACATTTACATAATCTACCACACACATTTCATTTAAATGCTGCAAATAAGAAGTAAATAATTATCATTAATCTCAATACACATTCTTCGATATCCTCTCCGGCAAAGAATTTATTGACAACTACACCTGAATGGGAAATCAAAATTATCATTAATTAAGCATAAAGGAAGAGATTCACGTCTTGCTATCAGGATCATGAAAGCATCATCCTTGGTCGTGCTTTACATTCAAACATTGCTTCCCACAAATTGGGAAAGAACATAAATAAGCAGATAATAATTTAGGGATTTTCGTAAAATTAAGGATACGGTGGACATTATTAGGATTTTTTATCTTAAAGGTTATCAAAGACTGAAAGCTTATGATTCCACCTGTTCTCTATGTATGAACGTGCGTACGTATATAACGCGACAATTCATGGTAAAAATATCCGATTTGCTTCAAATTTTGAATACTGATTCTTTCTGATAAAGCGAATCCTTGAATGGTTTTGAGAGGGCCATTTTCACTATTCGCTTGTATTTCAGAATTTTATTTTTATTTTTTAAACCGAGTGATTTCTTTTCAAAATTGAGACAGATGTTAAAGTAAATGTTTAAAGTACATGAAAAAAAAAAATGTTTGTGCACTTTTCCCTATAATATAATATATAAATGCTATTTAAAGTTGGCTTGTTAGGCAAATTGTCAAGTCCCTTACCATTCAAAGTTACTGAAAATACTCAGCTTTAAATTTATTAAATGTCCTAAAATAAAATTATTTTGAAATGACTTATGTCCCTAAATTTCAAACCATGATATTTATCAGCAATACTTAAATTAAATTGAAATGAGAGACAGATTTAGACTCAAGATTTTGATCACATATTAATTATACAAGAATTTTTTCTAATAATTACTTTATATATTCATGTAAATTTTAAGAAAATTGTATATTTATTTCTTAGTTGAATAAAAAACAAAAGTAGAGTGGTGGAAAAATGATAATCAGTAAAAAACCGTGCGGTAACAGACTTGACATTTGGTAATAAATTGCACTGTAAAAAAAAAAAAAAAAAAAAAAAAAAAAAAAAAAAAAAAAAAAAAATGTAAAGGTACTAGACATTTTCTAGGAAACTGGGATTCCAAGAACTTTTCCTGTAACGGTAACAGGAAAAATTCAAGTTTCAGAATCGGTTACATGGATTTTTCCTGTTATCGTTACATGAAAAGTTCTTGGAATCCCAGTTTCCGAGAAAATGTCTAGTACCTTTACAGATTTTTTTTTTTTTTTTTTTTTTTTTTTTTTTTTTTTTTTTTTTTTTTTTTACAGTGTGGACACTATACTGAAAATGGCCGGGGAGTTTAATAATTAGGTATATAAGGGGGGAGGGGGGAAAGGGGCAGCTAACTCACTTTCTTTTGTTTTTCAAAGGACATCATTCCTTGAAAAAAAATAAGACTGGAGTAAACAATGAGTGAGATTAGCCTGTGAGTTCAACGCCATCAGTTTCACTGCACTGTAAAAAAAAATTCTGTAAAGGTACTAAACATTTTCTAGGAAACTGGGATTCCAAGAACTTTTCATGTAACGGCAACAGGAAAAACTCATGTAATCGATTCTAAAACTTGAATTTTTGCTGTTACCGTTACAGGAAAAGTTCTTGGAATCCCAGTTTCCTAGAAAATTTTTAGTACCTTTACAGAATTTTTTTTACAGTGTGGGCAATGTGCTTATGTTCTTTTTATTATTATTTTTTTTTTACTTCATCATAGATACATGTAATTTTGAGCTAATATACACTCTACCATAAGTATACTAATCTCCTTAAAAGACATTTTCGAATTTATTTTAATTTTAAGATATTCAAATATATTTAAAAGGTTTAAATACGCTTTAATTTTTGAGATATTTTTCTCGGTTTTACATTTTAGTCCCTAAAAAAAATATTCGATACAAATCTGTGAATTGCTTTTTTAATCCACTAAATAGTTCATTTTTGAAAGATTTTTTTATTTTTTTTTCTGAATTTCGTTTTGATTTTAATAAGAATTTTGGGCTTTTTTATGAAATTATGTTATTTTAACGAATCGTTGTTCTAAAAAAGCATACACAGTTCTTTATAAGCTAAATCAGGATTATTTCTTATCAATTTTATAATTTTTTGATCAAAAATAAAGATGCATGGAGCATTTCGAAAATGTAAAAACGTTAAAAAAATCAGTCTCCAGCAATACGGATAACAATTATATTAAGAAGGTCTGGGTACATTTTAAAACTATTTCAAGTTAAATTTTTTATTTTATTTTTTTTTGTCATAATTAACAATATTATTTGTATACAAAATCACATGGTAAAATTTCTCATACTTTTTTTTAATTTTAAAATTTTAAATTTATTAAAAAGTGAATTAAATTATAATCCTTAAAACTCTAAATATTGTTTATAGAATTCGATTTTTTTTATATTTAAATAAAAAGAAATATCAAATTTTTATTTTTATTTGGCTTTTATAAAAATTTTATTTCTTTTTAAAAAATTAAAATATTTAAATTAAAATTTTGGAAGAAAATATGTAATTTTTATTTATAAAATCTTATTTTCAAAAGTAATTTTTTTTTCAAATTTCCTGAATGAAAATTAAAGTAAAATAATCAAAAAATACATCGAATGATTTATCTTTAGCGGTTCTTGACTTGTAAATTTCAATTTCGACAAACTGGACTCAAAAGACAAACTGAAATAAAAAACAAGATGAAACAAAATACATTTCCCTAAAAACTCAAAACAGAAAAGGAAAAAAAAACGAAAATATTTATATTTCCTGTTCCAGATAAGATAGAAATATGATTTTAACGTCATTTTAACCAGAGAAAAAGAATGCAATAATTTTGCTTTAGAAAATTTGAAGATTTTTGTTTCCCAGACACCCTTAATATCTGAAAATAACAATTTATCAATGCATTTTAATAGAAAATATTTGTAAACGATTGTCACTGTTTGTTATAATATCAATTTAAATAGACTAGAATCTGCACCAATATGCTATATCTGTTTGATGGATATGAAAACATATAGTATTAACGAAACTAACGCGAGAAACTAAAAACACACATTAATATTATTTTATTCACTAACTTACCAGCCCAACAAGTGGCCGAGAGGTTTTGACTTCTCAACTGGTAGGCGGCAGATGCGGGGTTCGAACCCAATCAAGGCCGGACTAACCGTTCGGAGTTTTCATGGTTTTCTTCGAACCTTGCGTAAATGGGGGGTCCAACTGCCTTAGAAAAACCTCCACGAAGGGCACCTAACCGAAACTATATCCCTCGAGTAGATAATCAGCCGACGTAAAATAAATCAAGCCAACTCACTAACCTTAGATGTTGTTTTGAATTTTTTATTTAGTATGTAATATTCATTGCAAGAACTAGTTCCGGTTGACATGTTTTTTTTCAGACATAATAAAAAAGGACATTCGTCATTTCAATTTTAGTTACTATAACATATTTTTAGGCCGTTATAATTAGAAGCACTAGTACATTTCGTGTTAACTTCTCATCGCATACCTAAATATGCAAATGTTTTTTTTTTTTTTTTTTTTTTTTTTTTTTTTTTTTTTTTTTTATTCTGAGCATTTTTACTGTTCCAAACACGAGATGAAAATACGTGAGACGACTTACTGTTAAGAAGTTCTTTAATTAAATTTTGTTATGTCACGGTATTTGGTATAACAGTAAAAGCGTTTAATCGATACATTTACCTTTTAAAGATTTTTAGATGCATGTAATGTATTTTAGAGAAATACAACAAAAAATTAAAAATATATATATAATCAATGTTGAAGTTGCGACTATGAATTAAAATTTATTTTTTATAAGTTGTTGAAACATTGTCTATTGTTAAAACAGAAACAAAAATGTTAAAAATTTGTTAAAAACACTGTAAAAACCGCTGTTAAAAATCTTGTTCTATTTTAAACCAAATTTTGGTGCTCAATAGCTGCCATTGTAAGACGGTGAAAACTTGAACCCATATTTGGAGCTTTTATAAAAGCATGGTTCCAATAGTTGGAAAGAGATTCAAATGTGTGTGCGATATTTTACTATCTTATGGTGGCATATACTGCGCACCAAAATTCGGTTCAAACTAGAGCAAAATTTATAACAGTGTAATTGATTTACTCTAAAACAGTGACTGATTATATCTTCTATTATTTTATTCTTACTAGAATTGCTCAGCAAATAAACAAATGTACAATCTAGCTAGATGTGAAAATAGCAAATTTTCTTCCATCTCATTCATATTGATTTATGCTGATGATGACAAAATTTAGCTTTAACAGTGCCAAAATTAAATCTCGATCTATGCTCATCATAAGGTTTCTCAAGACATGAGAAATGCTACAATTTTGTAAATGCTGCAAAATTCAACATAGCAGTGCCACCTGTTGGGTGATTAACACCAAAACCTAATCAGCAACATCTTTCTTCAACATCGAACTGAATTGTAAATTAAATGAAAATTGGAAGATTAGTTCTAGAGATCTTGCGAATATTGTTACAAAAGAAGAATAATATCATCATGTTTTGGGCAATTTGCACCAAAACATAATCAGCAGAAATATTTATGAAAGTGTACCTGAATCTGATATTTGAAGAAATTTCGTGCATTAGTTCTCGAGATAGAGCTATTGAGGTAATCATGCAAAATACAGCATAGCAGTGTCACCTGTTGCACGATTTACACCAACATGTAAGAAGCATCAATTTATATCAAGTACTAACAAAACATAAAACTTGGTTAAAATTTATGCATTATCTTCTGAGATACAACTATTGCGAAATCATGAAAAATTGCAGAAAATCAGTGCCACCTGTTGAGCGATTAACACCGAAAACTAATTAACACAAATTCGTACAAGGGACTAACGGAATATAATTTGTTATTAAAGTCCGTGCATTAGTTTTTGAAATAAAGAACACAAAAATTTTAGTCACATACAGACAGACAGAATTACAGAATCACAGGCAGGCATTTTGTATAAACATGTATTTTGAGATTTGTGACACTAAAAAGTATAAATCCGTTGTAAACTGGAATTCAACTTTATTTAGAATCCAATAAATTATTTTTCTAAAGATAGCTCAATGTAATAAATAACTGTACATGGATAAATAAATAAATAAATAAATAAATAAAATGTAATTTAACAAATTATAGCAACTATTTCTAAAATGATATTGTATTTAAATAAAAAAAAATACTACATTTTCATGTTGATCATAACAAGTCATATATTATGTATGCCATGCATATATTCCTAAACCTACGACAAAATAAATAAATAAATAAATAAAAACAGTAGTTTATAGATATACCACTTTAACTGTGTAAAATGTGAATTTTTATTTGATGAAGTTAATCAGACTGACTCCTGAACGCTTCATATTACTTACGACATGGATTAAGCATTAATATTCCTAGACCAATTATAAAAATTTTTTAAATAAAATTTCAGTTTTTCAATTTTCGGAACTACAAATTTTTTAAACTTCTAAACATCGCACATTTAAATTTTACATCGTTGCGTAGAGAAAAAAAATTCATTTTTAAATGAAATTTGTTTGAAATCTTTATCACAATCTGTTTTCAAATTATTATTTTTAAAAATTTTTATTTATTTATTGGTGGCAGCAGAAGTATTCCATTTTTGGACATTAAAAATGGACCAATCAGAAAACGAATAAAATAAAATAACTTTCGGAAATCAATGAATAAAAAGGATTTAGATATACTTCAGATTTCCCAGTTCTCTACCGAGAACAACAAATATTTTCCGAAAAATTAATAAATAGTCACTTTCTTTTTAAAAGTTTTTTTTTTTAATTTTAAAATAGTTTTGTAACTCTAGATGTACATTTAACAGTCCCATAAAGCAAAGTAATGTTATACGAATATTGTTATTTTTTTCTCCTGTTCAAATTATTTTATATAACTGTGTCGTTTCAAGATTCGTAGAAGAAATTATTTATTGTGTTGAAAACCTTATGTGTTTGTTCACAAACAAAACCATATTTTATTAAATTAAATTTCATTCAATAAATAAAACTAAGATAAAAATGATTAGATAATTTTTTTAATTTTCTTGAAAAAATATATATCCATATTCAAAATGTATACACATTTCACGGTTTAAAATTATCCTATGGTAAAAGGCGATTTAAATCATTCTAAAATTAATTTGGCATAAATGTAAATTCTATTTTCTGAAACTTTTAAAATACTCAACATTTAAGAAATTATGCAAACTTTATATTTATTTTAGTAAAAATATTGTATGTCATGTAAATTGAAGTGTCTCAACAAAATATATCACAGATAATGCTTTGGAAAACAAGATATTCGAAAAGAACTATTTTTATTTTTTTTAAACTCATTTTTATTGTAAAAATGAAAATGAAAAAAATTGTGAAAATATAATAAAAAAAATTTTTATTAAAATTTAATGCACACGTCTGCTGCAACTTTGCTACTTAGTTATCTTCAAAATAGTATTAAGAAATATTTTAATAATACATTCCGTAAATTGTCTTTAATAATCAAAATAAAAATATTTGTCTTGTCTTGATGAAATTTGTAAGAAACTTTAAATTTTTATGTTTATTTATGTAAAGGTGACTTGAATATTTTATAATAATCTAAATATAATTTTTCAGAAACTTTATAAATAAATTAAAATTTTCTCTTAATATATCTGAAAAAGAAAATACAGCTTTATGTAAAATTTCGAATATTTATATATATGATTTCTAATTTTTTCGTTATATTTGATTTATCTATATTTTGTTTATTCATTCATCCGATCAATGCAGAAGTAAATATTTCATTTTCCGCCGCAATTATTTTTTTATAGCTCAAATACTAACTAAAACAATTTTCCTCATTAAAATTAGTTATAATCCTGAGTAACGCTTAGTTGCAGAATTAAAAATAGTCCATTTGGTTTGTTATCCAAAACAAACAATTAACTTTATATAAACCAGAATTTATACATCGTGACATTCACAATAACAATATACCGTATTTACTCGTGTATAGGGCGCACGCGTGTATAAGGCGCACCCCTACTTTACAAGTAAAAGTGGCGATTTCTTAAAATCTCGTATATAAGGCGCACCATAAATTTGATACGCTAATGAAGAATGACCAAATGAATTTCAGTAAAAAAAAGTCGAAACAAACATTACACCAGACCTGAAAACAAGACGAAAATGTATTTTTAGACTTCAGGTTGTAAGAGAATGACAGGAAATAGGAGTGACGGTAAAGAAAATTGCTAATTAGCGTTGAGATATTGTCATTAGCTCTGTTGTATAAAAAACTGCAAGGAATGAAATAAATATGCAGTAATACTTCAATTAAGTAGCATTTTCCGAGTTTTAATATCTTCTTTGAATAATTTCTTGTTCCATATGTATAACGTTCGACTGCATCCAACAGTAAAAAAATATTCCGTGTAAGGCGCACCTAGGAATTTTGCCCTAATTTTTTGGGAGAAAAGTGCGCCTTATACACAAGTAAATACGGTAACAGATTTTTTTTTACCGTGTCGAGTAAGTTTATGATCGCTACAGACGACAATATTTATGAACACGAATTTTTAAATAGTCACACCTACAGTTTATTGAATGTTGGATTTTAAAAATATATTTTAAAATGATATTTGAATGTCATTTTTTGAAACATAGTCCTAACAAAACTGATTCGTCCGACTCAATCGATCATACTGTCTGATAAAGATGAAATTTTATGATTTTTATGTGCCTTGCAATTTTGATAATATTAATAAATATTCATTACGAAATAGAATTTTTAACACACGGTATGAGTTTTTTTTTTTTTTAATTGAAATCCTAAAAACTAATTAATTGTTGAAATATGCAATTCAGTAAAATAGACCAAAATATAATTTATTTTTCATTTTACTATATTTTTAATCTACTTTAGCCAAATTAAAGTTTCAGTTTTAATGTTATTATAGTGAAATACAATGTATATAGTATTTCCAAAAATATCGTCTGATTAAAGAAAAGAAAAACTATTTAATTTTTAATTGATTTAATCGAATAACATATTGGTAGAAAATTAAAATGTCGAGTGTCGATGTCTTTGTCATCAGCGATGGATGGTGCCGTCAGGAAGCAGCTGATTGAAAAAGGCCCGGATGATAATGTAAAATCTATGGGGGCGATCTTTTCAAATATGTCACTCAAATTTTAACATTTTGACGTGATTTTTTTTTCAGTTTTACATAGGATAGCTGAGGACGATAAACATCCGGTCTAGTTTTGTACTTTTTTGATTTTGGTTATTTTATTTTTACATTAGGATAGTTCCAATCTCATAACCGATTCAGACCGGTTCTGAAAATTAAAGCATTTTTTTTTAATGTCTGACAACAAAATCGAAAAAGTAAAGAAAGGCCGGTTTTGGATCGTCCTCAGCTAACCTATGCAAAAAAAAATCATGCCAAAATATTAAAATCTGACTGATATATTTGAAAAGAACGCCTCCATAGACTTTACATTATCATCCAGGTCTTTTTTAGTCAGTAGTGTGGTGCCTTAAACTCTACCCTTTAAGCGGTCTATCCGGGGTTTTCCGTCACGAAATTTTTAGAAATAATGGCTGATTTAACGCAAAATCAGTATTAAAATTATATTTTGGAAGTGAATAAGATAAATAAATATGTATGTTTGTCAAATAAAATTCTTCATACCCATACCTTTTATAAATACAATTTTGTGAATTGTTAAACATGAATGGAATATTTTGCAGGCCGCTTAAAGGGTTAAAGTCTAAAGGACTCCAAGATTGCCGGAATGCTAAGTAGGTAATTTTTCTTCTCTCTCCTTTTTTTTCTCTCTCTCCCTTTTTTTCAGATTACACAGTAAAAAAAAAAAAAAAAAAATCATGAGGTTACTTAATTTTTTTTAGTAAATTTGTCTTCCACAGATTTTTTTAGTAACCATTACTCACAGTACTAATAGTAACCATTCCAAACTTTTCTTTTGCAAGTGAAACAAACATTTCTTTTGTAAACTGAACAAAAGAATTTTTTTGTATAACTAACTTAAAGTATTTTAGCGTGAGTCATGAAGCAAATTTTAGGAACACCACCAAAATTATTTTTGGTAACCATTACTCATTGATTATTAGTAACTATTCCAAACGCAATTTTAGCAATTGAAACAAACATTTATTTTGTAAATTGTGTAAATGAATTTTTCGTATAACTAACTTAAAACTTTTTTAGCGAGAACCACAAAATGAGTTTTGTTGTTGATTTGTGCCCGAAGATCAGGAGTTTCCTTTGAATTGCTTCCAGTGTGTAAGAAGACAGACTTCTGCAGCGGAAGACTTTCAGCGAAGCCTCAATAGATGGCAGCATCAAACATAGCCACCTGCTCAATTTTAATATGCTTCTGAAGGGGAGGAAAAGTCCTGAGATCTTTATCCATGGTAACTGTTACGGCAGGAATTTCATAACCCCTTTAATTAGCGAGAACTTATACTGCATACACTCGGTGCGTCTTTGGTAGAGTCGAGCATCGAACCCGAGACCTTTCAGCCTGGAGTTCGGTGCTATGACCACTAGGCTATCACGGTCACAACAAGTGAGGTTTAGCAATAGCTATAAAAATATAAACCTATTAACTCTATTCGTTAGCTTTTTTCTAGTAATTCTTACAGATTTTCTTGTAACTGAGTAAGATTACAAAACATTTTTTAGTAATTGCAAGGATCACTGAGAGAAACTAAATTTTTTTTAGTAGATCGACCTTTTTTTTTACAGTGTAGGTTTACAAAAGTAAAATATTAAAGTTTTAATTAAATCCTGAGAGATTTATAAAATTAATGACATACACATTTTTTTACGTCTAATGCCTATTTAATCTTTACGTTTTTCTACAACAAATACTTTACGTTCAAATATAAAAATACATAAATAAATAGATAAATAAAAATCTACATTTTAGTCCAAACAGCTTAATTCTCATGCTTATTCCGAGAGACCTAACTGACCTAATTTTTTTTCAAACCTCCTCCCCCCCCTTTTTTTTTTGTAAGTATGTGATAATAGTGGGAAATTTTTATCAGTTTGAAATTTTAAGTAAAAAAAAAATAATAATAAATAAATAATTTTAAAAATGTGATAGCCCTACTACTTTTCTTTCTAACACAATAACGAAAAAGAATATTTACTTGCTTTAGTAGGTTTTCAAGCTTCAATTATGCGAAACATGTGGAATTCGAGATTACTATGTAGGAGACGATTTCAACTATACTCCAGATAATGAGTGCTAGCGAGGTTTTGGTTACTTTAGTTGACCAAAGACAGAGCACTAGAAGTTATTACTGTTATTTGCTTTCCATCGTTGGCGTACAGCGCGGGAGATTCGAAATACGAAAAATAGACCTATTACGACAAAGTAAACTTTCATCTATCTTAGGTAGCTACATTCAATATTTTTCATAGTAAACACTGTTCAAATCGAGTGGCATAGGCTTTTTTTTTAATAACCCGTGCTTTATAAAACTACAATAACATACTACACTGTTTAAAATCTTTTTCTAGGTTGAACCAAATTTTGGTGCTCAGTAGCTGCCATTGTAAAATGGTGTTATCTTGAACCAATATTTCGAGCTCCTGTTGAAGCGATGTTCCAATAATTGAAATTAGGTTGAAATAGGAAGCAAATGTTGGTCGGAGATATAACCATCTTATGGTAGCATCGATTGAGCACAAAACGTTGGTTCAAACTAGCGCAAAATTTTTAACAGTGTAGTTATGGATGAATTTTCTAACATATTTTTAGCACTTTGCAACAAAGTTGAAAAGTACTTATGCATTCGGTTTGTCTGTCCGTCTGTCCACGGTCAAATTACCGTAAATATACTCGGAATTTTCATGCAAATGATAAAGCTTTTTAGGGTCACCAAAATATGTTTGGTATTGCATATAAAGTATATGCGACTTATGGTTCATATATAGAGATACTCAAAAAAATTCGGTTATATAATGGTATATGGGGAAAAATTGTTTAGAGAGAATTTTAATTAGAATACACTATTTCAAATGCAAGGAAGTTGATATAAATCACTGAATTTTCCTACGATCATGTTAAGACAGATTCTTCATAGCGATTGTTTTTATTTACAGGGCACAGAAAAGAAATCTGTTGCAGTACTGTCTTTGCATAATAATTACTTTTAAATTAATTTGTTTTTTTTTTTGCACATTACTCTTTATTTATAAATTCTATAGCTAATATACAGGCCTGCACAAAAGTATTCGCATACCATTCTCCTTATTTGAGAAAATTTCAGAAAGTTAATTGAAATAAAAATGTAAAATTATTGTTTTTTTTTTTTTTTTTTTTTTTTTTAGTAAATTTGAAAATGGATAAAGCTCAAAAATTGCCTTTCAAATTTTATTTCTTATCACATCTTGATTTTTCAAATCAACAAAAAAAGAAGAAAAAAAAGTTAGTTTCCGGCATATCTTCCTCTTCGATTGATGGGTAAGATTTCTTAGACTGCAAATTTACCTTGGTATACCAGACTGAAATTTATTCACAACTTTTCCTCGTGGGAAAGGAAGACTTTGAAGAAATTTCTGAAAGATTTCGTCTGTTTGTTTGTTTTTATTCAGTGGGTCGTCACCACTTTTATTTTTCAAGATGTCATAGCCACATTATTTCTTATGTCTTTTTTACATTTGTAGCGCAAACTTTTCTTCCAAGTAGGAAACTAAACACTTTTAATATCTTAATAATTCAAGTTTTTTTTTATGCCTTTCTTCTTCTAATTTAACTCTTCAACGACGACTTCTACCATATTTACTGTCACTGATATTAAGATTTTCTCAAGGATTGTCTTTAAAAACTGTACTTTTTTTTTTTTTTTTTTTTTTTTTTTTTTTTTTTTTTTTTTAGTGAATACAATTAAGGCACCAAAAGCAAGAATTGAGATTTCCAGTTGAAATATATACCCGATTTAACTAACTAATCACATGACAGGTAGGAATACATGCATTCACATAACTGGTAAATTTGTAAATATGTAATTAATAGAAATGAGCAAATTGAAAAGCTATACTTACCAATATTTCTTCTTCTATTTATTTTCGAAGTTCAAAATATCCCTTCTAGCATCCCATGCACCACCTTAAATTTTATTTTCATTCATAATGTGATGGCTAACATTTTTATCATACGAGATATTATTAAAAATCAGTGATTATATATATACGTAGAATTTTTTGCATAGTCTGAAAGCACTTCTGTAAATTTGTTTTACTGAAATCGTTTAATCTCGAACGAAAGTAAAATGTGAAATCGAAAAGTTGTTATGTTTTCTTTTTTTAATACACTTTAATTTAAGAAACATGAAGTAAATTTATGATAAAACATTCTTTTTAATAAATTCAACAAAATCTTTAATTAATGGTTTATTTTTTAAGTTTTATATTTTATAACAAATTCCTTAAATCTCATTTTATATTTATACACTAATCGCAATTTTTAAAAAGGGAGAGAAAACGAACGTTCGTTAAGAAGTCTTTTTGAGTTTTAAGAAATAAAATTTCTGTTAAATAGTTAATAAAATAAGTTCGAATTTGAATATTTTCATATCTATAAGTAATTTTATTTTTTAAGTTTAAATTTAATGTCCTTTAAAACATATTCTTTTGAGTCATTGTGGATATAATTACATGGATACAGACAAAAGAGATCCATTTATTTATGAAGAAAATGTAAAAGCATATTGCTTATTTAATTTAACCACTAGTCTTTTAACCACTAACTTTAATTTAAGCACTTTACCTTTAATGTACTAGGTATGAATACATGGACTATACAACAATAACAAATATTTCATAAAACATAAAAGGACAAAGTAATTTGACCATTGTTAATTAGAGTACATATACTTATTGTACTCAGTGTAAAAAAATAAGTAACGGTATTGCAAATTGGTTGCAGCGATGCTGCCTTCATCTTAATATATAACTAACCGATATGTCTGGGGTTATGTTACAATAATGCGCAATATTACACAACTCATATCAGTTTAAATTGCACCATTATAATGTTAAATTTCTCCATAAAATTCTTGTCAGCATATAGACTCTAATTTTATGGAGTAGAGCAAAATATTGTTTTTACAGTTTAACTGAAAAAAGAAAATTTTACTTGATCTAGTCGCAGAAAAAAAGTAAATACCCTTACTAATCCTGCAACTAATTAGAATAGAAGAAAGTTTTCGTTACCAAACGATTTGAAATAGTTGGAGTAGTCTACATTGAAATTATGTATGCAAAATTTGCTTATTATCATTTAACAAATTAACTAGGCACAATTTCTTTTTTATTAGCAACATACAATTTTATTTTATATTTTAAATTTTCGATTTAAACTACGCCTAGAAACGAAATTTTCAATCATTTCGATTATAAGGTTTTGATTTATAAACATTAAAATTTTACGATAAATCATTTAGTATTCTATTTAGTTAACATTTAGTAGAGTTTATATCTAATGTTAAATTATATTTTTTATAATGAATGAGAGAATTAGTATTTTTTAACTAGATAAAAAAATAATAGATGGCACATATGAGTTTTATTACAATTGATTGTAGCCCATACCAGAACTCGAACCGAATACCTTGGCCTGTGACCAATGATTTTCATTAAAGGTAACTGGATAGCACCGGGCTGGCATAACAATGACTTCTCAGCCATGTCCAAAAAATAAGATTGAACTATATCAGTCAAATACTATCCAAATAGCTTAAATAAAAAAGCATTGAGACAACACACCGAGGTATTCAGTTCGAGTCCTGATCGGGAAATTTTTGAGTCAGTTGAAATAAACCTCAGTTGTGTTACTCCAACTGCGAATAGTCCAATGAAATGGTCAAAAAGGACCAATAGATGCAGAAAATCTGTAGAAGATTTTACGTTTTAAAACTATCTACAGGGACACTAATAAAAGGGAATTAATAAATTTCCAACAAAATATCTCGAAGCTAAATTTTATGATGCTAAAAAAATAATTAAAATTTTCAGTGTTATGTTTACAACTTCAAAACTATAAAATTTTAGTGAATCATACTTAATTACAAAAAGAAAGAAAATTAAATCATCTATATATTTCATTCCAAAACAGTTTTTTTAATACATTAATAAGTACCCTACATTTGGACGAAAATGATACTTTTTTTCAAATTTCTGAAAATCTATAGAATATTTTGGAGGATCTTTTTGGATCTTTTTTTTAACCTTTGAAACCGTCCTTCATTGAATTTACTCTCTTCAACGTAACTCGTTTAGATTACGATGAGCTATATTTTCTATATTATCTAGGAGAAAAGCATTCTGTTGTTCCTAAACAGTTTTGATCTTTTTTTTAACCTTTTGCGATAAAGTCAACATGGTCGTGAAATTAATCGACTTTGATCGGTGATTTCCCAAGCATAATCTTTATAAACATTTTCTTCCGAATAAATAATGTCATCTACATTTTTGAAATTAACCCTATTATACTTTTTGGCGACAGTCCAGCTTTTCAGTCCTGATTTTACAAAAGAATGTAACTTGGTATGCCCCTTTTTACAGCTGAAGGAGACAACAGGCAGCAAGGATTTATCTGTTCACTTTAGGTAAATTTTGAACAGGCTGAATGACACCGTCAGACCTAAGAAGCCAATAATATTCTTCACGAGGATGTTTTTTCGCAGTTAAGCTTGCGCCTCATGGAAATTAAGCTTACAGTGCAACCTCTCGCGTTAGTGGTACACTGTAAAACATTTGTGTAATGTTACTCCATAAAATTGGTGGCAGCTGCTACTTACATTTTATGTCGTAATTTTTTCACGTATATAATGGGGTAATTTAAACATATATTACTGGTGTAACATTGCAATGTTACACCGATTACACCGGATAAAGAGCTTTATATAATTGGATGCAGCAAGGCTGTCACTAATTTTATGGAGTAATTTAACACAAATGTTTTCCAGTGTATTCTTGCAACAGAAAGCTTGCTTTTTATCTCAGATTTAGTAAATAACTGGAAACTCAAGTTGTTCAATGTTTATCCGGTGTCTGTGCATCCATAAGAGGGTGTGATAATAATTTTAGTCCCTGACTTGTTGATTTTTTGAGATAGAAACTCTGATTTACTGAATATACAGACTATTTACTCAAGGACTTTACTTATTTTCTGTTCAAAGTGCTAAAAAAGTTTGGTCTAACTTGCCCGAAAAAAATCTGTTATTGTATCACATTTACTGATTGTATGAATGAAAAATCCATTGGTATAATTCTATTTTTATAACATGATTGAAAACTACTTGGTTGCTATATTATCACTTCCTGATTTTAGGAAAAAAATATTTGAGTTAATGTCCCAATATCATAATAATCACGAGACGATCAGTAGAATCTCTAACAATTGAGACATTTGCAGACGCTTTGGCTCATGAAACAAATATGGTATTAAGTTCTTCTTTTGTCTAGTCAGCTTGAATTTATTACTTTTAAAACTCTGATTTATGCAGGGAATTGAAGTGGTTCTTGTTTCTATCATTGGTTAAAAATTTCTCCAGAAAGACCCTTTTTTAAGGTTTCTGCTGCAACCATGACTGCTGTAGAGTTATATCTTCTAGATGGACGTGCTCTTTTAATACTTTTCGTTACATTCTGTTTCTCCTCAGATGGATACCCATCGGACGCAACCATGATCTGTGATACTAACATTTTCTAGATGAAAGAAACGTAACTTTTAATAATAAACTTAAAGGAAGCATTTCGAGGCGACCTTACTTGTGATAAAGTCACTGCAAAATGAGGATTTTATGCGTATCTGGACTCTTCGTCTGAGATCAGAGACAGAATAGGGAGCATGTTTAATGTTTAAATACACTCTACACGATTTTATCAACCTGCTTTATTAAAAAACCCTTCGAAAAATTGTCAGTGGATGAACAGTAGTACATAATTGGAATGTTTCTGAATCTCAAGCTGCTGATAATAAAAGCCGACGTTACTACTTTATACTTTTGTGGAATTCCATGCTTTTGAAATTACCTTTAGCAATTCTTCAGACTCCGGCCTGTCAAATTTCTCCAGTGAAATTAAATTTAATTTCAGCCACTCCAACAATTCCACTACTGGTAGAGATTACGTAATCACTTTTGGATACTATAGGATGCACTTGCACTTACAACAAATCTCTCAGTTTGTTTGAATCATTATTGCGGGAACTTTTGGCATCAACGTACTGTTCAGAATGTTCAGAACCTACATTAAAGTATTGTTATATTTCATGGTATATGTTTTGAAAGTGAAACAATCCCAGAGTCCATTTTGGTTAAATGCTGTCTGTCATTCTTCATCCATGTGTCAATTTTCAAAGGGCTTTTAGCCGTTTTGATTAATTTCTTTCATTAACGGCTAATTACCATATCAATCTAATTTACAGAATTTTCAGCTTTCCACTGCATAGTAAAATAGTCTTCGGCTGTGAAATTTCGGCATTCAAAAATGTTAACTTTTTATTCCAACTTTAAAACGTCTTACAAGTACAGATGTGTTCTTATGTGTCATTCTTCCTTAATTATTCATCAAATAGACTTCATTTTCACAGTAAGAGACGAAGAAAAAGATTTTCAGGATAGGAAGCGGTAAAAAATCCCACATTCTGCGAGGATTAAAAAAATGTGTCATTTTCTATTGACCGTGAGGATTCTTTTTGATTCCTACTGTACAAATACAGCTCAGTTCGAAACAGAAATTTCTTTAAAAGTTATAAAGAACAAAAAACACTAAAAAAGTAAGTAAAACTTTTTTTAATCGCATGTGTTAAAATTCTTACCTTTCTAATTAATGTTTCTGTTTAAATTCCTTAAAACCTTTGTAAAAAATTCCTTAAAACCTTGTTTAAAACCTTTCTTTAAAGTATAAGCTTGACACAGCTGTGGATTGACGATAAAATTTTTTTATCATCTTTAAGTTCCTTGTTTCTTTTATATTTTTCATTCCATTATGCTATCGTTATTAGTTCTAAAAGTGACAAAATACGTCAATTCATTTTTCGGTGTTGGGTCTATTTTAGTAAAAATTAACTCGTTTAATTTTCCAGATAGAGAGGCCTTTTAAAATTCATATTGTATTTCAATAGGGCATATCTTAGCTTCTCCATTTAGGATTCAAAACTTTCCTTTTATAATTGTTTTCATTTCAATAAAAATACCGCCTCTTATTTATTTTTATCCATGCAGAATTTCCGAAGACGTAAGTATCAATCAAATAGACCATGTGGTTGTAAATTCGGTAATTTGGTGATAAAGAAAATATAAATAATGATTTATTTTAATCAAATGTTCTGCTTCTATTGTTCAAGTTGACTAAAATGCCCTAAATTAATAGAAATGTATTGTGTCGTATAATGTGTATTACGTAAGTGTACATTCTAGTTGTAATGCACATTTCTTTAAATTTATTTTAAACAAGTTAGAAAAATCATGCGTTAAGCGTAAATTATGAAACACTTTCCAAAACTTCCTGAAATCTTTAGCAAAACTTTGTTATTTAGGGAAATAAGAAAATAAGATTCTACAGTCCATGGCCAAATAAGTATTCCAATACTTTTGAACAACCCTGTATTTAATCCGTAGGTTGATATATATATATATACATATAGTCGAGTCTCTCTATAACGAAACTCCATCCAACGAATTTCGCTATTTAACGAATTTTTACAGGAACGGTTATTTTTTTTCATGATTACATGAAAAATAATCTCCATATAGCGAAATATACATCTTCATTTAAAGAATTTTTTCGAAAATGTTCTTTCATAAGTTCAGAAAAACACTTCAAATTATTTGTAGAATATTTCTTTTTTTCGTTGATTTCTGGTTTATATTTCTTAGCTACAATCCTCTACCTTATTCCTCATGTCCAAAAAAGGCATTCAATCCCCCCCCCCCCCCCAAGAAAAACATCTTTTTGCATGGTTACGTTTGACTTTGATTTAGTCAAGATAGCATGCGTTCTTGGAAAAGATTGAAACATTTGCTGGCTAGTAGGGCGATTTGCAACTATCACAAAGCATCCTAAAAGATCAATTTATTCCATTATTGTATTTAAAATGGTGGTGTTTGTTTCTTGGTTTGGATAGAAGGGCAGGAATAAGGCGAAATTTTAGAAAAGGTCGTTTTTTCAGGAGATTTTCATCTGCTTAAATCAACTGTCATTACCTTTAGAGTTTAGGGAGGATGTTTGTTTTTTGTAGTTACTCGGAGTATTTTTTTGTAGAGAGAGATCATTTGAATCAAGAATTGTTACTTAATGTCATCTTTGCTGGTGTTATCTTCTACTGCATTTGAATGAAATCGCTTCTAGTTTAAACAACTCTCTTTGATTAAGTAATAATTCAATAAGACACTGGGAAAAAAAGAAAGTGGCGAAAATATTTGAGATTTTGAAAAAAATTCCGTTATATATTTCAAAAACATTGTTAAACACCTTAAAAACAAATATGTTTCAAAATTTAAACATTAAATGAAAAATTTTTGCCGTTCTTCATTTGACGAATTTTTCTACATAACGAATTCTTGTTTGAAAGATGGATTTCATTATATAGAGACTCGCCTGTATGGATACTATTTAATAGGGAAATTTAGTTTAGCAAGAAAAAGCCTAACTGGATGAAATTTCTCTTCCAGCACTTTATTCTGATAGATGAAATATGCTTGTATGCTTTTGTTCAGCCCTGTAATATACCTAGTAGTTTTATTACACGGCAGTATTTTGTTTAAATGTAGTTCAAACAAAAACACATTTAAAACATTTAAAATCACATTTTCACAAATTATCATTTATGGGTGACTATGTAGCTAATTCTTAGAGTGACTCTGTACATAATTCTATCTATATTCTACAAACATTTCTTAGTAAACTGAAAGCAGTTAAACATATTTAAAAACCATCTTTAAGTTAAATACTCTCACATTCAGTAACATTTATGAGCTCTTTATGTAATCCTTGTATGTACACTCATTTATACACACCATATAATTTGCAGACATTTAGTAGAACCTAAAAACGTATATCTTAATGGAAAATGTATTTTATCCATCAGCTACATCGATAATATACAGTACTTCGGATAAGAATATAAGATTTGAAATCTTTTGTGTGTCTCTGTAAGTACTATGCATTTCATATTATGCGTTAAATATTAAGTCTCAGCGGCGTAAATCAGTTTTGTGATACCTGAAATCGTTTAACATAATTAAAATATGTCGCAAACAATTCCCCCTTTTATTATTCAGCACGGACAGAAGGCTATACCGCCAGACGGACAGACAAATCGAATGCATAAACACTTTTCAACTTTGTTGGAAAGTTATAAAAAGCGTTAAAAAATAAAATAGAGTGTTTGACAAAAACAAATAATTGTTTCGCTAAATAATACTTTGCAACTAAATTTTTACACGCAAATCGCATAATTCGACAAAAATAAATAAATAAATAAATAAATAAATAAAAGGAGAAAAGGAGAAAAACTACAAAAAAAGGTAAAAATTATCTAACTCCAAATAATTTTAAAATAAGTAAATTCTCCAAATAAGTTTCAGTGAAGAATTTTTTACCGATATTATATCAAGAACAATTTTACAGAAAAAGGAAATAATTTAATAAAAATTCAAACTATAGAAAATTCTAAAATATGTTAAAGATTTTAACTATGAAAATGTATTTTAATCACTGCTGGGAGATGGTATTTAATTTCTTTAACGAGTCTTGAAGTTGATTTGGAGCGTTGAGAAGAAAAAGATTCGGTTTCAAAGAACAGAGAGAAATTTTTATTGAAATTAATTCACAGAAAAGAATGAGCAGTTTATTACGGTTTAAAATACTTTTTCACTTGTATAATATTTTTATTAGTTGCGAAACATTTTAGAGTCCTAATGAAAAAATATTAGATAGGAAGAATGTAATTGCTATTCATTTTATTTTTATTCATCTTTTCTTTTAGAGTTTTAAATTTATATATATTTTTTTATTTACCTAGGTTATGGATTAAACGTCTAAAGACGATCCTTATGCCACTTTTAACTGTTAGTTGAATGTGACAATCCCAAAACTTTAATCTATGGGAGATATATTAATACTTCAAACTTAGCTACCACAGTGCCAAAATACAATGACAAACTTTGCTCATCGTGAGGATTATAATGGTATGATGTTCCGTGAATTAGTTCTTGAAATAGGGTTATTGGGGATCTATTTTGAAATCGGAAAAATGTCAATATAAAAGCGCCACCTGTTGGGTGATTTATACCAAAATATATACAATAATATTACTTATCTAGATATACCTGAATCTGACGATTGATGATAATTCCTGAACTAGTTCTTGAAATAGATCAATTGCGTAAATCGAAAAAAATCACCATAGCAGCGCAACCTTTTGGGCGATTGACAGCAAAAAATCCCTTATTTGCAGCAACTTATATCAACACTTAATTGAATCTGAAGTTTGATGAAAATCCGTGCATTAATTCTTGCAATAGAGCTTTTGAGGAAATCGTAAAAATGCAGCATAGCCACGCCACCTGTTGAGTGATTTACATCAACATGTGAAAAATATCGATTCATATCGAGGACTATTTCAGTCTGAAGTTTGACAATTATCCGCTAATTATTGAAATAGAGTTGTTGAGCGTATTGTAAATAAAGCAGCATAATAGCAGGCGTAAGATTTGATTTTATTTAACTTTATTTACAGATTTTACGCATTTCTTGCTTCTCAATGTACACTGTAAAAAAAGGATCGATCTACTAAAAATATTTTAGTAATCCTTGAAATTACTAAAAAAATTTTAGTAATCTTATTCAGTTACAAGAAAATCTGTAAGAATTACTAGAAAAAAGCTAGCAACGAATAGAGTCAATAGTTTTATATTTTTAATAGCTTTACTAAAACTCACTTGTCGTGGCCGTGATAGCCTAGTGGTCATAGCACCGAACTCCAGGCTGAAAGGTCCCGGGTTCGATGCTGGACACAGCCAGATACGAACCGAATGTATGTAGTGTAAGTACTCGTTAAATAAAGGGATTATGAAAATCCTCTCGAAGCAATTAGCAATGTTTGGTGCTGCCATCTATTGCGGCTTTGCCGAAAATCTTCGTCCATCTTCTTACCCACTGGATGCAGCTCGAAGGAAGCTCCTGCCCTTCGGGCACGTGTAATGGTTATTAAAAATATGTTTGGAGCTATTCCTAAAACTTGATTGGTGATTCATACTAAAAAGTTTTAAGTTAGTTATACAAAAAATTCTTTTGTTCAGTTTAAAAAAGAAATGTTTGTTTCACTTGCAAAAAAAAAGTTTGTAATGGTTAATAAAAAAGTCTGTGGAATACAAATTTACTAAGAAATTTTTAGTAACCTCTTGAATTTTTTTTTTACAGTGTAGTGAAGGTATTTTCTTTTTGGCGAAATATGTAACACAAACCATTATTTTGTGTAGAGATAAACGTATTTATTTTAAACTTCCAAATTTTCTGCTGAATGATATATATATATCAAGGACAGTGATTCATCTCGAGGTAAAGACGAAATTTGAGCACTGGATATGAGATGCTTTTTCTAAAGAGATTTTGAAAGTGTTCTCAAAACAGCTTGTTTTCTGTCAGTCTTGTGTCACTCTGGATCTGTCATCATTTTCAAATAGTAGGAAGTGTTACCTATACCTGATAAATTAAATCTAAAGCTTTGGAAAGTCCTTGTGCATTTCTTCAGTTTTGTATATTGTTTTTAAGAAGTTCTTTTTATTTTATCATTTCACTCAATATTATTTAATTTTTAATGTGGATTTGTATCGTATAATTCGTGAACAAAGTAAAAATTATAATAAATTAGTATTAAGACGCTAGAAATGATGTTGAGAATAAAATAATAACGACGATCTCGTTATACAAAATATTTTACTTTAAATATCTTTATCGGATTTTTTCAGTAAAAGAAAACTTCGCAGATATTTTTTTATTAAACGATAAATAATGATTATTTCTTCGAATAAAAACAGTAATTTAAATAACTATATAATCCTTTAAATTAGTTAATTCGGTATTGACTAGCAAATTACTCTTATAATTTAATTTACGAATGATTATGTAAAGAAATATAAGATGCTGCAGTGTGATATTTAATTTTTAAAATGACTCTTCCAAATTTCAATCGAAACGATATTAGAAAAAATAACCAGGAAAAAAAGAACAATTAAAATTGAAATATATTGACGTTAATTCCTAGAAAGGAATGAACAATCCTATAAATTAAAAAAGTAATTACAGTCACATGAGTAGTAATTAATGCAGGCAGTACTTTTAAAAGCCAACACTTAAATAGAATATTCTACCCAAAGAATGCAGTTACTTATATATATATATATATATGGTTTTATATTATTGATTTTTTTCTTTATGTATATATATATATTTTAATCTTTTTATAGTTTTTTATTCATTACTTGAAGCAGATTAATAATGTTCCTTTTAACATTTTGGTTAATGAAGTTTTTAAAACATATATATCGAAGAAAAAAAAAATAGTGTGGGAATTTTTTTTAAATTTTAAATGCATTTTATTCTGTCATTTTATAGCACTAAAATAAATAAATAATTTTTTAACTTGATTTTTTAAATTTAAACGTATACATGTGCATTAAAAACAATAATAGAAATTGGATTTAATTAATTTCAATTCCTCTTAACTAAATTTGTCTTAAATCAATTATAAATACTTATGTTTCATTCTGCTGAGCATAATTTCCATCATGTTTTTTTTAAATCTGATTTGAAATATGCAGCAGAAAAATAAATTTAAACCTAAAAAAAAGAAGCACAAAAATACTGTTTACTCAGGTCAGAATATGAAAGAAATTTAAGACTGAAACTGTAGTACATCTGAATGTTTAATCAATCATTGATATATCTTCATCTAGCTAGCAAATCAAAATATTATAATTTAAGGGTTCATTTTGGTTAAACGGGCGCCAGTGCTACATATACACATATACCATATTTACTCGTGTATCGGGCGCACGCGTGTATAAGGCGCACCCCTACATTACAAGTAAAAATGGCGATTTCTTAAAATCTCGTATATAGGGCGTACTATAAATTTGATACTCTAATGAAGAATGACCAAAAGAATTTCAGTTATAAAAAAGTCGTAACAAACATTACACCAGACCAGAAAAACAAGAAAATATAGTAGGAATAGTAGGAAGTGTTACCTATACCTGATAAATTAAATCTAAAGCTTTGGAAAGTCCTTGTGCATTTCTTCAGTTTTGTATATTGTTTTTAAGAAGTTCTTTTTATTTTATCATTTCACTCAATATTATTTAATTTTTAATGTGGATTTGTATCGTATAATTCGTGGACAAAGTAAAAATTATAATAAATTAGTATTAAGACGCTAGAAATGATGTTGAGAATAAAATAATAACGACGATCTCGTTATACAAAATATTTTACTTTAAATATCTTTATCGGATTTTTTCAGTAAAAGAAAACTTCGCAGATATTTTTTTATTAAACGATAAATAATGATTATTTCTTCGAATAAAAACAGTAATTTAAATAACTATATAATCCTTTAAATTAGTTAATTCGGTATTGACTAGCAAATTACTCTTATAATTTAATTTACGAATGATTATGTAAAGAAATATAAGATGCTGCAGTGTGATATTTAATTTTTAAAATGACTCTTCCAAATTTCAATAGAAACGATATTAGAAAAAATAACCAGGAAAAAAAGAACAACTAAAATTGAAATATATTGACGTTAATTCCTAGAAAGGAATGAACAATCCTATAAATTAAAAAAGTAATTACAGTCACATGAGTAGTAATTAATGCAGGCAGTACTTTTAAAAGCCAACACTTAAATAGAATATTCTACCCAAAGAATGCAGTTACTTATATATATATATATGGTTTTATATTATTGATTTTTTTCTTTATGTATATATATATATTTTAATCTTTTTATAGTTTTTTATTCATTACTTGAAGCAGATTAATAATGTTCCTTTTAACATTTTGGTTAATGAAGTTTTTAAAACATATATATCGAAGAAAAAAAAAATAGTGTGGGAATTTTTTTTAAATTTTAAATGCATTTTATTCTGTCATTTTATAGCACTAAAATAAATAAATAATTTTTTAACTTGATTTTTTAAATTTAAACGTATACATGTGCATTAAAAACAATAATAGAAATTGGATTTAATTAATTTCAATTCCTCTTAACTAAATTTGTCTTAAATCAATTATAAATACTTATGTTTCATTCTGCTGAGCATAAGTTCCATCATGTTTTTTTAAATTTGATTTGAAATATGCAGCAGAAAAATAAATTTAAACCTAAAAAAAAGAAGCACAAAAATTCTGTTTACTCAGGTCAGAATATGAAAGAAATTTAAGACTAAAACTGTAGTACATCTGAATGTTTAATCAATCATTGATATATCTTCATCTAGCTAGCAAATCAAAATATTATAATTTAAGGGTACATTTTGGTTAAACGGGCGCCAGTGCTACATATACACATATACCATATTTACTCGTGTATCGGGCGCACGCGTGTATAAGGCGCACCCCTACATTACAAGTAAAAATGGCGATTTCTTAAAATCTCGTATATAGGGCATACTATAAATTTGATACTCTAATGAAGAATGACCAAAAGAATTTCAGTTAAAAAAAAGTCGTAACAAACATTACACCAGACCAGAAAAACAAGAAAATACATTTTTAGACTTCGGCTTGTAAGAGAATGACGAGAAATAGGAATGAGTGACGGTAAAGAGAATTGCTAATCAGCGTTTAGGTAGTGTCAATAGCTCTGTTGTATTTAAACTGCAAGGAATGAAATAAATACGCTCCGAGTTTTAATATCTTCTTTGAATAATTTCTTGTTTTATATGTATATCGTTCGACTGCATTCAACAGTAAAAAATATTCTGTGTATAAGGCGCACCTAGGAGTTTTGCCCTATTTTTTTGGAAAAAAGTGCACCTTATAGACGAGTAAATACGGTATCTATGCATATATATATTTACATATACCTACATATGTGCATATAAATACATATATGTGTTTATATACACATATATACATAAATATGTATGCATATATATACGCACACACACACACATATATATATGCAATTATATATATATATCTATACCATTGGACCTCGGTTACCAAAAAATACTATTTTGAGTTCTTGATTTATTTGTCATATTTTTCATGGAATATACATACTTTTCCTGCGTTTTTTATATCGAAATATATACATATTTTAATACAGAAAATAAATACATTTTTAAAGAAACTCTGTCAGTATTACAAACAACTTTTTTTAGCATCGTAAGAATAAATCCAATAGTTTATAACAAATTATGCGTTCAACACAATATTATTAGTTAAAAATATTATAACTTTCAAGACGAATACCTTTTATATGAGACATGTATAATAATAATAATTACACATTAACAATTATATTAATTATGGTTTTTTTCTAGATGTTCCCTTTAAATAGATGTTTATTCGTATAAATCGTTTAAATACGTAAAAATATTTGACACTTTTAATATGCATTGTATGAAAGTATGTAATGCATGTGATTAAAAAATAATTTCACTAATTGAATATAATATATATTTATTTATCTTAGTTACTTAAATAATAATAATAATTTTTAAATATTTAACGGACATAAAATTATTTCTAAAAATTCTTTTATAATTATTAACAAAAATGTTAAAATTTGTGGAAAAAGAGTAATTATTAATAAATATTAAACATATGTGTATTTGAGTTTAAACATCTAGTTGAAAATTGATATAATAAATGCATTTGGTTAAATCGGGGATACTATAAAACAGAACGGAGTGTAAAAAAAAAGAAAAAAAAAATTTCGAAATTTTTTCTCAATAGCGCGGAAAAGTTGTGGAGTGGTTCCAGTAATAAAACTCACAAAATTTTAAAACAATCAATAAATATCTTCCGGTTCCATTTTTGGGACAAAATATGCAATTTTAGCCAAAAATGTTATCATTTTTCACATTTCAGTATTATTTTTAATTTTCAATTTTTTATTCGCCTTAGTGTGGTAAAACTGAAAGAGGATACATAAGGAACTCAAGTCTAAAATATTAGAGTAATTAAAAAATATCTTCCGCTTCCACTTTGGGTTCTAAATATGAGAAATTTTTCGAAAATGGTACGAATTTCACATTTTAGTTATTTTTTTATTTTTCAACTTACTATTCCCATTGACATGGAAATGTTCTAAGAATATGCAAGAAACATAAGTAAAAAACTTTAGAATAATAAATAAATATCTTCCGGTTTCTCTTTCGGGATCTAAAAATGTCAAAATACACTGTAAAATTTTTTTGTAAAATTCCAGTAGATGTACCGTAAATTTCACGGTACTTCTACCATTTTCACTCTTTACGGTATGAATACCGTATTTCTAAGGTATATTAAGTGTAAAAAACAGTTTTTTGTACTGTTTCGATTAAAAACGGTATTTACACAGTAAAATTATTATTTTTCCGTAAAAACTCGGTATTTATACCGTAAAATAATTATTTTTCAATAAGGAAAACGACATTGTAAAAATTTTCGTAGCATTTCAATAGATGTACCTAAATTTTACGGTACGTCTACTGTTATCATTCTTTACTGTATGTGTACCGTATTTCTAAGATATATTAGGCATTAAAAAAACCATTTTCTGTGCTATTTCGATTATAAACAGTATTTATACCATAAAATGACCAATTTCTGTGCTATTTCAATTATAAATGGTATTTATAACATAAAATGATTGTTTTTCAGTAAAAAGGCGATATTTATACTGAAAAAAATTATATTTCAGTAAGAGAAAATATCCTCGCCTCAAATTTGAAATCCTCGCCTCGGTGTACGGCATTTTCTCAAGCGATGTTCTTGTTGTTGCTTGGTAAATTCGCGCAGGTCTGAGGAGATGGAGGGGGGGAGTGCAGCCGTTAACTTGTTTTGGAGTCCAAAAATCTCAAAGGGTCACAATTCCTGCAATACACACTGTTTATTATAATTTTTATGGATACCATAATGTAACAATAAAAAAAGAGAAAGGACTGTATTTACTTTTGTTAAATAGTATTAAAGAAGAATAGATAATTATTAGAATATATAATTATTATCTTTAATTACAAGAAAATAAATAATGTAATTTATGAAAGATGACTAAAGTAGTCTACAAAGTAGACGAGGCTTTATTAAAGATTCACATGCATTTTATGTGTCTTGCGTGTCTGTGTAAGGGGGGGGGACTGATTCTGGGCCCGTCACGGTTCTCGACGGTCTGAATAGATGTTGTCTTTCTAGTGGGAACTTTTAATCTATCATACTGAATCATGTCAAATCCATCCTTAATTTTTATTGGAGAATTAAACAATTCATAGAAGTGAAATTCTAAGATTTTAAACTAGTTTAATTAATCACTTATTCATAGTCATGCAATTGGAATTGTAATATTATGTACGATTGAATATATATACCAGTGATATTCTTATATGTTAAAAGGGTTTGTTCACCTTTGTGTATGCTCTTTGTGTTTCATTCAGTTGGATCCTCATACCGGACGTGCAGGACAAAGAAGTATGTAACATTTTAACTATTTTTAAGTGAAAGTAACTATTATGCACGTATTTTTATTACATTTTTAACTTGCATTAGTTCTTAATAAACTTCTTCTTTACTGTTATATATTTGTCTTATTAATTTATTTTGGGTTTAAAAATTATGACATTAATAATTAATATTTTTTTAGGTATGACAAATAACAAATTTTTCAGCTAAAAATTATTTGAAATTAAAAGTTCTTTCAAAAAGAATCTAATAATACAATGTGAAAAATTTCCGTGGTGGAATTTCAAAGTGGAGTCTATTCATGAAGTAAAATAAAGAGAAGCACCGAAATATGGTACTGCTTATTTTTTGAAAACTCCAAGCTGGGCAACACGAAGCGTTTTACCTTTTTCTTTTTCCTTATTCAGCGACACACTAGTAACACGCATGTTCACGTTCTCTACAATTCTAATGTATCGAACGTCGCCTCTCTCAAATAATGAAGATCGGCGGCTAGTAAGTTGTCTGTTAAAAAAAAAATGATATGGTATAACGTATCGTGTGTGCTCAGATGGTGAAATTTTGGGGCCTATAAAGACCCATCCCCCGCGAATCCCCACGTTCAAAATTTAGACAAAATTATCATAAAACTAGAAAAAAATACATCCTTATCAGAAAAAAAATAATAAAATACCAAACAGTCAGTTGGCTTAGATTTACGCTTAAACCACCGGTAAAACTGCAAACACCGGTCCTCTTTCCTCTACCAACCTCATAAATAACTAAAACTCAAAAATCTTTTTCGCTTACGTTGTTAGAATTTTATCGAACTCAGACCCCAATCTCGATGAGCTCAAGAATTTCGTAATTAACAATTCTGTTGATCTAATCCTTAAAAAGGTGGTGAAGTTCAAAAACTCTAAAAATCGCAAATCAAAATTTTAGAACCTATCTCACTCGACGCTCTTTCGCCATACGGCTCAGTATTGAATTCAGACACTTTTCTCCGGGAGGGACTTCTGTGGCTACGGGGGGTGGGGGAATGAAACCTTTTTCATCAGTGAAAATACAAGAACTCTATTTTTCCGGGGGGGGACATTTCATTGCACTGGGGGGGTTCCCTTTGGGGCACCCCATTAATTCAACACTGATATGGCAAGACTGTTATTTTTGTTAAAAGAATTGTCTCTCATTCGGTAAGTCAATCTCTCCCCTCCAAATTTTGGAAAATTAAACACTAAAAACCATTTAGACAGTTTAAGTTAATTCACAGTCTCATCCATATGTCTTCAAACCTTGGACAATCCCCCTTCCCCCGATCTCTCTTCAGTCCGGCTTGGATAAATTATTCAGACTAGATGTTGAATGATATTTTCAGGTTACTTCAGTGGTCATCAGTGGAATTTTGATGCAAACACTACCACTGATGTTTTTAAAAGAAATAGTCGATGCCTCCTACCCGATTCAGTATGATCCATCGGATGGATCGACCTTGCTCAGTTAAAGACGTCTGTAAAATAATGATTCCCTATTCCCTGATTTTGCACTCACTTTACCATATTTCAAGTAAATTATAGAAACGCAGTTAATTCACAAAAATTCCATTCGACCAGTAAGGAGCTAAGTGCAAATATAACGTTATTTACTTTTTGGTAATTTTGGACCCTTTCCCTCCCTTTAAATATCATACGTTACTTCTATCAAACTCCCTGGCCCGGTAATGATATCGTTATCAAAGTGTAAAATTTTTTTTTAGAATTTAGTTCTTTTGTTTTGATTAACATACAAAACGGGTTACATTTATTTTTCGCAAACTTTATTGATTCAATTGAAGATAATTTAATAAAATATCGCTTTATTCAAATAAAAATAGTCAACAAAATAAAAAAAGATAATGTCCTATTTTGAACAAAATACCACGTTACAGAGAAAAAGAGATAATTATAATTGGGTCAAAAATGATATCGATATCAAAAGGCAAATCCCCCCCTTCCCCTAGAGATATCTTACGATATCATGTGTCAGACCCTCCCTCCCTCCTAAAAGAATAATGTTATATATGCACAGCACCTAATAAAAAAAGTTAATATATCATTCTTGTTTCTAGTAAAACCATCGTAAATATTGACTGAGCAAAACATTTTCTTTGAAAATGTCTGATTATAGGCAAGATAATACAGAGCGTGAAAGTTTGCTTTCGGCCGAAGTAATGGTGTCAGATTTTCGAGGCAAAAGCCTTCTTTACGGGTAGCAGCATAAGTTTCGTATTTACCAACCAACCAACAAATCTAATGGCGTCAGTTTGTTGATTTCGGGCAATGGGGAACTTGAGATCCAGTTAATCATATTTAAGTAAGTTAATCGGCTGTATTTCTTGTTTTCATTTAACTTACATAATTAGATAACTAATTTGAACTATACATGTTTTAAATTGTTTTTTCTTAAAAGTATGTTATTCATTTCTTTGGCTAAGTTATATAAAAATTGGAAAATAAATTACTTTGTTTTTGAAATGTGCGTGTTGGATTAAATTGCGTTAAAAATAGCAAACTGACATCTATAAAATTTTGAATATTTTCTGTTCAATATTTCAACTATTTCCTTTTAAATTTAATCATTTTTACTAGAATATTTGCGTAATATTAGTAATTTACATTTATCTTATTCAAAAGAAGGAATTCGACTTATTTCATTTTTCCTTTTGCTAGACTGCTCCATGCCCCTCCACTATTGTTTTTATATTAAACTGCTTATATAAACAACAGTGCTGCTTTTAAGTTTAGTTAAAATTATGGATAATGTATAATATTAGGTTTTCTAAAGATGGGAACTATTACAGCTACAGGTAAACAAGTCATTAATATACAGCAAATATTAAAATTGTAGTAAGTAAATTTATTTTTTAATAAACAATTTTTTTATACAAATCTAAGTTTATGCTGAAAAGCAACTTTTTTTAACTGAAGATTTGGTTGTCATTGCTCCATCTCAGTGGCTTAGCTAGGATAGGTGATACCCAGAGCGGATGTAAATTGTGTTACCGCCAGCCACCATGGTGTCACCCCCCTCCCCACATCGATCCGTTATACTTTTTCATTCACAATTGTACGCTATTATAACAAATGGCCATATCATTTCTCATTTACATTTTGCCCTGCATTGAGAAAAAAAAAAAACAGAGGGGCGAATTTTTACTTAACCCATAATCCGCTTAAATCAATGTGGTGTCTGTATGTCGAAGAAAATTCTTTCTTTTAAAGTTTTCTTTTGTTATCCACTCGTTGGATATATTAGATTTTTGTTCTCTGGTGCAAATATCTTATTTAAACACACCAGTCTGCATAAAATTTCAACTTCTTTTAGAAAAGAAAATTAACTCTATTTCGTCGTACGCTAGAAATTTAATTTTATTTCAGAATTCTTTTTCACAATGGTGTAAAATTATACATATTTATTTTCAAATAAATATTGGGTGACACCCGGGTTGGACCGCCCCCCACTGCCCCCCCACTAACTACGCCACTGCCTCCATCTAATATTGTGATTGATGTTTAGAATAATACGTAATGAGGAAAAATTTCTGTCCCATTCTATCCCATTCTCCATTATTAACTAATATTGTAATAAATATTAGTACTATTTATTACTAATATTAGAACTAGTACTAACTAATATATCCAGTACTTGAATAACATTAATTAATTAAAGTTTCAAAACATAGTATATTAACACACGAAAAAAATCATAAAAACCTGATTTAAATAAAAAGAATCTGATTTAAACAAAGATATACATGGGTGATTCTACGATAAGAGGTAATTTGTACGGCAATCTGTTTAAAACAGATTTTTTATTCTATATGTTGCTATTTTTTGCAATGAATCGCATCATCTTAATATACTTTATTAAATAACATTAGGATTGAATGCCTAATTTAAACATATTTTTCTGAAATTTCTTACAAAGTCTAAAAAATCCCCTCCCCTGGCATGTCCCCTTGCCGGTTTCAATTTAACTTTCAAACAATACATTTATTTTTTCCGCCAGATGCTTAGCTAAAGTATGTTTAATTGGAATTTAAATAATTATACTTACGTATTATAAAATAAAAAATAAAATAATTTTGTTAATTTCAAATAATTTTTAAAATTAACTTTTGTCCCGCTTTTTTTGTTTCTCTCCCCTGTCAAATTTTGTTCCGCTGAAACAAATATAAATTCAACGATGGCTATATTGGAAGTAGTGCTTAAGGACATCTATCGGCTTGAAGTTAGCAATACTAAACGCGCAAGCCATTTAAGCGTCGCCATTTTTAGCTGTTGCGACGCGACCGTGTTTTGTAGTGGTTTCGCACAGTGATCGTGTATCTCCCCTGGTAAGTCATAAAACTTATAATATTCATTTAATTCAATTGCATTTACTGCCCTAATTAAACAATACGGTAATACTTAAAGTGAAATACACAATTAACCGAAAAACTAATTCAATCAGTTAAAAAGTTTGAATTTACACGAAAATGTCTCTCCCCTGCCGTATTTCCCCTGGCACGATAACTGCCAGGGGAGCGAGTCACTGACCAGAAAAAGTTATAAAATATGTATAAAGTGACTTGCCCTTATATGAAAAAGTAAATAAACGGGACAAAAATCATAATTTAAAGGTTTTTGATTAAACTCAAACTTTTCTTTTTGGCCGAATTCTCCATGTTTTTGAACCTCTTATCGTAGAATCACCCACATATATATTTTTTAAACTATGATTGTTTTGCTCCTTAGTTGCTATTTAAAAGCATGCATATTCATGCATATTCCATTCATAATACTAATTTTGAAAGTAGTGAGAAAATGGTGTTTATATTAAGACTTTTTTGGTTTTAAATGTTTATAAAAAAAGACTTGTGCATTGATTGCTCTTAACCCGGGAGAACACGCCCTTACCCAGTGTTTGAATGGTTTTAACTTTGTCACCAATAAAATCAAAATATAACATCTACTTTTTTTAGACGGAAACAATTCATACTAATTTTGTGATAAAATAAGTTGAAGATTACTTTTAAAAAATTAGTGGTTACAATTGTAAAAACCATACGCACTCAGGGTCTTTTAGGCCCTGCGCGCGTCCTTCCGTGTTAAAATTAGAGTCATCGTCCTGTTTAGTTTTATAGAACACAGTAAAAAGAGGGGGGGGGGGAGGAAATTAAGTCAATGTAAATCAATAAACCAGTTGATATGGCCCTTTCAAAATTCAGCTGGCATATTTGCAAATCTGATTAAAAAAATTCACTGGCAACTCATATCTATGTGTTATTACAGTATTTATGTTTTCACTAGTGAGAAACTGGGTTATTTATAAAATTTTAAGTCAATTAAATGTCATTAAAACTAGTGTTTGACTAAATAGTCGATTCGGTATTTTGTGATTCCGCATGTTATACGATTATAAGTGTCATTAAACTAATTAAAAAATAATTAAAAATGTGTAGCCTATAATTCAAATACTTCGCTGAATAAATGCGAATTACGGCGTTTCTTGATCCCCCCCCCCCTCCTCTCTAGAAAAAGGTGTGTATTTGTGTCGGCCGATTATCTGCACTAGGGATATAGGCCCATGGGGAGGGGTGCCCTTCGTGGGGGTCTTTCTAAGGGAGCCTAACCCGTATTTACGCAAGGTTCGAAGAAAACCACGAAAACTCCGAACGGTTAGGCCGACGGCCGCGATTGGGTTCGAACCCAGCACGTGCCGTCTACCAGTTGAGAGGTCAGAACCTCTCGGCCACTGGTCGGGCCTCTAGAAAAAGAAAAGCACCCAGTTAAAGTCAAATTTCTGGAGTGATACTTTTTAACTCACAGGCTATCATAGCCTGAGAGCTTATGTGCCCGTCCGTTCTGTATGTTCGTTCGTGCGTAACGCGATAACTCGTGATAAAAATATCCGATTCACTTGAAATTTTGTATGTAGGTATATCCTGACAAGGCGCTTCCCTGATCAGTTTTTGGAGTTCATTCGATATGTATAAGAGGGGGAACGGGGGGCTCATGCCCCTCCCCTTAGTTGATATAAATGGGATTTTCATGCAGAATTAAGTGTTCGTTCAAAATTTAGATTAGGATCATTCTGATGAGGCGATTCCGTGACTGTTATTAGGTGTTCATTGAATAAGTATAAATAGGGGGAACATGGGTTCTAATGCCCCCCCCTTAATTTATATAAATGAGTTTTTCAACCAGAATTTTCAGATTTCGTTCAAATCTCTGAATAGTTTTGGAAGTTTAAGGGTTAAGTATAAAAGAGGGGGATAACTCCTTTTAAATTATATAAATGCTAAATGGGTTTTTATTAAGAATTATCTCATTTGCTCTGAATTTTGGATATAGATTTTTTATATGATAAAGCATGTCTTTGATAGTATAGGAGGTCCAATGATTAAGTATAAAAAAAGAGGAAAGGGGAGAGCTGTTTCCCCTTCTTAATTTTTTTTCGAACGGAATTAACCCTTGAAAATATAAGGCTTTAATGTACAATTAGTATTTGTAGCCTGTGAGCTCAATGCCATCAGTTTAACTGGGCAGTATTCTTTATTTTAATTTGTCTTTTTTGCACACAAAGTTTATTGAATCGTATTTAAGTCTTTGTGTTAAAAATTTACTTTCTGGTGAACTTTTTTTTTTTTTTTTTTTTTTTTTTTTTTGGATGGTAAAAATAATGATGAAATGTCTGATTTTGTGAAAAAGCCTATTATTCAATGAATTTTTTTTTAAATAGGCCCCAAATTTCGCTTTGATTGTGCCTGATTACGTAAGTTTACATTCAAAATTTACAGTTTTACATATTTAGATTTTAGACCATTGGTGTAAAAATCTAGGCACCAGCGGGGGGGCAATCACTCACCACGGAGTAAAATTTAATAGCATTCTAGCAAGAAATTTATACAAATTATTAGATGATACAAGTCGAAAAAAATTAGTAGTGAGAGCATAGGAGCAACTGGCGCAAAGACTTTTGCACCCCTGTCTTAAAACAAAGAGGTGTACCTACCAATCCATATTTTATCACATGTTCTCAATATTAGAAGTTTTACGGGAAGTGTAAATTATAATTATCATCTATTTGAGATCTTCGAAATCAGCCTGCGTAATTTTTGTGATAAAATATTAATAACAGTAAAAATCATTTATTTACAGTATAACTACTTAGTTTCTTACACGTCAAAACCTTGTGTGATTTCTTTGTTTTTCAAATTGATTACTTAGAGAATTATAAGAATATAGTTATTATATTTTCGGGTTTTTTTTAAACATTTACTTTTTGATATTGAGTAATTTTAATATGACGGAAAAGCTAGGGGTCTTCCTCTGGTATTTTATTTATTTATTTATTTTCGTAGTCATTATCGTCCAAACTCTTCAAAAATTTTTGGAAATAAAACATGTTTTCACAGTTTTTGACAAGCAATCCAGAAAAAATATTGATATATATTAATAAAATGGCTGGTATAAAGACTTTTTTTCATTTGGTATATTTAAATCGTTAAGAAATAATATATGTTTATTTTCAATAACAGAAAATTTGGAATGGAGAAGGAATATGGCTACCCAATTTCATTTTTGAAGTATAATGGAGGAGTAGACATGGAACTAACCCTTGGAACTTGGATACCCAGTACCAAAAAAAAATTCTCGATTGTCTGCGGCAGATACTACAGAGGCAGAAAATAATCCATAGGTAAAATGTTTTGCAACTGCAGCGTTAATTAAACATTTACGTTTAAAGATTTTACGCATTTTATTCAGTTCTGTTAATAACTAACTCACATTTTTGCATTCAGTAATAAAGTGTTAAATATAACTTAAAACAAAAGAAATGTTTGATGAAAAAATAATCTACAAAGATGAAAAGAAAATCTGTAACACCCGTCTCCATTCTTTACCTTTCTGCTATAAGGCTTGCAATATGAATAGTGATTGCAAAAAATAGTAGATATGACTGAGTATCAGCATTTTTTATCGCACAGTCTTGATCATAGTTTCTTATTTTAATTTTTGAAAAACAAATAAAATCAAACACAAAGTCGATATTTGATTTTTTTTTTTTTAAATCAAAGGCTTGATACATTTCTTGTAATATTTCAAACCCATAATGGTAATAATAATATAATGACTATTAGTTATTACTAATAGCATAATTTTATTTGTAGGTACATTTAACTCACACATAATCTAGCTAAAATAGCGTCTCAGTATTATCATTGTTAAACGCATGCTTTTTACTTATTTCTAGTTAGAATTTTTTTAAAACTTTTTAACCTCTCTTCCATTCTCCAAATAAACAGAGTTTTTTAATTGACTTCTTTTTCATACCCTGCCCTTCATTATAATTACCGATTCACTGTCGCAAGATGCCACACGAGGCTAATTTTATGCTGCGACCTGTAACTTTCGGTGCTTAAGGGGGTGCGGGAAACAAAAATATTCAAATTTTATTAAACAGTTTTATTACATTAAAAATTCTGCTTAAAGTTACGTTTAAAACCTTGTTTCTATTTTAACTGTTACAAGAAATATTATATTTTTCTTTTTGGTTTCTTTTTAAAATCTAGTTTTCAAAGCAATCGTTCTCATAAAAATGACTTTCTGTGAAAATGCTTTTTTTCTTCATGAGTTTTTTCACCATTTCTTGTATTTAAATTACTTTAACCCAATAGCGGTAAAAAAAAATCTTGTTTAAATTTGGAACAAATCTTTTTCAATTGTTTTATATTAATTTTGCTTCAGCAAATTAAAAAATATATATATTTAATTTTAAAAATATGATTTTAAAAAAGTACATTTTTTTAAAAAAATTTTTTACTTTAAATATTTTTTAATTTTATTCAAATTAATGCTTTTAAAATTCCTAAATCAGAATTAAAGCTTATATATTTCTGTTTATATAAATGAAAAGAAATTCCACAAATAATATTTCGAGTTATAACGACCCCACTTTTTAATAACTATTAAATAAAAAAAGAAAAAAAAAAAAAAAAAAAAAAAACATTATGAGAAATTATGTCACGTGCTTTTGTTTCAAAATGATATGGTAAACAATCAGAAAAAATTTCGAAATTTTAAATGAATAAATAACAATTACTTGATAATGTGTGCATTGTTGAGAGAATGTATTAAATTAAGGATTTCATTTCCAACAATTCCATTTTTGTTTAAACACATAGCCTACACTAGGCTCGGTAAGAAATTTTCAATCTAAATATTAGTTCTATGGTATTGTTATTTACAGACCTCTTGCCCCCCCCCCTTTTAATATTTTTAAATAATTTTTTTTTCACACAGTGTGCAGTACGTAAATTTTATTGTGCATTTCTACTTTTTCAATTGTTTGTTACAGTTTTAGGTAGCTTTCATTAGAAAAAGTAAAAAGCTATCTATATTGCATCCTTCCGGAGAAAAGCACTTCCGGAAAATTTTGGTATATTTTCATCGATCATGACCCCCAGACCCCAAAACCACCTTCCGTTCAAATGTTGATATGTTACAGGCCAAACTAGATTGGCCTAGTCCAAGCTAGTCTATCCTAATGCCCATCGGATAGACTAGTTTTTCCTAGGCCAAACTAGTCTATCCTAATGCTCATAGGATAAACTAGTTTTTCCTAGGCCAAACTAGTCTATCCGAACGCCCATCGGATAAACTAGATTTTCCTAGGCCAAACTAGTTTGGCCGAACGGTCAATAGGATGAACTAGTTTAGCCTGCTATTCATTGGTTTGAACTAGTTTATCCTAGGCCGAACTAAACTGTCCTAGGCCAATTCAATTTGGCGTGATTTTATTGAATCTAGAGATCGCCACGGCGCCAACTTTCTAGTTTTGATCTAATTTATCCTAGGCCGATGCAATTTGACTCGCTTTTAGCTCACATACTATCAAAGCCTGAGAGCTAATGTGCTCGTAGATTCTGTGTGTGTGTATGTAACCATGTACGTATGTACATACTTATGTACGTACGTACGTATGTCGGACTAATATATAGCGACTAATATAACGGACTAATGTAGAATTAATATAACACAAGCACCCAAGTGTTGGAATTTGGAATTTGGATGCGATTTAGTTCAAATCAGACGGCTTCGCCCGCTATCGGGCCCCTTGTTTTATATAAAATCTCGAAACGGGCGTATGTTGAAGCGAATGAACCTCGACGAGAAAAAACATGATGATAAATTTTTAAGAAAAAAGATTCCGCATCGAAATACCACTATTTCCTAATAGTAATTTTTGTAAAAATGTTATATTCTTGTTGGAACATTTTGAAACTTAGAGTTTATGAAACTTACAGTTTTGAAACTGACAATTTATGGCATTTGATATAAATTTATAAAAAAAGTCACATTTCGGCGTGAAAGAGGGTGTGGATGCGAACAAAATCGCGAAATATAACGGAAATTCTAGCTTTTAAAGCACCGCGACCTCAAGTAACATATCTACTATTAGGTTGTTTAACGAAGTTTCATTCAGATACAGTTTTGTTAATAATAGAGTGCACTCCTTGGTGTTGGAATGAGAAACTAATATAACGTGGCTTAGTTAAATCTTGCTGGCTTCGCCCGCTATCTGACTGGCCTATGCAGCGGGGTTATGGTTGGAAATTCGTTCGCTTCGAAGCTCTTTCGAAAAGGAGGATTACATTCGGCGGTGCGTACTCAGCACGCTTGCTATGATTTGAATTTCGTTCGCTTCGAAGTTCGTTCGAAAAGAAAGAGGGCATTCGGCAGTACGTGTGCAGCACACCTGCTATACGCAAGCTGTAGGGATGCGGCTGGAGAACTAATGCACGAAATTTAATAAAAATTTACATTCAGGTAGTCTCTGATCTAAATTGATGCTGATTAGTTATTGGTGTAAATCGCTTATCAAGTGGAGCTGCTGTTTTGCATTTTTTTTTTTGATTTAAGCATTAGCTTTATCTTAACTGATACACGAATTTCCATCAAACATCAGATTCAGTTCGTCCATGAGATGAGTTGGTGTTGTTTCTATTTTGAAGTAAATCACTCAACATGGCTATGCTATGCTGCATTTTTAACAATTTTTACAATAGCTGTATCTCAAAAACTAATGAACGGAATTTAATATAAATTTATATTCAGATAGTCTCTGATATAAATTGATTCTGATTACATTTTTATGTAAATCGTTCAAAAATCACTATTCGTCAATAGTGGCATTAAACGCGGAACATATTTTTATAAATTTATATCATGTGTCATAAACTATCTTAAAGTTTCAACTAGATCAACCTAGAATTTCCTGATTTTCTTCGCCCCCCCCTCTTTTCCTTTCGTAATGGGACTTTTTTTTACATTTTTTATCATGTGTTATAAACTATCACAAAGTTTCAAAATGTTCCAACAAGAATTTAACATTTTTGCAAAAATTACTAATAGAAAATAGTGGTATTTGACGCGCCATCTTTTTTCTTAAATATTTAACATCATGTTTTATTATGTTTCTAAAAGTTTCAAATAATGGTAATATTTAATTATCAGCTAAAACCTTAAAAAATGCTGAGATTAAAAAAAAAAAAAAAAAAAATCTAGCGTCCTCTTACTCTACCCCCCCCCCCATCCTAAATTTCAAGTGTCATGCTTTATTTAAGCTTTTTCTTATTTTTAAAAGGATTCGGATATTTAGTTTCTTAATATGAACAATTTCGCCTGAAGCGATGTGTGCAAAAACCAATATCTGTTACGAATTAAAAATCTTTTCATAAAACCGAAAGTCTCTATCCGATTGAAAAAAAAAATCCGTTCTACGTTTATATCTCAGAACCCCCCAAATTAATCAGGTAAACGCCTTATCAGAAGGAACATACATCCAAAATTTGAAACAAATCGGTAAATTCTCTGTGAAAAACCTATTTACATAAATTAAGAGTGTTACCTCCCATTGCTCCTTTCTGTATACGTAAACAATGAATACCCACAACTGAAAATGGATGTACCTCATCAAAATGATATTATACCTAAAATTTTAATAAAATGTGATAATTTTGCATGGAAAACTGACTTAACTAAATTAAGGAGTTGTGTGTGTGTGTGTGGGGGGGGGGGGGGGGTGCGGATTAGCTTTTTGTTCTCCTCCCCTTATTCTTATTCAATGAACCCCTGAAACTAATCAGGAAAATTCATTATCAGGATAAATCTATGTCCAAAATTTGAAGCAAATTGGGATTTCTATCAGGAGTTATCGCATTACGTACACACGTACGTACATACGGCCATACGTACGTAAATTGTTACATACACATACGCAGAATCTGCGAGCACATTAGCTCTCAGGCTTTGATAGTGTGTGAGCTAAAATCGCGTCAAACTGCATCGGCCTAGGATAAAATAGATCAAAATTAGAAAGTTGGCGCCGTGGCGGTCTTTAGATTAAAAAAATATCACGCCAAATTGAATTGGCCTAGGACAATCTAGTTCGGCCTAGGATAAACTAGTTCAAACCAATGAATAGCAGGCTAAACTAGTTTATCCCAATGACCGTTCAGCCAAACTAGTTTGGCCTAGGAAAATCTAGTTTATCCGATGGGCGTTCGGATAGACTAGTTTGGCCTAGGAAAAACTAGTTTATCCGATGGGCTTTCGGATAGACTAGCTTGGCCTAGGAAAAACTAGTTTATCCGATGGGCGTTAGGATAGACTAGTTTGGTATAGGAAAAACTAGTTTATCCGATGGGCGTTAGGATAGACTAGTTTGGCCTAAAATCGGGTTTGGCCTGTAACATATATATATATGTATATACAGGGTGTTTCAGCGAAGTGCGGACAAATTGTAAGGGGCGATGGAAGGCATGATGACAAACATTAGGACATATGAAACCATGGGGCGCAAACATCTTCTGTAGGAGCCAGGGTGCTTCAAAGTTTAGCGTCCAAAAGATCAAGCGATGATAAAACATGGAAAAAAAGGTCGATTCATTTCCAGTTTCCGCTGTAAACTTTGTTTATATCGAAAGTTTGTCCAAAAAAAATTTTAAAGGGAACTGTCAAAAAATGACGGTAGAGGGCGCTGTAGACTTTGGAGTACGAACAACTACGTTTTACTGATTTCTTTTTTATTCTGTTAACAGTTTTCTAAAGATTGGACCTTAACTTAAATTTTGAGTACAAAATTGGAATAATCCCAATCGGTTAAGATGTGCAAATTGAGCTGTGAACAAGGGGGCGGGGTTAAAACGCTCATAATCAATGAGCAAAGTAATCGATTTTGTAGCGGTTTGAGTGCAGGTCATTCCCTTAGTAATTGATTTATTCAAAATGACGTACAGTTTTGGTGCCCTCATTTTTAGATACAGGGCGCCGCCGATACTTTTCGGACATTTCATCGACATTATCCCTGGGTGTTTTACTAACAGACCAGCATACTTGCAGGAAGTTTAGGGATGTAAAAAATTCTTGTAATCGCATGGGAATGTAATGTTGGAAATGCTTTGCGAGTTGTGGTTAAAAGAAACGGAAAAAATAGCAACAGAAAGAAGCAGAAAATCAGCAAAAGGTGAATGTGATACAAAACATTTTATTGTAAGGTTTTACTGCAAAAGGCGATTGCAAAACGTTCTTCAAACTTTGGAGTAATGAACAACCAGTATTTTTTGACGGGATATTTGTAGTTATGTTGAATGTTTAGCAAAGTTTGAACATTCACTTAAATGTTTATCTCAAAATCGGAATCGTCCAGAATGAATAAGTAGCGAAATTTCACGAAATTTAAGTAAAACCTTACAATAAAATGTTTTGTATCACATTCACCTTTTGCTGATTTTTTGCTTCTTCTGTTGCTATTTTTTCCGTTTCTTTTAACCCTAACTCGCAAACAAAGCATTTCCAACATTACATTCCCATGCGATTACAAGTAGTTTTTACATCCCTAACACTTCCTGCAAGTATGCTGGTCTGTTAGTAACACATCCAGGGATAATGTCGATGAAATGTCGGAAAAGTATCGGCGGCGCCCTGTATCTAAAAATGAGGACTCCAAAACTGTACGTCATTTTGAATAAATCAATTACTAAAGGAATGACCTGCACTCAAACCGCAACAAAATCGATTACTTTGCTCATTGATTATGAGCGTTTTAACCCCCTCCCCTTGTTCACAGCTCAATTTGCACATCTTAACCGTTTGGGATGATTCCAATTTTGTACTCAAAATTTAAGTTAAGGTCCAATCTTTAAAAAACTGTTAACAGAATAAAAAAGAAATCAGTAAAAATTAGTTGTTCGTACTCCAAAGTCTACAGCGCCCTCTACCGTCATTTTTTGACAGTTCCCTTTAAAATTTTTTTTGGACAAACTTTCGATATAAACAAAGTTTACAGCGAAAACTGGAAATGAATCGACCTTTTTTCCGTGTTTTATCATCGCTTCATTTTTTGGACGCTAAATTTTGAAGCCCCCTGGCTCCTACAGAAGACGTTTGCGCCCCATGGTTTCCTACGTCCTAATGTTTGTCATCATGCCTTCTATCACCCCTTACAATTTGTCCGCACTTCGCTGAAGCACCCTGTATATATACAGCGTGTATCTAAACTATTGGGCAAAACTTTAAGAGGTGATAGTACACATCAAAACAAACAATATTGAATAGGAAACTAAGGGACCCAAACGTCTTCCGAAGGAGATAGGTGCCATTAAAGTTTAGGAACTAAAATTTCAAATAAGCATAAAAAACGGAAAAACTTGTCGATTGATTTGCGGTTTTCACTAAAACTACTCTTTGTGTCAGTATTTTCTTTAGAATAAGTTGTAAAGATAAATTTAAAAAATGCCAATAGAGGGCGCTTTAGACTTTGGAGTAACAAACAATTATTTTTTGCCGTTATTTTTGCATCTCATTAAATGTTTTCGGAAGCTTAGACTTAAACTTAAATTTTGAGCTCAAAATCTGAATAGTTGTGAGTGCTTAAGTAGCGCAAACTGAACTGTGTTTAGAGGTTCAAATTTCAAATGATTATAAAAAACGGAAAAATATGTCGATTCGTTTGTGGTTTTTGCTAAAACTACTCTTTTCTTAAAAAAAATTATAAAGATAAATTTCAAAAAATGCCGATAGAGGGTGCTTTAGACTTTTGAGCAACGAACAAGTATTTTTTGCATCTCATTCAATTTTTTTAAAAGCTTAGACATAAACTTGAATTTTGAGCACAAAATCTGAACCACTCGGAGTGGTTAAGTAGCGCAAACTGAACTGAGTTGCAGTGGAGGGCAAGTTCAAATTTCAAATGATTATAAAAAAAAGAAAAATTTGGTTGATTCGTTAGCGGTTTTCCTTTAGAGAAAACCGCAAGCAATTTTCTTCAGTATTTCCGTGAGTATTTTCTTAAAAATAAATTTAAAAAAATTTCGTTAGAGGGCGCTTTGAACTTAAGAGTACCAACAGCTATGTTTGACCGTTATTTTTTGTATCTAATTAAATACTTGCAAAAGCTTAGACTTGAATTTTGAGCTCGAATTCTGAATCATTGGGAGGGGTTAAGAAGCGCAAATTGAACTGTGTTCAGGAGTTGAAATTTACCCCCTCCCCACCTCAAACACAGTTCATTTTTGCGCTACCTAACTACTCCCAACGATTCAGAATTTGAGCTCAAAATTTAAGTCTAAGATTTTGCATTTAATTAGATACAAAAATTAACGGTTAAAAATAGCTGTTGGTTACTCTTAAGTTTAAAGCGCCTTGTAACAAAATTTTATGAAATTTATTTTAAAAATTTATTTTCAAATAAACATTTGTATATTACATACACATTGACATAAAGAATAGTTTTAGTGAAAACCGCAAACGGATTGACCAATTTTTCCTTTTTTTTATAATCATTTGAAATTTGAACCTGCCCCTCCCCTTGAACTCAGTTCAGTTTGCGCTAATTAACCACTCCCAGTGATTCACATTTTGTGCTCAAAATTCAAATTTATGTCTAAGCTTCTAAAAAAAATTAATGAGATGCAAAAAATAACCGTAAAAAATAGTTGTTCGTTACTCCAAAGTCTAAAGCGCCCTCTATCGACATTTTTTAAAATTTATCTTTCTAATTTATTTTCGAGGAAATACTGATTTAAAGAGTAGTTTCAGCGAAAACCGCAAACGAATCGACCAATTTTTCCGTTTTTTATAATCATTTGATATTCGACCTCTAAACACAGTTCAGTTTGGGCTACTTAACCACTCCCAACTATTCATATTTTGAGCTCAAAATTTAAGTTTAAGTTTAAGCTTCCGAAAACATTTAATGAGATGCGAAAAATAACGGCAAAAAATAATTGTTCTTTACTCCAAAGTCTAAAGCGCCCCCTATCGGCCTTTTTTGAAATTTATCTTTACAATTTATTTTGATGAAAATACTGACATAAAGAATAGTTTTAGTGAAAACCGCAAATCAATCGACAAATTTTTCCGTTTTTTATGTTTATTTGAAATTTTGGATCCTAAACTTTAATGGCGCCTATCTCCTTCGGAAGACATTTGGGACCCTTAGTTTCCCGTTCATTATATTTTGTCTTGATGTGTACTATCACCCCTTAAAGTTTTGCCCAATAGTTTCGATACACCCTGTATATACATACATATATATATATATATATATATATATATATATATATATATGATTTTTGTCAGGCTGTAACTATCGTATTTATGAACCGATTTGAATGAAACTTGGTATGTACATAATACATAGAAGTGGCTCGACCGAGTTCGTTGGGCAGCATCAGATGCCATCTTGTTTCAAAATGGTGTCCATTTAAGTTTATCAAAAATCTTTTAAATGTATAATGATGTACAAAGAAAAATTTAGAAATTGAGGAAAGATTCTTTCTAAAGTGTTTGATATTGATAATGAATTACGGAATACTTTTTGCTTTGTCTTTACCTTATAAAAAGCGCGTGAGATATAGCAGTTTGGATTTTTAATGTGGGTGACATTTTTTTTAATCAATTTGCCAGCGACAGCCCTGGTATATATTAATCGATTTCGATGTGAGTGTGCGCGTGTACATGAATTAAGAGTTTGACCAAGCTCATTGGATTGTTTTATCCATTATATTGTTTTAAAATGGCATATTACTTCATGATATCGTGGAATTTGGAGACCCTATAAATCGCTTAAAATAAAACCAGCTTCAATAAAAGATGACTAATTTATTAAAATTCCCATTAATATTCAGTATTGCCAAAAACGAGTATTCAGTCTTATATAATCGGCCTCCACTAATTTGAACTTCGTATGTTTGAATAACATAACTTAATTTAAAATAAGGTATATGAAAGCTACCTTTTCCTCCCGGCACTGCCGGAAGGACTTTTTCATGTGCAGATGCTTCTACTTTGAAAGCAGTTCTGAAAATAAAACTATTTTCGCCTTAGGAAATGGTTACAAAAGTTGAAAAAGTACAAACACACAAAAATATATATCAATTTAAAAATTCACATCCAAAAAAAAAAAAAAAAAAAAAAGTAAAAATAAAAATACTAAAATACAAGTTAGAAAATTCTAAGAAATTTTCCCGTGAATTTAACATTAAATATTGGCATTTAGCCACGGGACTGCTGTAGGTTCTTAAGAGTCATGGGAAGTACCACACTAGTCATGGGAAGAAATGAACACACTAATGTAAATTCTATGGGAGCGTTATTTTATAATATTTAACATGGATATAAATATTGTTTAGTAATTTCTGTGTAGGATAACTGAGGGCGATGTACCTGCGGTAGTTTTTTAATTTTTAGATCTTAGTTTTAGACTTTTTTTTAGTTTTCCTTCATTTACAGAACTGGTTTGGAAATTGAAACTACCCAAATATATATAAAAAATCTATAACTAAAATAGGAAAATGAAAAGTAGCCCAGTAGATCATCTATTGTATGTATATATGTATGTATATATATATATATATATATATATATATATATATATATATATATATATATATATATATATATATATATATATTAAAATCAAAGCGAGAAAATTGAAAATAATGCTCTCATAGGATTAATATTAGCATTCTTGTTCCTTCTTGTGAATATTGAAATAACCTCTTAGGGTGATTTTGTGAAACCATTTCTACAAATTACTTTTGTATTTTTTTCGATAATATATTTTAATGCTTATATCCATGTTGAATGAATCTTTTTCTTTAAGGTACTTGATGTTGGTCAACCCTGTGTGTGGTACAAACTACAAATAATCAATTGGCGGATAATCAAAATGCAGCAATTGGGCAAAACTCTTGGAATTTTTATATAAATGTAAATGACACACTGTGTAGAAGAAAATAAATTGTATACATAAATATTATATCAATGCATCATGATATAGTGTATTAATGTAATTTAATCGTTGTAATAAATATCTTTTTATATTTTAATTGCTTGTTTTAAATATGTCTGAATCATAATGATATTCATTTATTTTGTAAATGTTCTAAGATATTTATATTTGTAATTTTAATATGATTCTCAAACCCTCTCCTTAACAATGAAAAGTTTTTATACAATTTTAAACTTATTTTTAAGCATGAATGTATAAATTTAGTCTTGACTATTTAAATATTTGGAAGGAAAATACATTTTTCATTTTTTTATTAACTTTTTTTCGCGTTATAGGCAATTTTGCCCACGACAACTAGTTTGTACTTTTCTTGATCTGTAGGGAGAATTAAAGTTTGTTGTTAAGATTATAAGCTATAAATTACATATAAATATAGAATAATATAATAGCACATTTCCATAAAAAAATTAAAAAGTGGTGATTTGCTAGACAGTGACATTCTTAAACTTTTAAATGAATGCAAGAAATTTTAGATTTGTATGTTGAGAAAATAAAAATAAAAATCCCAATTTCCAAGTAAGTAACAAGAATATTAATGTATATGTATAATTTTGACCACTTTTATTAATTTTACTTTATTTTTTGTATGTGATTTGTATTCCCTTCACGCCCTTCTGATCCTTTAGTTTTTATAATTATGTCTGTGAAACAACAAAAGAAGTGTGAAATAATTTTTCGGCAGTCAGTACTCTTGAATTATTTGTTAATATTTAATAAAATTTAATAAATTGTTACTATTTAATAAAAATAATATAAGATCAATTAATTATTTTTAGTTTTAATAATTTATAGAAATGTAAGAAAGTAATTTAATATTAGCATTTTATTTTATCGGAGATCATCTCACATTATCATAGCGGTCACAAATGTAAACACTTTTTTGTGATTTTTATTTTTAATTCTCTAAGTGCATACTACTTTTACAGCATCTTTATACCTCTATTTTAAAATAATAGTTTTCGCTGTATATTTAAATCTGAAATGTGACAGCAGTAACCATTTTAAAATAGGGGTATAAAAAATAAATGTAGAAAAGGTGTAGTAATTGGCAGCTATGTAAGTATAATTCAAATTCATTGTTTTTAGTTACATTTTACCATAATTTTTTTGAACAATTGTACGTAATGACAAAAAACAAAAAGAGAAAAAAATATTTCTTAAGAAATACAGAAAATTTAATATTTATGAAAAATAATATATATATATATATATATATATATATATATATATATATATATATATATATATATATATATATATATATATATATATATATATATATGTATTGTTTTTTACCAGCATGCATATCATTGCACAACTTGATGATCTACAAATGGTTTTATTAAAATTTTTATCAAAATATTTAAATGTATCCTCACATATCTAATATTTCTCGCCAAAATAAGTTTTTATAATAAGAGTGAGACTTGTGCTTACCATGTATATTCGTCGATTCTGATTACAGAATAACACATAAGAATATCCCATGTTTGACAGGATAAAATAAAACAAAAAAGGACTGTAAAGAGAAACTTGTTTGTTTTAAAATATGCAATGGGTATGACAAGAGTTTAAAATGACTATGTTTTAGAAATGATGCTTTGTAAGTGTTATCCATTATAAGCAATATACATTTCTAGACAATATCTGAAATATATCATCCCCTAACATATTATGTCTTGTGGAAGCGGCTACCTCTGCTTGAGACAATCTTGAGACAAGACCTACATTCATTCTCACCTCAAGAGTGTAGAAGTAGCAATTCTCCCACAAGATGATGCGTTCGTGATGATAGATTCCAGACATCGTCTTGAAATCTATATTGCTCGCAATGGAAGACACTTTCTAGAAGTCATTCCTGAAAAATAGTCATTTTAAACTCTCGTCATATCTATTCTATATTTTTAACAAATAAGTTTCTCATTAGAGTCGTTTTTTTTTTTTTTAACCTGTCAAATGTGGGAGGGGTTTTTTTTTGGATCATCCTGTATTTTTACGGTATATGTAGCGTATATTTCATTTACGGTACACATACTGATTACAAATGTTTTTACGGTACATATACCGCACATTTAATTTACGGTATATATGTTGTATAAATATTTTTTACGGTACATATGTCGTACATTTAATTTACGGTATCTGTGCTGTAAAAATAATTTTTACGGTACATATACCTTACATTTAATTTACGGTATATATGCTGTAACGATATTTTTTTAAGGTACATGTACTTTAAATACTTTACGGTACATATACCGTCCAGTTAAATTACGGTACATATACCACAAAATATTTAAATTTATGTTCACTTAAATTACGGTACATGTACTTTAAGTATTTTACGGTATATATACCGTCCAGTAAAATTACGGTAAAAGGAAGTGTCACAAAGTTGACGGTATAACCACCGTGATTCGAGACCAAATTTTTTTACAGTGTAGCCAAAAAGTATGTAAATTTTCACATCTCAGGAATTTTTTTTGTATCAATTTTCTCTTCTTGCTGGAGCCGAAAGTATTGAAAATCATATGAAAAACGTAGCAGAAGAGGTTATTGGTGACACATGCCGTATGTAATCGCAGCCATGTTTTTCTATAAGTGTCAAGTATTCTTCAAGCACTCTTTATTGATGGAGCATTTCCTCAATATTCCTCTGAATTAAAGTTTGATCTTTTCGACGGTCGAAATACAATCTTTTCAAGGTATTGGTGGATATTAAACTCTAATCTTGGACTTGGCATTTCATGCGATATTTATTTCGTTCTCTTCTTGTGTTATGCCTGTCATTGGTCACAACTCTTGTGTCACAACTCTTTAGTTTTCAAGAAGTGCGCCTGTTACTGATACTGCGACTCGGTCAGACACTCCCATTGTGTCTCAAGTTCTGGCTGGGGCAGGACGAAAATTTGTTTGTGATATACTTATAGTACCCTAGTAGCAAACCAATATTGGTGCAACGTTGCGCCAATATTTCACTTATTGGAATATTTCTAATAATACATCAATATTGTTTGTATACTGGCATTTCATTGGAAATATTTCCAATGAATTCCCAATATTTTAAAAATGTTGGCTTTACATTGAAAATATTTCCAATGAACTCCCAATATAGTACAAATGCTGGCATTACATTGGAAATATTTCCAATGAATCCCCAATATTGGTATAATATTGGCTGCAAATATTGGCTAAATAAGGATAAAATTTAAACACCCCAATATCGGAGCAATTCTTCAAGCCCGTATGGTGACAATATGCCAATATTCCTCAAAGATGTAGCCAATATTGTCCCAATATTGTTTGGCTACTGGGGTATTTATATTCGATTGCAATGACACTAAAGTTTTATCACTAAGATCGTGACACAGTTGTCCATCAACAAGACTAAAAGATTTAAATAAATCTAAGTTTTCGATGAAACAATAATGATTTTTTCCCGTTTTATACTGTTTTCTGAAACTTTCTCATTCTTTTTCGACCCTGCTTGCTCATTTACTAAATTTTCGTGTTGTTGGCCGTGTTTCCTTGTGTATCAATTGGGTCTATCGACAATTTCCTTGAAGTTCTTTGATCCTCAAGAAACTGTCTTCTAGTTCTGGAATTTTTATATCACGTGGGCATTTACATCCTTCTGCAGATGTTAACTTAAAGGAAATATTTTAAAATAGATATTTTTGTCCTTTACAATATGAAATTTTCAAATTTGACTTCATCAGTTCTTTTGCGTCAAACTTCTTTATACTCTTGTTTTTATCATTATATGAACCAATCATTTGGAATATTCTTTGTCTAGCAACCGTTGGAACTGAGGCAGCCTGCCAAATTGCTTAAAACATTTCAGCCTGTAATCCGCTATCACCCCAAATGTGGGTACGATTTTTAATTATATTTCGATTCATTTCTCACCAACAAGAAAATATATTATATCTTGCTAAGTTGGTAGAACGTCAGTTCTTAATTCTGTAGGATCCCCAAAAAGTGGGATGAGACAAATCCCGTGTACTGCATTTAATTGTGATATTTCTTTGTAATATTTTCCATGCACACTATTAGTTCAACACAATATTAAAAATTTTAATTTTGTAAACACTTTCATATGTATTATTTTTCAATAAAATATAAAAAATAAAATTGAATATCCTCATTAAGAACCTATCACGAGCAGATCATTAAACCAACGGTAACACTACAGTAAACGAGCAGAAAGGTGAACTTATTAGAAGAATTTCCCTTAGATCGCTTTTAATTCGATTGTTCTTTGATTTTTGTGTACATTAATGGCATGTATTTAATGACATGTATTTGCCAGTTTAAGTAATAAAAGTCAAACCAGAAGATATTTATTAATTACTTTAAATTTTTACACTTATGTTTGTCATATGATTTTCCAATTTTTCCGCGCCGGCGAGAAGAAAAAATTGGTAAGACAAAAATCCATGAGAAGAGAAAATTTACATAATTTTTGGCGACTTTGATATTTTTAGATGCCGAAAGGGAAACCGGAAGATATTTATTGATTATACTAAAGTTTTTCTCCAATGTTTTTATTATATTTTTCCAACATTTCTGTGCCAGCAGGAATAGAAAATCTAAAACTAAAAAAAATCACTAAAATGTGAAAAATTGCATCATTTTTTATTTATTTCTCATATTTAAACTCTAAAGTAGAACCGGAAGATATTTTTTTATTTACTGTAATATTTGGGACTTATGTTCCTTATGTACTCTATTAACTTTTTCGCTCTAGGGTGAAGAAAAAATTGGAAATTAAAAATATTGCTGAAATGTGAAAATATAGATCATTTTCGGCTAAAATTGCACAATTCCAACCAAAAGTGGAACCGGAAGGTTGTTGTGAAATTTTGTGAGTATGTAAGTGATACCATTCCACAACTTTTCCACACTAGGGAGAAAAGAATTTCGAAAAATGTTTCTTACGCTCCGCCCTGTTATACAATATTCTAAACTTTTCATAGTCACGTTCAGTTTCTTCACGTTAATCTAAAAAAAAAAAAAAAAAAAAGATATTGTAATTTGTCTTTTTCTTTTTTCTTGTTTGTGAATAAGAATTAAAAAATAATGTCATAAAATTAGAAGAAAGAAAAAGTAAAAAATTGTCTCCTATTAGCCCTACAGAATTAACCTTACTCTATCAAACCTGCATACCTCGAATTTCTTGAAAGCAACAGCAAAAATAATTCGAGATAAGGAGGTTTTGAGATACACATATTTTTTACAAAACTATGCAGGAAAAAATATTTACACTTAGTTCGAAAGATTAGAGATTTAGAATATTATGTTTTATTTACATACCATATGAAAAGTAATCGGTTAAGGGTTTTTATCCTTTTTTTTTTTTTTTTTTTTTTTTTTTTTTGTCGATTGAATTTTTATTTTTTCAGTTTTACAACAACAGAAAAGCAAGACTGATCAACTGATCAATCAATATTGTCCTGAGATTCAAGAAAAACTCTCACATCCTTATTTACAAACACGGGTTAACTCTTGAGTCCGTGTTAAATACTGGGCATGAACATAGATCCAGAGGACTTTTCACGCAATGTATTAATACTGAGCCATGATTTTAGAACTAAATGGCAAAATGGCAACAGGCGTAGGTCACAAATATCAGAACTAAAAGAAATATATATTTCATATCAACTAGAAGTATTATGTTAATAAAATTATTAGTTAATTTGATTATATTTTCCTCCGGAAAGTAGCGAATATGAACAGGATAAATGTAAACAATAGAGTAGATCGAAAAGTATAGGATTTTTTTTTTTTTTTTTTTTTTTTTTTTTAGAAATCACTATCGGCGCGGCGTGCAAAAGTTGTCTTTTATGTGTACTAGTTTACAGGTTTTTTTTTTATTATTATTAAAATCCATTCATATCTTCCGGTGCCCCAAGCGCCCCAAAAATAATTAAAAATTGAGTTTTTTATGATTTTTTTTTATATTTTTTGTTTTATTATTTTTTCTTGATTACTTTTGGCGCCGGGTGCAAAAGCTATCTTTTATCTATCTTAGATTACACATTTTTTTAAAATAAAATTCATTCATATCTTCCGGTGCCCAAAACGCCCCAAAAATAGTTTAAAATTGAAATTATTCTGAAAAAAAAATTCTTTTGTTTTATTTTATTTTTATTTTATTTTATTTTATTTTATTTTACTTTTTGAAATTCATTTGGCACTGGGTTGGAAAGTTGTTGTTACAATACTACATAACTCTGCAGTTCGGATATATTTTTTTTAATCAAAATCCATTCACATCTATGCTGCACCAATTATAATTAAAAACTGAAATTTTTACAAAAATGTATTAAGAATTATAATTTACGAAAAATACTTACAAATTTTGAAAACAGTTTAATTAATAACGTATAAGGTTATAAATAACATTAATTTTACAATAATAAGCGACATATAAATTTAAAAATCAAAGCATGAAATCATAAAACTTACAAAAATCGAACTTACGTAGAGAAAAGTTTTACATCCTTCAATTTGGAAATTTACATATTTTTAAAGTTTGTAATCTTTTTTGGCATCAAAGTGTTTTACATGTCTTCTTGATTTCATTCTATTCAATATAAAACCGTGTCTCTTTTCTTGATTTCATTCTTCTCTCTATAAAACCGTTCTTCTTTCTCTCTCGAAACTGAGATACAGTTTCTGATGCCTCAGACACTAGTCTAACGCATCTTTCAACCGCTTGGGTATGGCATGGATATTTTGACCATTCATTCGTTTTTACAACTTTTATCATATTCTCAATTTCTTCGCAAGGCACATTCATCAAAAGAGGTGGTTCAAAACGTCCAACTCGTTGCCAGTCAATAAGTTCAAAATAATCTTTCGCTTTGAAGTTTATTTGGGGTACTTTAAAAATTCTCACTTCTGGTGATTTTCTCTTTTTATTTTTAGCACAAATTAGCTTTCGCATTGCTAAAGATCTGATATGCTCTGTGTTATCTGTGAGCATTGGCAATAGCAAATTTTCAGGCTGACATAAAAAAAAAAAAAAAAAAAAAAAAAAAAAAAAAAAAAAAACCTATTTCGTTGAATGACAGCATCTACGATGTTTCTTAAATTGGGTTCCAAATATCTAGAATATGTGATAACTTTCCAACTATGACGCGCTATTTCAGTTATGGATGGCTTTGTTTTGATATGAAACCATACTAAGTGCATATACCTTCATAATATATGTTGTAAGAGTAATGAGATTATCAGACGGATTTTCTGTAGCCACTTACAACCTTAAAATTCTACACGCAGTTGTTAGCCATCTTGAGTGATAAACTGGACCAGGTTTCATTAATGCCAGATCAGAACCACATTCACCACGTGATAGTGCTACGAAAATATCATATAAATATTGCTGGTTTTCGCTGAGAACTCTTCTATCTATGTTGTCTTTCAAATAATAAAGTATAAAAAGTTTATTTTATACATTTAATAAAATATGATTAACGATTTTTCATCCTCTCGATCTACGTTTTACGTTAGATAAATTATTCTTTAACTGTTAATTTTACTTGTATTTTTTAGCTCAAAATTTGCATGAAACTCGATTTTCGGCAAATAATTAAAAGTTTTGCTGCATTGGAAGAAATTTATCAAAGTCGAAAATTATTTGGATGCATGCTAATATACTATAAAATGCATCTTTTTTATCCCGCTGATAAAATAATTTAAAATAAATTAAAAAAACAAAAATTATAAATTTTTATAAAATTTCAATATTTTTACAGTTTTGGGGGCGCTTGGGGGCACCGGAAGATATGGATGGATTTAAATTTAAAAAAAAAGATTGAACGAATATATATATAAGACAACTTTCGCAACCTGCGCCAAAAATAATTTTAAAAATATTAAAAAGCAAAAAAATATATATAAAATTTTTAAAAAATTCAATTTTTAACTATATTTGAGGCGTTTGGGGCAGCGAAAGATATGAATGGACTTCAATAAAAAAACATACGTGAATTAGTATGCATAAAAGGCAACTTTTGCACCCCGCGCCTATTCGATTATCCGAATTTTGTTTTTTCGATCCACCCTAGTAAACAACATGCGAACTAAGGAACCGTTCTACATAAGCACCACCTATTTCAAATTTATTTACAATTAACAAGGTTTTCATGTCGCAGATAAAATATTATCTTTAAGTCAAAATATAGTATAAAAGCATTCAATACTGATATATCTCGTAAAGGATTGAAATATAATTCCAGGAAACTTTGTGAATATTTTATTACATATTAATTTGTTGAATTTACATAGATGCATATTAATTTATAAACTATAAGTTTTCTTTAATGTCCCATGCTGTACGTAATGTTGGTTAATTTAATATTTATTTATTTATATGATGTAAACTTACGTTTGTCATAGATAAGGAAACTCATTTAATATTTATGTTTTATGTTATTATTTTTTATGAAGTTCTCTAATAATGAAATATTGTAGAAAAGTTTTTTTTAATCTAACTTTATTTTAGTCTCTTTAAGTGGTTATATAATTTAGCGCGTATGGAAAACACAACTTGGATTTTTCTTTTCATATTCTTAAACTAGGAGTTAAAAAAGTCAAGTTACCAAAGTTCCTGATTTAATTGAATAAATCTATGAAACGTAGTCTTAAGCAGAACTTAAGTTCTTCAAGTTGTTTTTTGAATAATCTATGTCTTCAAAAGATACATTATTCTGCGGAAAAGATATACCTTGTCTCCTCCATTATTTATAGGTCACAGTTAATTTAATACAAAATGAAACGAAAAAAATGAAGACATGTATAAGAAGCTAATCCAAAAAAAGCCTACTAAAAGATGTGTCTTGCTACCTAAAGTTTGGACTTATTTAAAGCTTATATTTAAGTAACTTTTGTACTATATATCATTATATAAGTTAAAGAATATTACAACCTCATACTATATACAGATCATATTAAAAACATTAGAATAATTGAAAAAAAGTTGTAAGGAAAAATATTTTTCCTGTATTCATTTTTATGAAGACATGTATAAGAAGCTAATCCAAAAAAAGCCTACTAAAAGATGTGTCTTGCTACCTAAAATTTGGACTTATTTAAAGCTTATATTTAAGTAACTTTTGTACTATATATCATTATATAAGTTAAAGACTATTACAACCTCATACTATATACAGCTCATATTCAAAACATTAGAATAATTGAAAAAAAGTTGTAAGGAAAAATATTTTTCCTGTATTCATTTTTGATGCTAAGTAATTTGAATGCAAATAAAATTCTTATAAAATAAATCTGAAATGTTTAGAAAATATTTTAATTTTACAAAATATAAAATACGGTACAATAAATTAAATATATAGCTTTTTGAAACACATCAAAATATTAAAGTAAAATTTAGATTGGTTTTAAATATTAGAATAATTTAATTCCACGCAACAATATTACGTTATGAATATGAGGTAAATGGTAGTTAGTACTTTTTAGCATACCATTTAGCTTTCATAACAGCGTGGAGTTGATCTTGCATACAATATAACAGGTATTTACTTTTCTATTAATAATAACCCAAATAGACGTTTATACGACCCATTATATGTGTCACTAACAGAATTTTATTTGAAAGAGGAGTTTCTTGGAATTTCTTCTTCATTACACCCTATAAGTTTTCGATGGGATTAAGGTCTGGCGAGTTTTGTGGCCATGGGAGTATCTTAATATTGTCTTGCCTTCTTAATTGATATCGGGGTATGCGGTGACGCTGAATCTCGTTGAAAGGTAAAATCATCTTCAAATCAATCATCTGATGATGAAATTTTGTAATATTCCAAAATTTCGTGATATATCTGAGAGTTAACATTTTTGTAGACGATGCATAACTTTCCAGGTCCTTCTGCAATCTTGCAGCCTCAGATTATGACACTAGCAGTAAATTTTACATATCACTTAAGAAATGCTTTTTCAAATGCTTCTTGCTTCATTTTCCAAACTCGAAAACCTGATTACTAAATGAAACACAAAACATACTTTCTTCACTAAATAATATATTTTTTTACAATCTTCTTCGTTTTCGTCTTGATTTACACCAATTCAATCTTATAGGCTTTTGTTTGGCAATCATGAGAGGTTTGGTTTTTGGCACACGAGATTCAAACATAAATTTCTAGAAACGTTTTAATGTTGTCCATGTAGAAATTTCAACTCCTTCTTCTTTTTATTTTTGGTGCAAGAATCGCTCAATTCGGTTTTTCTTCAGGTTTTTGGTCGCCATTTCGGCGACTATTTTGAAAATTTTCATTTTTTCAATATTGTGTTAAAATTTTACTAACGTTTAATTGCGACCAATTTAAATAATTAACAATATAACATTGATTTTTATCATACCGATACAAATCAACCATATGATCGATTCAAGAATATTCATTTATATATAATTAATTTAATCGATTCAGGAATACCACTCAGATTACCAATTTTAAGACGAAAAAACGAAACGAATTGCAAAAAGAATACTGATTTTATCATGTAAGTTTAATCAATGGTGTCACCAGTTATAAGATGGTGATAATCAAATAAGAGTTAATGTTATACATTCTAATATTTTGACTTTTAAAAATAATTTTTCTTTCAATTAATCTTTTCAAAAATTACATTATTTTTAAGATAATGAAAAATGTTTAATCAAAAATATGTTCTTTATAAGAATATCATTTTCATATTTACATTAAAAGACATTAAATTAATTACCAAACAATATTTTCAATTTGTAAATAAAATAAAATAAAATAAAATAAAGGTAAATATTTTAATATTTGGAATACGAGCTGTATATATATATATATATTACATCTATTTTATATTGATATATATTATCAACATGGTAAATAACGGAATTAAAAATAACTGTTGCACATTTTTTTTTCATAATATGAAATATCTATGAAATATCTTTTTATCAGCTAAAGTTTTATAGGCTATTAAGATCTTTTAATGTAAAATGTTTAAATTAAATTTCAAAAAATATATTTTTAATCATCTAGATTATTTCTACAGTTTCAAATAAATAAATAAAGAAAGAAAAATAACAACGAAATTCACTGCTGTGAATATTAAAAAATATTTCTTAAAAAAGCATTTTTGTAATTTTTTATTTTGTTAAAAAATTAAAATTTTCTGACATGTAATTCTACATTCATTAAACGCGTATACATTTATTCCTACATTATTTAAACTTAAAACAATTTATAATAAATTTTAAAGTTATAAAAAGAAAGCAACACAGAATTTAAAGGTTCATTTCCTTTTAATAGTAATAATTATAATAATAAAAATATCGGAAAGCAATTTAATAACAAACATATTGAATACTTGTTGGTTAAAAGGAATTTAGCGCTCTAAAGGAAAGAGTATCCCAAAATTATGCTCTACTGGATTATCCAATCTTTAAACATTTTTGCTAATATTGAATGCTTTCCATTAGAGCAAGCTAATTATTTAATAATCTTCTGAAAAGTACTTTAAAATAAGTTATGCAGCATATATGAGTGACATACAATGTCATGTAAATGAATAATATACACCGTAATTGCTCGACAATAAAATGCCATTCATTGCACATTTCTTTAATATTCCATATGATTATTCTACTGAACATTAAATTTTATCATTGAATCCGCTTCTGTTACATATACTTGACCAACCATATTTTCTGAGCAATCATATTTTGATGACGATACGCTATAGCTACCGAGACAAGTTTGAAACCGGTAAAATTGTTTAGGTGCTTTAAACATTGTCTTTTATCTTCTGTGCCAGTTTTTTTCCTCTTTTTCTAAATAGTAACTTGTTTTCAAAAAACAACTAAAAGTATTTTGAATTTCAAATTTAATCGCACTAAACTTACTCTCTCTTGCTTTTATATAGTTAAAGTATGTTTTTTTTTTTTTAAATACTTTATGTCACATACATTTTAAACTCTGTAGGAAACCTTGGATGTTTTACGAAGTCAACGATTCAGTTGATATAGACAGTTGATATATTCAGTTGAATTCGTGATTTTTACCCCTAGATCCCGATGTATTTAGCGTCACGGATACTGATGATTCATCTACAAGGAAACAATGTGTGATTAAGTACTTCGAAAAAAGTTTTCGTGAATGAAATGACTGATATTTTATTTTTTAATTATAAAAGAAAACATGATGTAAATTCCAAATAGAAAAAACAAAATCAGCAGCAGATTTTTTTTTTTTTTTTTTTTTTTTTTTTTTTTTTTTAAGGAAAAATAAATTAGTACTGACTTTTATTTTTAAAAGCATTTTAAATATAATTAGTTGTTGGATGAAGTTTCAAACAGCAATTTAGTCAGAATCTACTTAATTTTTGGAAACATAATAATTGCCTATTTGGGATTTTTTTAATTAAAGAAAAACAGCTTGCAAAAAAGTTAGTATTCAATAGGTCAATGACGATTCTCTAGAGCTTAAAAATGAAGATGTTATTGTAGAAAACCTAAAAATTTGACACTAAAAAGACACCACCTTAAAATGTGTGCTGGAAAACGAATAAAAATTATGTAAAAAACGTTAGAGTATGTCTCAGATTTTTCACATTCTACTTAAGTAATGACGAATTGCAGCGGATATATCATTTTCGTATTTATAAGACAGTGTGTACCAATCAAACTAATAATCGTTCGTAAAGTTTTTTGATTGTATGTGTTTATGTAGCATTAGAAGAACACATATTTAAGATATTATATAAAAATGCTTGCCGCCACATGGGTTAATTCTGATACATACGTTTAAAATACAACTCGTTAAACATGCTTATGTTGAATACCCGATTATACTTAATACGCGTAATTTCTCTATCATTTAAACTTCACCTTTAAGAGTAATGCAAAAATATCACATTTTAGACACGAACAATGAGTATGTGATTCTACGTCTTACACTATAAATTTCCAAGCCTTTGACAAAAATAATTTTGCTTAGTACGCCAATTAATTCTGCTGTATTACAAATTAAGGAAACAGTACGATCACTAATGCACCGTACCTCGCTGGGTCGTGTCTTTATTCACGAAAGCATCTTTGGCAACGAGTTGTCTGACGACCTAGCAAAATTTCATAAAATCCTACCACAGACATGCATCTCCGTGTGTCTCAATCATATGCCAAGAAGATCTTCCAAATCCTTGATTCTGACGTCATTGTAGATGTACTGGGACACATCAACAAAAAGAATCCACACACTAGCATTTCTAAAGATTTACCTCATCTTTAAACCTCATGTCGTACAAGACCATCTTTCTGATGGGCTCACGGCCCATTTAAGGCTACCTTATATATTTAAGATCGCCTGTTCCAACCTGTATGATTGCGTTGAGGTGAGCACGGCAAGCCATGATTATTTTTAGTTTGCGCTCACGCGACATTGCCAATAAATTTCCCGGCATCTCCACAAAAAGCTGGCTCCATAATATGCTTATACACACTATATTACTAAACAAACTAAAACACATCCATGAAACACTTTGAAATTAATATACTAACTATGTAGCCTGAGCGTTCAACAGATTTTGCCGTCTTTTATCACAAGGAAGGTTTGTCGCACGTTCGTCCACCCCTTGTCACGTAGAGCATATGTTTCCTGGCAAAAAGATTCCTCTTTTGTAATTTTCTCCGCCTGTTTTCTCTTACCTGAATTCTGTCATGTTGGGTTGTTTTTCATCAGTCAGGTGCGGCCCTGAGATAGGATTTTATATTGAACAGACCAATCTCGTGATTCTGTAGGCTTCACCTCTGGATGAAAATTGTATTTTTAATACCTTAATAAGGAAGACCTAGAAGGGCACTGTGCTTTATAAACTTTTTTTTTTCAGAGCGGGTGGCCTGAGTTTTGCCTGAGCGGTCCCTCTTAGGCAATCAAACCAAATTCCCCACCTGTTGCCCAGAGGCTACGTTCTCAAATGTAGTAGACGGGAGGGGCTAGATTTGCGCCCGGCACCTAAAATCCAATCGCATCTTTCGGCCTAATCAATGAGATTTTCATGGTTTTCCCCGAAGCTTGGGGATAGTTATGTAAATACATGTTTGGTACAGTTAGGTTCCCTTGAGGTTTCGCCACGCCAAAGACACTCGTTCTTGGGTCTCTCGTTTAAATAATTGGTCGTCATATAACAACACACAAAAATCAAGATGATAATTTTCTTTTTGACGCAATGTTTCAAGTTTATGATTTTTAAAGAATTCAGATTGATTTTTTTTTAATAGTACGGGACTCTAACATACTCCCAAGAGCCAAAACATTATCACCATGCCAAAAACAGCCAGGATAACGTGGAATGCACATAAGCCGGTGGTAAATGTGTTTAAATGTTACTAGTGAGTATTACGAATCACTTTTGAATTGACGATTGCTTGTGAGGATGAAGGCTGCTGATCTAAATTGATAGAAGGCATAATTCAATCCCCTTATGGCTATGAACGAGTAACTTTGAAACTGCATGTCTCATAGGTCTTTCGAGACATATCATTGTTCACACTTATACAATGTAGATTAATGACGGTAAAACCATCAGTAGAAGCCATTGCGTTTGACGTACAGGCGTTATCAAATAAAAGAGACGTCGGAAACTCTTCCCCTTCGCAAAGCAAATTTGGCACGAGAGACTAATTTACATTCCAAGAGAATAGAGATCCAAGCAGAATTCTTTCGGAGCATACGGTTCATTTGAAACTGTTCAACGTGAGACTACTGGGTTAACAATCCACTCATGTGACCCTGTTGATCAAACATAATCGTCAAATACTCCTACACTAAGACGGGAAACATGTTGAATGGACAATGGAACATAGGGAGAAAGTCGAATAAAGCACGATTCATACTGTAGCACGCCGATGGCCATGTGTGGGAACGCTGTTTTCTGTTCGGACTGTTATTTCATATACATCATCGTCACAACTGGTCATAGATAGACCAGTTGTGACGATATTAATATTTGGGCTATATTCTCTTTGCCATCCCTGGGGCCTGTGGTTGTTGTGGAACAGACCATGAAAGCTACGGACAATGTAAACGTCATTTCGGATCATTTGCACCATTTTAGGTTATCCGTCTTCTGAAATGGAAATGGAGTCTTCCTGCAAGATAATGCTCCCTCTCAAATCACTGGAATTTCACTCGATTGGTTTGAGAAACATAATACTGAGTTTCAGTTAACGTCCTGGTTCTAACTCGACGGATCTTAATCTAACAGATCACATTCCATGTGTCATTAAACGCAACGGCATCCTAGAACTAAAAAAATCATTTTGGAATATCCTAAAATTCATGACCACTACATGAATAACAAATACAATTTATCTCCGGTTATCTACCTAGAATTTGTAACATGCCTGTAAAAACAGATTGAGCTGTTTTGAGTTTGACCAACGTATTATTAGGTAGTGGTCATAATATTTTGGCGCTTGAGTGTATATCTTAATAATAATAGGTTTCTTAAAGTGAAAATTACAAATAAAAAATTATGGTACATATTTAAATAAAAGAATCCTTCTAAAATAGTAATTCTGAAAATTAGCTTTGACTCCTCTCTCTAACTGTTGTCTTTACTTCTCTTTTCGCGTAATTTTTTAAACACATATTTTATTTATTTTTAAAAAATGCTAAACAATATACGTATTTCTTTAAAATAAAGATTAACGAGGGTACTTTTTTCTTCTTACATAAATAACTAAGTAAGTATATGAAAGCTAATGGCAATCACAATTATTAAATGCGATTTAACAACTGAATTTTTCCGCAAAAAGTTACTACATTTGTTTTTTAGTTAAATAAAGTTACATTTGTTGATTTAATTTTAAATAATTAAACTAAACTAAATTTTACTAAAAATAATGAAAAATTTACCTAAGAGGAATAATACCTTTATTTAGATGGACTTTTGCTTATCGTGCAAACTACGTCATATTCAAGATCCTTGTTGTAATAAATAATTAAAAAATAAAAATAAAAATAAATAAATAAATAAATAGATTGATAAATAATACCACAAGAACTCATATTTAATTAATAACTAGTGCAAACATAAATAAAAGCAATACTTCTGAACGTGAATTAATGTCTAAACTGTCTAATGTCGGTTTCTTCTAAACCTGCAAATCAACTCTTTTCAAATTTTTGGGTAACTCAAAGTAGGTACCGAAGAATAGTGACATTTAACGCTCCAAAATACGTTATTATTTTTATTATTATTATTGAGATAAATTTTTGAATTTTTTGTGATGAATTATTATATTATTTGTAAGCAAAATCAGATGATAAAACTTCTCATATTTTTTTCAATAAAAAATTTAAAATCGTTTTAAGGGAAAATATCATTTGTAGATTGTAATTTTTTTACATTTAAATAAACAGAAATATCTAAATTTTAATTTTTAATCAGCATTTTTAAAAGTATTAATTTAAAATATAAAGGAAAATATTAATTTAAAAATTTGAAAGAAAAACGTGTAACTTGTGTTTAAAAAATAATATTTTCAAAAGCAAATATATATATTTTTTTCATTTGCTGAATCAAAATTAAAGTAAAATAATCCAAAAATGCATGTTTCAAGTTTGAAGCATTTATATTTAACGGTTCTTGAGTTGAAACAATATACACACATAAAATTGTGAAAAAAAAAAGAAAAAAAACACGAAGAATGAAACATTTTCAGAAGAAGTCATTTCCCTGATACCCGTTGCTTTTTCACGTAAATTTTAAAAATGACCCCCCCCCCCCCAAAAAAAAAAAAAAAAAAAAAAAAAAAAAAAATTCTAATTGTGACAGAAACATTATTTAAGCGTCATTTTAAACATTCAAAAAAGAGAGAGAAATGTTTAAGGCCATAACTTTTATTTTGAAAAGTTGAAGATTTTTGTGGTTGGGACTCGTTTAAGTTAAGTTATTCGTTTGAGTGTTAACTAACTAACACAATTAATAAAAGATGCATTTCTATTGTAACAATTTTTATAAGTGTCTTATAAATAAATGAAACAATTTCTTTTTAAACATTTTCTTTCAACGATATTTGGCGGGTACTACCTCATAATAATGAAGAATATTTCTTTCCCTTTCCTCTTTGGGTTGGCAGTAAATTCTGAATCAACAGAAATACTTATAGGAAAAAAGCTGTTAGATTTATTGAATTCATTGTTACTTATCCGTTAAACTGTAATCTCTTAGATAAATGCATGAGAAATAAACTGTGAAAACAATTTATTTCAAATTAATCCTTAGAGAAATTAAATGCTGGTTTTTTCAACTCTGCGAAATTTGTTTAACATCTAAAAGAATATTTGCAGTTTAAAGTTTGATATATTACCTCTGACAATAAAGTTTGGTGAATAGTCCTGTAACATGAATGTGGATGAAATGTTAACGAAAGTTACTATACCACCTTTCGAATTAGTCATCTCCCATAACTATGCACCGCTGCGATCTGTCATACATGTCGTGGGAAATTCGCGTTAAGCCTTCTTTTGGGATGGAGTTCAAAAGCTTCGTCACGTTTTGTTGGATGTCAGCAATATGGTCAAATCTCTTTCAAAGAGAGTTTGAGTGGAGAAAATAAGAAGAAATCTGGAGGACTGACGACTATGGTGGATGTTTAATTTGCACCATCCCTCATGAATTTCCTACGGTGTCTTGCAAAGCTTAAAACAAAACTTTAGACTGATCTTTTGTTCATTCATTTCCCTGTTCTCAGTTAAGAACCAACACACTGAACAAACACTTACTAACGCACGTCTTACACGGAACATAAACGACGCGACGATCAACTGAACAACTGTGGGGGAAGAGGGTCAACATCTGTCTCTATGCAGGTGCAGAATTTTGTTTCTCCAGTGTTGCCAGATCGGTCGTTCTGAATTCATTAAACGAAATTTATTGTCAGAGGTAGTATGTAACTTTAAATATTTTTTTTCTGTAAAAATAACTATGTATTGTTTACTTTTCCATTTAAGAAGGGGTAATTCTTAGTTACTAGATACATTATAAAAAACTTTCAATTTTGTAATGAACATTTTAACTCTTTATAACCTGCATTTTGAATAAAATATGCTTTAAATTGAATAGTTATTTACGTTGATTTCTAAAGTTTATTTCAAAGTAATTAAACAATTTCCTCTTAAGTATTTCGTTTATTGAAATTCAACAGGTTTCACCACCTAATAATAAAATATTATTCTTTTTTCTTTTCTTCCTCATCAGGGTGACACTAAATTCTGAAACAACAAAATATCTGCTTATATATATATATATATATATATATACATATATAGATTTAAAAAAAACTGTTAGATTTATTAAATTTATCATTACTTATCCGTTAATTTGGAATCCCTTAGATAAATGCGTGAGAAATAAACTGTGAAAGCAATTAATTTCAAATTATTCCTTAGAGAAATGGAATGCTGATATTTCAATTCTGCGGTATTCGTTCAACATCTTAAAGGATTTTTACAGATTAAAGTTTGATAAATGTAACTTCATTTCATATTTTTGTGAAAATAGCTGTGTAATAAAACACCGTAATAACTGACGATAAAATTGGTAAATAAGCTAAAATACTTTGTTAAATCCCCATAAAATGAAAAAGTTAAAGAAGACGCGTTTCGAGCTACAAAAATAACAGCTCGTCATTACCTAAAGCAAAACACGTGTCCTTAAGGCACAGACTCGAGATAAATTAAAAGAAAGAGGGTGGAGATTACAAAGAGTGCGACAGGTGGCACTATCAGAAAGAGCCAACGTGGAAAAGAAAAGTCGAGATAAAGTGAAAGAAAGAGGGAGGAGATTACAAAGAGTGCGTCAGGTGGCGCTAGCTAAAACAGCAAAGGTGGAAAGGAAAAGTGTTGCCAAAATAATTAAAAAAAGAGAAAAAAGTGGAAAAAACCATAAAATAATAACGAAAATAAAATAGAAAAAATAAATAAATAAATAAATAAAAATAAAAATAAATGAAAAAAATAATAAAAATTGTAATATTAATAAATAAAATAAATAAATCATTAAAATTAATAAATAAAATAAAACAAGAAAAATTTAAATTTAAAACTAAAATTAACAATTAAACAATTAATTAATTAAAACAACTAATCAATTAATTAATTAAACAAATAAAATTAAAAACGTTTATATCGTTATATCGATTTATAGCTGTATGCTGTTCTTGCTCCCTCTTTCATTTAAAAAGGGGTTAATCTTAGTTGCTAAATATTTTATAATGTCATGGATTTTATAATGAACGTTTTAACGATTTATATCATGTATTTCAATAAAATACTGCTTCAAATAAACAATTATGTACTTAAATGTCTAAGATATTCAGAACAAGATGTATAATAATAATTTTATTTTTCGATACTGTTTGTTAAAACTGACTTAATAATTTGAAAGTTAGTGCATTTTCACAAAACATTTCTATGAATATTTAGAATTATCATAAACAGTACTTTTATGGAAATATTACTGTTGTTTCTAAATTTGTATAGCATTGCTTTCCAAAATTCCGGTAAGTCAAAGTAGGTACTAAAGAGCAATGGTAATTGGATTAAATTATTACTTGTTTGAGGTGTTAGACTAACTCATATAAGATGCGTGTTTTATTGTGACTACTTGCATGGTTTTATTATTAATTAATGAAACAATTTTTTCTTAAGTATTTTCGTTCGTCGAAATTCGATGGGTTCCACCAAGTAATAATAAAATATTATTTTTTTCCTCATCGGAGCGACACTAGATTCTAAAAAACAAAACTCCTGCTTGGAAAAAAAGCTGTTAGATTTATTGAATTCATTCTTACTTATCCGATAAATTGGAATTTTGTAGATAAATAATGAGAAATAAACTGTGAAACTATTTCAAATTAATCCTCAGAGAAATGGAATGCTGATCTTTCAATCCTGCAGTATTTGTTCTAAAAGGATTTTAACAGCTTAAAATTTGTTATATGTAATTTTAATTTATATTTTTGGGAAAATCACTGTGTGTTGTCCCTAGTTTCTCTCCATATAAGAAGGGGTAAATCTTAGTTATTAAATATTTTATCAATTATAGATTTTGTTATGAACGTTTTAACAATTTTGATTCCGGTATTTGAATAAAATATTGATTCATATGAATTACTATTTACATTACTAAGATATTCAGAACATCATGTATAATAATGACTTGATTTTTAGATATTTTTTTAATTAAAAGTGATTTAGTCTTTTTTTTTTTACTAAACACTTCTAATAATGATTAGATTCATAAACAAACAGTATTATTATTGAAATCTTATTGTTGTTTCTAAACCTTTATAGCATCTCTTTTGATGTTTTTGGTTTAAAAAAATGTAATTTAAATTTTATTGTTCTTTAGAAGTGAAATTTTTAGTTACAATAATATTTGTTTGACTGTCAGACTAATATAAGACTCATTTTTTATTGAAACTAATTTTATAGGTGGATTATTATAAATTTATGAAACAATTTCTTCTTAAATATTCTCTTCGCCAAAACTCGACGGGTTCATACTAATAAAATTTTTTTCTTTTCTTTTCTTCTTTGGGTCAACACTAAATTCTGAATCAACAGAATTCCTCCTAGGCAAAAAAAGGTTAGATTTATTGAATTCATTCTTACTTATCCATTAAGCTGCGAATCCTCCAGATAAATGCGTGAGAAATGAATTTTGAAAGCAATTTATTTAAAATTAATTCTTAGAGAAATGAAATGTTGATCTTTCAATTCCGTGGTATTTGTTTGAGATCTAAAAGGATTTTTACAGTTTAAAGTGTGAAGTATGTAATTTTAATTCATATTTTTGTGAAAATAGCTGTGTATTGTTCATTATTCCATTTAATAAGGGGTAAACCTTAGATGCTAAATATATTATTTAAATAATTGCATTTTGTAATGAACGTTTTAATTCTTTATTACCTGTATTTTGAATAAAAAATGCTTCAATTAAATAATAATTTAAGTTAATGTCTAACGTTTATTTTACAATAATTGAACAATATCTTTATTATTATTATTATTATTATCATTATCTTTTTTTTTTTTTTTTTTTTTTTTTTTTTTTTGTTTAGACAATTTTTAAAATGTTGGTTCTACGCTTAGTTAAGAAGTGATAACTCACCTATTAAATATTCAATAATTTCAAGAGTAATTTCACAACTGAAAATTTAAAAATATGTGTTCACCGGCGGTTGGTTTGTGTCTCATGCTATGCCTCAAGATTTTGTGCTCATGAAGACCTCCATCTTGTGCTGCACTGCAGCCTTACCAACATATGACAGTGAAAAATGCCAAGCTGGATATTGTTCTTGTAGCTTAAAGGGGAAAGCACTTTTAATGGTATTCCAAGGGTTCAGGGTTCGATCCTCGGCTTGGACATTTTTCACAATGTTGGTTCTGTGCTTTGTTAACAAGTGATTATTCACCTACTAAATATTCAAACAATTTCTTCTTTCGTTTGTTGATTTTTTTCTCGAATATTTTACTCTCATTTTATGGGCTCTACCGCGTAATAATATATTATTTTCTTTTCTTTTTTTTATTTTATTTTACGTCATCGGGACGACGATAAATTTTGAAACAAGAGTAGTTCTGCTAAAAAATGTGTTCGATTTATTGTGTTCATTCTTACTCATCATCTAAATTGGAATCCCTTAGTGAGACGCGTGCGAAATAAACTGTAAAAGCAATTTAATTCAAATTATTTCTTTAATAAATCGAAATTTAATGCTTTTTTGACAGATATATCCAACAATAGTTAGATTTAATAGCAAACAGTAGTATTATGGAAATATTCCTGTTGTTTCTAAAAGTAAAAAGCATATCTTCCAAAATTTTCGGTAACTCAAAGAAGTTACCGAAGAGCAGTGACATTTATATTAAAATTAATATTTGTCTGAGGGTTAGACTAAATGATAGAAGATGTATTTTCATTGTGATTAATTTTATAGGTTTATTAACAATTACTAAAATAATTTCTTCTTAAATATTTTCTGACGTCGACATTTGACAGGCACCTTGTTATAATTTCTACCTTGTAATTTTTTTTAAATTTCGTCATGGGGACAAAACTAAATTCTGAAACAACAGAATGCGTGAAAAAAAAAACTGTGAGATCCATTGAATTCATTCTTACTAATGCATTAAATTGGAATCCCTTAGATAAATGCGTGAGAAATAAACTGTGAAAGCAATTGCTTTCAAATTAATCCTTAGAGAAATGGAATGCTGATATTTCAATTCTGTGGTATTCGTTCAACATCTAAAAAGATTTTTACAGTTTAAAGTTGGAGTTATGTAACTATAATTTATATTTTTGTGAAAATAACTGTGTGTTGTTCATTCTTCCGTTTAAGAAGGGTAAATCTTAGTTACTAAATATTTTTTAAAAAAATTGCATTTTTTGATGAACATTTTAATTCTTTATAACCTGCATTTTGAATAAAAAATGCTTCAGTTGAATAATAATGTAAGTTAACGTCTAACATTTATTTTAAAAAAATTAAACTTTTTTTGTATTTATTTTTTTACAATGTTGGTTCTACGCTTAGGTAACAAGTGGTAATTCACCTATTAAATATACAATAATTTGGAGCGTAATTTCACAGCTAAAATTTCCAAAATGTTTGTTCACCGATGCTGGGTTTGTTTGTTTCTCGTGCTATGCCTCAAGATTTTGTGCTGCAGTGGCAGCCTTACCAACATATAGCAGTGAAAAATGCCAAGCTGGCTATCATCCACATAGCTTAAATGGTAGAACACTTGGAGCGGTATTCCAAGGGTACAGGTTTCGACCCCTGGCTCGAACGTTTTTCAAAATCTTGGTTCTGCACTTAGTTAGCAGGTGATAATTCAACTGTTAAATATTTAAACAATTTCTTCTTAAATATTTTCGTTTGTCGAATACTTTGTTTTCACATTACGGGTTCTTCCACGTAATAATACATTTTTTTTTTCTTTTATTTACCTCATCGGGACGACAATAAATTTTGAAACAAAAGTATTCCTGCTTATAAAAAAAAAATCTGTTACATTTATTGAATTCATTCTTACTTATCCGTTAAAATGGAATCCCTTAGATAAATGCGTGAGAAATAAACTGTGAAAACAATTTGTTTCAAATTAGTCCTTAGAGAGATGGAATGCGGATCTTTCAATTGTGTGGTATTTGTTTAACATCTAAAAGGATTTTTACAGTTTAAAGTTTGATGTATGTAAATTTAATTTATATTTTTGTGAAAATAACTTTTGTGGTGTCCATGTTCCCTCTTCCATTTAAAAAGGGGTAAATCTTAGTTACTAAACATTTTATCTATTATAGATTTTGTTATGAAAGTTTTAACCCTCGGACAGTCTTGCAAAATGGCAAAATTTTAATGTTGTTTTCTCAGCATTTTGTTTTAATTGCTAAAAAAATATGATTTTTTCAAAATTACAGAAAAATCTTATTTACGAATATGAATGTTATCCTTGAGTGTGTTAATCATTGCACAATGTATTAAAAATCCATTAAATCAACTGAGTTATTTCATTTTAATTATTGCTTGCATTGCAGTGAAACCTGAAGCTTAGGGAACGTCTATAGACGGGCTTGTCAGAGAGAGGACGATTTATATCCCGATATTTGAATAAAATGCTGATTCAAATGAACAGTTAAATTTGTTAATATCTAAGATATTCAGAACAACATGTATTTCTATAATAACTGAATGAATATAATGATATACATATAATAAATATTATATGTATATCATTTTATTATTTTTTTAATTAAAACTGATTTAATAATTCGATAGTTAATGCATTTCTTATTAAACATTTCTATGAATAATTAGATTCATCATCATCATAAAATAATAATAATAATAATAATAATAATAATAATAATAATAATAATAATAATAATAATAATAATAATAATAATAAAAGAAATACTATGGAAATCTTACTGTTGTTTCTAAATCTGTGTAGAATCTTATTCAAAAATTTCGGTAACTCAAAGGATGTATTGAAGAACAGTGATAATTAGATTAAAATAATATTTGTTTGAGTGTTAGACTATTTCATAATAGATGCATATTTTATAGTGACTACTTTTATAGGTTTATTTATATAAATTAATGAACGTTTTTTTGTTAAACATCTTCGTTCTTCGAAATTTGATGGGTTTCGCAAGTAGTAATAAACTATTAGTTTTTTTCCTCATCGGGGTGACACTACATTCTGGGAAACAAAATTCTTGCTTAGAAAAAAATGATGTTAGATATTACATTCTTACTTATCCGTTAAATTAAAATTTTTTAGATAAATGCGTGAGAAGTAAACTGTGAAAGCAATTTATTTCAAATTAATCCTTAGAGAAATTGAAGGCTGATATTTAAATTCTGCGGTATTTCTTTAACATCTAAAAGGATTTTAACAGCTTAAAGATTTTTTGAAAATAAATGCAAGCTTTTCATGTTCTCTTTTATATTTAAGAAAGGGCAAGTCTTAGGTACAAAATATTTTATCTATTGTGGATTTTGTAATGAACATTTTAATAATTTATATCTTAGTATTTGAATAAAATATGGATTTTGAAATTGATAACTAGTTAATGTTTCTTCTGCTTCTTCTTCTTTTTCTTCTTCTTTTTTTTTTTCAAAACATTTCTAATAAGAATTAGATTGATAAATGAGCAGTACTTTTATATATATATATCTGTTATTTCTAAACCTGTATAGTATTTCTTTACAAGTTTTCGGTAACTCAAAGGCGATACCGAAGAGCAGGGTAATTTAAGTTACAATAATATACATATATATTTTTGGAATGTTAGACTAATATAATACGCATTTTTATTGAAACTAATTTTAGAAATTTATTATAAATTTATCACATAATTTCTTTTTAAATATTTTCCCCGCCGAAATTCGACGGGTTTTGCTTCATAATAATAAAATGTTTTTCTTTTCTTTCCCCCTTCATGGTGACACTAAATTCTGAAGCAACGGAATTTCTTCTAGGAAAAAAAAAAAACTGTTAGATTTATTGAATTCATTCTTACTTATCCGTTAAATTGGAATTCTTTACATCAATGCGTGTGAAATAAACTGTGAAAGCAATTTATTTCAAATTAATCCTTAGAGAAATGGAATGCTGATCTTTCAATTCTCGGTATCTATATTATAAATGCCAAACGTATCTGTGCGTAACGCATACGTCATTTTGCAAATGGCAACACTGTCTCCTGTAATTTCGGTTTTGCAATTTTCGCTACTGTAAATTTTACGCTTCTAAACTTCGCACATTTTATATTTTCAGTACAGAGAAAAAAATGTACTTTTAAATGCAATTTGTTTGAAAGCTGTATCATAATTTACTTTTGAGATATTAATTTTTTTTTTTAGTTTTTAGTATCAATTTTGTAATGTGGCAACATAATCACTCAATTTTCTCTTAACAACAACAAAAAAAATAAAATGCGCAACATTTTTTTATGCAATTTCGGTTTTACAATTTTCGCTATTGCAAATGTTACACTTATAAACATCGTACATTTCAAATTCTTATACCGTTGTATAAAGAAAAAATGTACTTTTAAATGCAACTTGTTTCAAAGCTGTGCCTCAGTTAAATTTTGTGATATTAATTTTTTTTATAATTTTTAGTAAAAATTTTATGATTTTGGCAACAGAAACACTCTATTTTCTCTTAAAATTGGGAAAAAATAGAAATTAAGATGCTATATTAAATTATTTTACTCCATTAGAAAAATATTGTCTGTTATAAAATCCGGTGAATTTCGGTTTTATTTCGTTTAATAATTTGAATAACTGGGTTTTATAGTATTTTGTTAGTTATTAGCTTAAAATGACATTTGTTTGAGAATTAGACTGACCAATATAAGGTGCATTTCTTACTGTAACTAATTTTGTAGATTTATTATAAATCAATGAAGCAGTTCTTTCGTAAAAAATTTTTTTCGTCGAATTTCGACGGGTTCCACCTCGTTTCTTTAACATCTAAAAGGATTTTACATTTTAAAGTTTGATATATGTAACTCGAATCTATATTTTTGAGAAAGTAACGTATTGTACAGTGCGTATTGCTCAGTTTTCCCTTTAAATGCATAGTTACTAAACATTTTATCCATTTCAGATTTTGTAATAAACGTTTTAACTGTTTATATCGCGAAATTTCAATAAAAATTGCTTCAAATGAGCAATTATTGATGTTAATGTCTAAGATATTCTGAACAACATGTGTAATAATAATTCAATTTAAATTTTTTTTTCATTAAAATAGATTTAATATTTTAATAGTTAGTGCTATTTTCGCAAAACATTACCAGGAATAATTATATCAATTAACAAACAATACTATTATGGAAATCTCATAATTTTTATAAGAAGAGTATAAATGAATGTTTTGTGTTCTTATCATCAACAGTTTATTTGTTACAAACTTCTGTTATGGCATTTTTAATAAGATTAAAATTGCACACGCGTAAATCGTTAAAAAGTAAACTGAAAATCATTTTTCTTTGACTGTTTCAATCTTTTTTCCACGTATGATTGAGCAAATTATATATTCTTTATTTTGCATAAAAAGTGTAATTTGATTTCATCAGCATAATACGGCATTAGAGTATACGGCATTAGAGTGAAGAATCGTTTGAAACTGGAAGCACGTATATAAGCCGATGCTAAAAAAAAAAAAAAAAAAAAAAAAAAAAGTGTGGCACTTTGGGACTGCCGCGGTAAAGCTATTGCATAACATTTTTTATCAACTTATGCAATTATAATTATTTATTTATTTTTTTTATTTATGCAGCATTTTTTTTTTTTTTTTTTTTTTTTTTTTTTTTTTTTTTGTCTTTGATATTAATTCAAGTTTTTTTTTTCTTTACCTTTGATATTAATTCAAGTTACACTTTTTGAGCGTGATGACCGATAAGAAAATATATTTTTTTTGAATAAATGAGAAGTCTGTCGAAGTCTGCCGAATTGAAACGTCGTTAGCCGGAGTGTTAGTCTTTTTTTTCTCGTTATGGAATTTCTAGGTTCGGTCGCCGCGCTCAAAGCCCGCGATAAAAGCTGTGCAATAGCTTAAAAGATGATAAAAATTTAGTGAACGAAAACTAATAAATAATCTCGATAGATAAAAAATGCGCTTTTCAAAAGTATTGATAATTTCAATTTTGTTTTAGTGTGAAGCCAATTCTGTTTAATGGTGTGACTCTGCTGGACCTTTGTCTAAAAAAGCCGTAAAAAGACAATCCCCTTCCAAAATAGACTGCATGTATGTCATCTGAAAATGCAACAATAATTTAAAAGGAAAAGTTGTTGGATTTGTTGAATTCATTGTTTCTCATCCACTAAATTTGAATTCCTTAGATAAATGTGTGATAAATAAACACTAAAGGCAATTTATTTCAAATTAATATTCAGAGAAATGGAATGTTGATCTTTAATTCTGCGGTATTTGTTTAACATCTAAAAGGATTTTTACAATTTATAATTTGATATATGTAACTTTAATTTGTATTTTTTTGAAAAAAAAAAAGTGCGGTGACCATGTTTCCTTTTCATTTTAAAAGGGGCAAAACTTAGTTACTTAATATTTTATCTATTTTGGATTTTGAAATGAAAGATTAAACGGTTTATATCCCGTATTTTAATAAAATATTCATTTAAATGAATAACTATTTACGTTACTAAGATATTCAGAACATCATGTACAATAATAATTTTATTTTAAGATAATCTTTTTAATTAAAACTCATTTAATAATTCGATAGTTAATGCTTTTTTGCAAAACAGTTCTAAGAAGAATTAGATTTATTAACGAACAGCGCTATGATGGAAATCTTACTGTTGTTTCTAAACCTGCATAGAATCTCTTTCCGTGTTTACGGTAACTCAAAGAGGGTCCAGAAGAGCAGTGAAATTTAAGTTACAATAATATTTGCTTGAGTGTTAGACTAATGTAAGACGCATTTTTATTGAAACTAATTTTATTGGTTTATTATAAATTATTGAAACAATTTCTTCTTAAATATTTTCCTCCGTCTTTCTTCAAGGGATTCCACCATGCAACAATAATATATCTTTCTTCTTTTCCTCATCGGAGCGGTACTAAATTCTGAAACAACAGAATTCATGTCCTTCTTTCTTTTTTTATCCTAGAATTCGTTCTAGGATTAAAAAAAAAAAAAGCTGTTAGATTTATTGAATTCATTCTCACTAATCAGTTAAATTGAAATCCTTTAGATAAATGCCTGAGAAATAAACTGTGAAAGCAATTTATTTCAAATTAATCCTTAGAGAAATGGAATGCTGATCTTTAAATTCTGCGGTACTAGTTCAACGTCTAAAAGGATTTTAACAGTTTAAAGTTGGAGTTAGGTAACTCTAATTTACATTTTTGTGAAAATTTCTGTGTGTTGTTCATGTCCCCTCTTCCATGCCAAATATTAGTTACTTTTTATCTATTATGGGTTTTGTAATGAACGTTTTAACGATTTATATCCCGAATTTGAATAAAATATTGATTCAAACAAACAACAATTTACGTTACTAAGGTATGCAGAACATCATGTAAATAATAATTTAATTTTTAGATAATTTTTTACTAAAATCTGATTTAATAATTTGATAGTTAATGCTCTTTTTTTTTTGAAAAATATTTCTAAGACGAATTAGATTAACTAACAAACAGTACTATGATGAAAAACTTACTGTTGTTTCTAAACCTTCATAGACTCTACTTCCAAATTTTCGGTAACTCAAAGAGGGTTCCTAAGAGCAGTGAAATTTAAGTTACAATAATATTTGTTTCAGCGTTAGACTAATATAAGAGCACTTTTTTAAAAAACTCATTTTATTGGCTTATTATAAATTATCGAAACAATTTCCTTTTAAATATTTTCTTCGGCGAAATTCAACGGGTTCTACTTCATAATATCAAAATATTCTTTTTTCTTTTCTCTTCGAGTCGCCATTAAATTCTGAAGCAATATAATTCCTTCTAGATAAAAAAAAAAAAAAAAAAAAAAAAAAAAAAAAAAAAAACCTGTTAGATTTATTGAATTCATTCATACTTATCCGTTAAATTGGAATCCCTTAGATAAATACCTGAGAAATAAACTGTTAAAGCAATTTATTTTAAATTAATCCTTAGAGAAATGGAATGCTGATCTTTCCATGCTGCGGTATTTGCTTAACATCTAAAAGGATTTTTGTAGTTTAAAGTTTGAGTGATGTAACTTTATTTTATAAGTTTGTAAAAATAATTGCTTATTGCTTATTTTTCCACTTATGAAAGAATAAATTATAGTTACTAAATATTTTATCTATTTCGGATTTTGTACTGAATATTGAAACTTTTTATATCCCACTTTTTGAATAAAGTTTGCTTCAATTGAATAATTATTTACGTTGATTTCTTAGATATTCAAAACAACATATGTAATAACCCTAGAAGCATGCATGGTCACAGTGACGTCACTGTGAGTCACTTTGGTCACATCACATCTGTGACCAAAATGCCACCACTCAGTGACGTCACATTGTGACTGAGATGTGACTTTCTTAAAAATCTTTACAAATTTATAAATATCCTTCAAAACATGTTATTTTACTTTAAAAAACCTGTTTCTGGCAATTTAAATATCGTCGCTTTTGTCATAGTTTCGTCACAATGTTAATGTCAAATTTATCACATTGTGACAACTTTGTGAAACGTCACAAAAGAGCTCTAAAACGGCCATAACGACTTCACATTTTAGTCACTGTGACTTCCCATCGACGTCACATGACGTCACATCGACAATCGATGGTCACAAACTCACAATGTGACTTCACAACGACGTTGCAGTGATGTCACCATGCTTTACGGGAAATGATTTTAAATTTTAGATATTTTTTAATTAATCCTTTTCTGTACCGTGGAGGCCACACCTGGCATATATCTAAAGCACTATAATGTTCAGTGTGTGCCATGAATTTGACCAATAGGATCATTGTAATTCCTCAAAATCCCCCGAAAGAATGAAATAAAACTTGTTTTGTCCATGTAAGATGGCTGCATTTGACAAAAAAATATAATTAGTTTTTCGGAAACAAAAAAGTTTTCAATCAAGCTATCAAGGCAAAATTCACTTTTATTATTAGGTGGCATTTCAAATTTTATGAAAATCGGATGCATAGATCAATTACAGGAACAATCAAACGTATTCCGTTACATTACGGTCAATGGGAAAAAAATTTCAAAAACACTTTGATGGTGTTACACGCATTCAAACACAATAAAATTGTTATGCATCTATGAAGTACATATTACAACATACATTTTGCACAATCTGTGGTGCAAAAAACATTTGTTAATGATATACAAGGCCACACAAAAGTATTCCATTACATAATGGTATAGGGAGAACATTTTTTGTTGAGTGTTTTAATTTCAATTGCTTATTTAACATTTTATAAGATTGATATACGTTGCTGAGGAATACACTGTTAAAAGTGAAGGTGACAAACCGGTGTCATTTGGGATCTGGAGGTGAAAAGGCCCTAGGGTCTATTGGAACCCGGGGCATTTGGAACCCTAGGGTGCCATAGGGTCTTGGATATGTGGTTGTAGTGCCGAGAGGTCTCTTACTATGTGATTGGAGCTAAATAAGGAGCCATACACTTCGTATTGGCAGCAATCTGTCACCTCATCGGGTGGCTGGAACCATGCGTATGTGCTGTGACGCGTGTCTTTCTGTTTTCTGTGACGGTAAGTAAAATCTATGGCTATGAGTGAATGAAGGTGAGCTCGATGGCCCAGCGCTTAGAACGCTGAGCTTGTAATCAGACGTTGTGAGTTCGAATCCTTCGACGGCGAAAAGTTGGCTTGTATATATTTTTATTTTTTATTATTGGACACTCTGGATTATGGGTGCCATCTTTTCACCCTAGTTAAAGGTGTCATTCTGGCTCCTTTAGGGGCGTTACCAGTGAGACAAGCCTTTCACCCCTAAAAGGTGCAATGTGTCACCATTAGTTTTAACAGTTTACCACAAATTGTTTTCTGCTTTTAAAAAAAAGCAGATATTATAGCGTATGATATACGCTGTTGAGGTGTAATAAAGTTGCTTCCTGTATATTTACAGGAACACAAAAAGTATTTCGACCCCTATGCTGTATCCGAAGTATTATCTACTATAACAGGAAAATCTGAATATATTTAAAACTTCATTATCGTACGAACGTTCCTCATCTGTTATGCTTCACGTGCAATTTTCAATTTGCTTTATTGAATACTTAAAAATATTAATATACAGCAAGTTGTAGAGTGTTAAGCAGATAAAATTATTAATTAAAACTCATTTGATAACAAAATGAAACAATACAATTCTTATAAACCCTAATTGCGCACATAGGGTACAGGCCATAAAATATAAAAATTTAGCTGAACATTTGAAATTTTTTTTCATTTTTTCCATTATTAGACTAATATATATAGATTTTAAATATGTTTTTTTTCACGAAAATAAAAAACATCCTGAGGTAAAGTATTAAAACTGATTTAGTTACTCTATAGTTAGAGCTATTTTCACGAAACATTTCGAAGAATCAATAGCTTTATTAATAAACAGTACCGTCATAATTCTTTTATGAACAGTATAAATAAATGTATTGTGTAATAGAGAAGATTTTGTAGTTGAAAATTATTTCCATAACATTTTAAAAACAGAATAAAAGCTAAACCTTGGTAAAACGTTGAGAAAATAATCACATTAAAAAGTATCTAGCTTCGACTGTTTCACTGCGCTTTCCACATATAGGATTGATTGAATTATTTTGTATAAAAAGTGTAATCTGTTTTTATCAGTTGATAAGAAACTATTTTTTATTTAGTCCAAGAGCCGACCGCACAAAACCCTAAGTCATCAAGCACAAGAAAAATCCTTTATTTCATGAGTGAGTGGTAATAGAGGAATCTAATGATCCAAGTCGTCCGGAAGTGAAGTGGTGCATAAGCCGAAAATTGATACCACTAGTAGTTAACGTAGGTTTAGCATTGCGTTTGCTGTACAATCAAAAGTGTGAAAACATGGAAAACTGTGTGCAGGAAATCACAATGCTAATCCAAGGAGTCAACCAATAGTGGTATAACATTTTGGCTTATGCACTACTTTGCTTCCGGCAAACATGAATCATTAACAGGTAGCTTAACAGGTAAAGCATTGGCCTTGTAAGTCAAGTATCTGGGTTCGATTCCCAGCCTGCTCAATTTTTCGCTCAGTTAGAAATATTCAATTCGTATGGATCATTAAATTCCTCTATTACTACTCTTCCATAAAATATATTTTTTTCTTGTGCTTCGATGACTTAAGTTTTTGTGCGGTCGGCTCTTGGACTAATTGAATTCACTTTAATGGTACTCAAAAGCATTATAGGATATAAAGGTTTAAAACTGACACAGGAAGATTATAAATTAGGATTATGTTATAGGTAAAAACTTGCAGGCAGTCATAGCCTGCCGATTACACTAAAGGAGTAATTACAGATTTATTTAAAGATATTTTTATTAGTATAATTTACGATATTATTACTGCATTAAAATTCATTCTTTATGCATTCTGCTTCTAAGTTTGTCACGTTGCTAGCAGCCTTTGCAGCCTTTGCAGCTTTTACACTGCTCACAATAAAAAGTAACCTGAAATGTTTTATTAACATTTTTTATGAAAGTGGGATTTCTAGAATTTATTGCGTAACGACAACATCAAACTTCATGTTATTGATACACCTTTGTACAGTTAAAAAATATATATAATATATACATAAGGTTACTAAGAATTTTTTTAAGAAAAAGTGCGTTTTAGAAATGTTAATGTAATTTTAACCCAAGTTTAAGATAAGATTGCTTTAAAAACGCACTAATTTTAATAGAGTATTTTGTAAAGCTACAAATTTCTGTAGCTTTAGGAAAATTAGTTTTGTAGGTTTTTCATCTTATTATTTTACAGTGTACGGATACATTTTTAATACGCATAAAGATTTCAGTAAGTTTTAGCTGAAGAATTAGCATTTATGAAAGCAGCATTGTTAAAAAAATGTTAATGGTAAATTAACCTTTTAAAGGCAAGACATTTTAGCCCCAAAAATGATTACGATCAAAATCTATTTGAAAATAATCAAAACTTATTCATTGATCTATATTATGAGATTGAAACTGCACCAAAAAATTGTTAGTGCCATTTGTCAATATGGATAATAAAATTCACTGTTTGTAAACTGTAAAAAGCGCACCTGAAAGAGTTAAGCACTCATGTGGCTGAAAAAAATAGCATTGATCTTATAACTTCAGGAATATGTGTAGACAAATTTTTACAAGATAGGGAGATATAGACAAACTGTGGGAATATTATTGTTGCCAAGTCGAGTATTACATGAAGTAAGACAGAAAGACAAAAAAAAAGGGATTAATTGTTTTTTCCTGATGTACAGTTACACGTGCTCAAACCAAATCCTGTTTAAAATGGATATTCTTCCTGAGACTTGTGGTCTAAACAGGTTTGTTTAAGGAACATATATTCTAAATATATATATATATATATATTAATTAAAATTTATAGCATACATTTATTTTACTTTTTTTCTAAACTGATTTTATTTCTGTTAACAAATATTTCCATATAAAACAAAGTGGATATAGTGGCTTAACCCTCCTATACGTGGGGAACATTGGGATATTAAATTTTCATTATTAAAATGAATCAAACTTAAAATCTCTCAAATGGGATTTCTCCTGAGATTTGCAATCGAAACTAAGATGTTTCAGGAACATATTTTCAAAAGTAATTTTTTATAATAATTAAAGCATACATCATAATTTTATTTTGCGCTTTTTACAACCCATTTTATTTTTTAAACAAATATTTCAACATAAAAAAAGTATTTCAAGCTTCTCATATTTTGGGTTAAGGCCTCTGTCCCTCTGAGCTTGATCTTCAAACTGGTTATATTGGGAAATTAGTTCAAGCTATGACCGCCAGGAAGGGAGGTGCCTTCGGAAGAATTTTGTATCCAATGAGGGTAAAAATAAATTTCTTGGCTGTCAAATTACAGTGATTAATTACGACGAAGGCGTGTTTTTTTCAACATCTCCTGGTTACTAAACTATCAATGCTAGGTGTCTGCACTTTTCCCTTCTCATGTACAAAAGAATCATTAGCAACTGGATTATAAACAGATGTTAACCAGATAGCATTGAGCTGCACGTACAAAAGGAGGTTTTACTTGCGGTCAGTTGCATGAAATTCGAAATACACCCGGAAGAAGTAATATAGTCAGGAGAGAAAAAACAGCTTTCAGTGTCAGATATAACAGAAATCTCTTTATTTTTATCCTAATTTATTGTACTCTAATTAAGTAAATTATCAAAACAACGAGAGAGAGTTTTCTATAAGGTCAGGAAATACCTAATTAGTATTTATTTAACGGGGGATATGTTTAATTAAATTGCTTATAAATCCGTTCTTTCACCCATTCAAAATCAGCAGAGAGCGTTGTTTTGTAATTGTCATTTAATTTTCTTTAATATCCGAATATGCCTTTTCTTTTATCTTATATGAATGAAAGACAAATAATTTTTTTATTTTATTAATACGTTTATAGTTTTAAATAACAATTTACAAATTAATTTCTATAAAATAAAGCTTCAAATTTCATTCAAAACATTCTAAGTAACACAGAAATTTCAGAAATAATAAAACAAAAGATAATTCGCAATACAATGACTAATGTATATATATCCACTTATCCATATATTTTTTAGTAATTTGGTAATCTGCCTTCTATTTCTCTTCAAACTTCAACTGTTTTTAATAATATGATTGTAAAAATACTGGTTTCATTGGTTTATTTAATGGTATTGTCTGAATAACTTTTGATGTATTTATAAAAGTATTTATATATATACATATATACAGCATTAGAATTCCTAAAAAAAAGTCACTGGTCCCAAGGACCAGTAAGCATGAGAATTTACTGGTCCGCAGACATCAGCACTGATCCGTTACATAAAACTCTATTAAATAATTTTAACACTTAGAATGGTCTCCCCCTCCCCCCCCCCACACACACACACTCTCTGGAAAATAAATCAATCTTACTTTGCATTTATCCAAAATTTTCAGCATAATAAAATGTAAAATATAATTTGCTAAAAAATAAATAAACAGTACGTAAAGAAAAACTATCAAATTATTTATTAGATATTTTATTTGCCATTACTTATTTCAACTGACTGTAGGGTTTAATGTAATTTTTTTTCGATTTTTCTCCAGATTCTAGCCAGAGTGGTGGAATTGTAGCTAGTGTCATTGATGCAGTTGGACTTGAAAAATCCTGGGTCCCCGAGACCCAGGACTTCTAAAATACTGGGTCCCTTTTCTACAAATGCGGGTCCCCACTAATAATAAGTCATATTTTTCGATGCAAAAATTGAACTTGTTCATTTGCACAAGAAAAAGAAAATGCAATAATTGTTTTAATAATAATAAAGAGTAAAACCAATATTAATTTAAGAGAAATTTTCTGTACTTTTAAAGAATAAATGTGCAAGATACAAATTTAATTATAAAATAATGCTTATTTAAGTGTTGAAGATAACAAATATCACTATTGTTTGCATTTCTTTTAAAATGGGGCACAACAGGTTTATTGAAAATTGTACATTTGAACAAGCATTGGGCACCTTTGAACAAATGAATAAATATGAAAATATTGAGTGTTTTAATAAAAAGTTGCATGTGTTACAGAAATTTAAAGTAATATGAATGAATTTAAATAATTACATTTTGTTGAAAATACTAATTTTTTTGTTATTTAACCAAACTTAAATCCACCAAAGTTGATGTAAAAACTCATTGTTGATAAAACACAGTGTCTCTCCAGTTGTTTTTGGTAGTGAAAACTGTTTTACAACATCCTTGAAATACACCAACTTGATATCTGATGCTGCTGGAAAATTAAAATTTTTCATTCGCTATTTTTTTTAAGAGACCTGATATAAAATTCAGTTTTATCCGTTACGGAGACCAAAAATAATGGGGGAGATCAGAATTTACTAAAAACATGTTTTTTGATGAAACTCCAATAAATAACTAAATGCATTTTGGCTCACAAAATTTTTATGTAAAAATAATAGTAATAATTGTAACACTATGAACTTATTGAGTAAAATAAGATTTATATATGCATATATTTATATATAATTCTAAATTCATTATTAAAAAATGAATGTCTGTCCTTTTTTAAATTGAATATTTCATAGTTAATTGTTTCACATATAGATATGCACTCTATTCCTTGAATTTCTATATACTTGCAATTTTAAAATATGGTATATATATATATAACCATTAGTGGTATATATATCTATACATAATTTAACCTCTTAATAAACAATAAAACATGGAATTTATTCACTATTCGGCGGAGTCTGCTTTTCTGATATAAAAACATATAACTTCGCATGCGTTGTGAATTGAAAGATGCTTTTACTACATAGAGATATCCTTTATTTGGGAATGTCCGTTATAAAGGCTTTATTGTAAAATATATAAATATATGTTATTTAAAATTAGTGCAAGTAAAAAAAAAAAAAAAAAAAAAAAAAAAAAAAAAAAAAAAAAAAAAAAATCTTTATTAAACATAAAAATAATTAAATAAATAGATCACAATTTGCATATCAGATAAGTCTGATAATACCGTTTAGCTTGGGGATAAGCTTTAGAATATAAACACAACATGCAGGTTATATTTTGAAATTCAACCTCCTTGTTTTTTAATAAAGTTTGGGGGCGTACAGTAACGTATCGAAGGAGGGAGGGTGAAGAGAGAAAGAATGGGTACATCATTTTATATCCAGCTCGTAGATTTTGGAGCAATGTGACAATATTTTAATGTACTTGAAAATTCTTCTGTTAATAATGCACACACACACATATACAAAAAAATCCCTGTCGGCTTGGCCTATAAGCAGAGGTAGTTTTCGAAGAGTGCTCCTTTCAACAATAAAAATTAAAATATGAATATAGATAAACTCTGCAGCAACTTTAGTTGGCCGCTTTTGAAAAAGTTTTAATTTCATTTTTCTGTAACAAATGGTTTTATCAGAATCATCTTAAGCGAAATTCGGCACAAATGCCTACTTTAACAGCATTTTTTTTTTAAATATATTCTGACTTTATGGAAAAATTTACCAATAAGGCGCATTATATATTTCCTAAATAAGAGAAACTGTCAGTTGAATGCATTTGAGAGTAAAATTGAATTTATAAATAAGTCATAATGAAGCAATTTTTAAAGTGAATACATCATCAATTCTTCAATCTCGGTGGAATCTGGAAATTTTGTTCAAATTGCCCACTTTCACAGCTTTTATATATATATATATATATATATATATATATATATATATATATATATATATATATATATATATATATATATATATATATATATATATATATATATATATATATATATTCTGCCTTTATCAAAAACCTAGATAATAAGGCATATTATACAGTTCCTAAATAAGGGAATCTGTGAATAGAAAGCCTTTAAGAGCAAAAATGGATTTAAAAAATTAATCAGAAAATAAGCAGTTTGTTATTTGAATACTTCAATTTTTCAATCACGATAACTTCAGGAAACTCTGCTCATAATGCCATTTTTTCGGCATTTTTCGAGATTGTATTCTGTTTTTAAAACAAAACTGACCAATACGCCACATTATATAGTTCCTAAAAAAGAGAACCTGCCAATTGGATGAATTTGAGAGCAAAATGAGTGAGAATATAAACAGTTTGGAATTGAGACTTTTTTCTGCAGCTCCTATTATTGTTTAATTTATTTTTGATATAAGGATTGTTCCTATGAAAAACTTGTCAATATAAAAGTTGTAGATATAATTGAGATGATATATGTTAAATTTAATCGGATTTGATGTCTTAAGAATTGACGAAGTTATGGTTTTTTTCTTTTTTTACCTCCTTTTTTGTTTTCGTTTTTTATTTTTTTATTTTTTTATTTATTTATTTTTTTACAATAAGACTTGTTTCTATCAAAAACTTGTCAGTGCCAAAGTTTTAGATAATATTAAGAGCATTTATAAAAAAAAATTTCTTGGATTTGATATCTTCAGAATTGACAGTTATGAATTTTTAACTCCCGAAAACCCTATTTTTTGCCCCCCCCCCCTCTTTCAGCCCATTTTCAATTTTATCAAAAATTTGCTATGCAGAAACTTTTGGCCTATTTTTTAGAAGTTATATAAACTTAAAACTGACTCGATATCTATTTTAATAAAGAAGTTATGGGTTTTCTTCTGTTTTCATAAAAGCCCTTCCTATTTTTACCCCCTTGGTCCGATTTGGCCCATTAACGAAATCGGCCGAGATTTTATACCCCTTGATTTTATGTATCAATTTTGAAAAGATCTGAGCAGAATTAAATAAGTTATCGTGTGTCCATAAAAAAGTGATATACACCGATAGATAGATAGATAGATAGACAGATATATATATATATATATATATATATTACAAATTTAAAATTTTTTCGCCAAAACTAACCTTTATACTACCTTAATTTTCTTATAATAATGTTCCGTACTTTTCAAATTATTAAATTAAAATCTTGTTTCTAGATCTAATCTGTTAATCTGTATGCAGACGATATAAATTCTTAATTTGCCTTAAAAAACATTATTCCAGTATGCGAAAATTTAAAAAGATGGCTCTAAATTAAAAATATTCTTAATTAAAACTTTATTCCTTAATATTCCAAATAAAACTGATTTCTTCTATGTTTTTATCAACCATTTTTAAGAAAATCTTATTAAATTTATTCCAAAACCATACCTTTCAAAAAATATCATTATTTTATTTTATTTGTTTATTTATTTTTCCGCCGTCAACCTTTGATGTGTGCATTAATAAATTCATTTCTTTTCTTTTTCTCTTAAAATTAATCATTTATAAAAATCGTCTGCCTCAGAAATTATGAGTCGAATATAAATTGGTTAAATAATATATTTTTTTTAAAATAAATTTATCGTCTGTGTAAAATAGTCTCGTATCTGGACAAGAATTCTGTTTACATAAAAGAATGATGGTTTGAGATTACAGAAAGCTCTAGAATTTTCTTTTTAGTTTTAAAAGGTGGAAGTCTCGAGATGAGAAGGAGAGAGATTCTGGAGTTCTTTCGTCGATGAGTACGGCTGGTTGAAGTAAATGATGGAATATTTTTTGGACATTTCGGTAAAAGATCGTTTGCAAAAAGGAGTTTTTCCCTCTATAATGACTACAGTTGAATAAATAAACTTACAGCCACCAATGAGTGATTTATTGGATATTCTACATTTTTTTTTTTTCCCTCGCTGGCCATGACTTCTGTGCAAAGAACGGGGACCCTGGCGATGATGTTTCTGGCTCCTAACATTAAAATGTCACAGTTTTTTCTAGAGCCGACAGGATAATTATGTGACTTTTTCGGATTGCAAACTGAATCTGTGGAATGGCGTGTGTTCCTGTTAAAGAACTTTACAACTATGCTCGGAAAGATGCTAATCTGAAATAATTGCTAGTCGCTTCGAGTTTGATGTGGATTTCCTGACGCTTGATGTTGATCTGTGCGCACAAATTTTGATTCAGTATTCATGGTCATAGGAAAAATTTTGAAAATTAATGACTTCAAAGTGGTGAGTGTGCAAGAAGTATTTGATGAGGAATTTAAAGACGATTGAATTTATTGAAGATTTTTCAAAAAACTGTAAGTTTTTTTTATTAAATTTTTTGATTATTATTTTTATTTTTTTTTATGATTGAGAAAAAATATTTATTATGTGTTGAAGATTGAAATATTTTTATTCTTAAGAATTTAATTGAGGAGTATGATGTTCTTAAGATATTTACTGTTACTTATTAAGACTATTATGATATTTTTATGCACGATTAAAGGCAAGTTTGTAATAATAAGGAATTATATAGAAAACCAAGAAGCTCAAGTTATTTTTTAAAAAGTACATTTTCTAATTTATTGATATTTGTTTGTTATCAAGAACTATTCTCAGAATGCAGTATTTTTATATTCATGTTGCTATTACTAGACATAACATTTATGTTTTTTTCCCTTTATTTGTTAGAATAGCTAGTGACAGTGAGCTTTGGTTCCCGGATTCTTATAATTTATTTAAATTCAGTAAGAAAGATGGAACTGTACAAAACTGTTGCTAGAGTTTTGACTGATAAATATGATTAATTTTTTTTAGTAAATTTTGTGATTTTAAGTAAGAAATTACCTATCATTAAAATTTCTGTATCTGTTTATGATTTATAAAATAATAGAATTAAAAAGTTGATCCCAATTTAAGGTATAACTATGATATTTACAATTTCTATTTTTATTAGATAAAATTTCTGGTTAAAGTTAGCAGCTAAATATAGTTATAATTTTCACGATAATTTTGATTCAGATTTTTAAAATGGAGGGTAATGGTTTTGTGTGAGGCAGTTAAAATGTATACAACTCCAGTAGACAAAGCCCTCAAAATTGCGAAAGCGCGAACTCAGGAATTTCACCTCAAAAGTAAAAGGCTCTATGATCGAAATTTGGTCGAATGCCCATTAAAAATACAAGACTCTGTAATTTATGAAGAATTTAAATACCCTAACATTCGAAAATTAGAACCTACTTTCTCTGGACCATACAAACTTATAAATAAACTTTCTGATGTAACTTATGAAATAGATAAATTTAATTATGAGACAGGACAGAATTCCGTTATTGTGCATGTTTCTAAATTAAGACCCTATTTTTCACCAGAAGATTTTAAACTGTTTCATGAGCAACCCAAAAAACAAACAAAACCTCAAATACAATCACAATCACTAGATCAAACTAAAGTCAAGACAGTAGATTAAATTTTAATTCTTATTCTTTAAATATTTTATCACCATAATTTTCAAAATTAGCAGGTATGTTCTTGGTGGGCAACAAGAATATTACTTGTTTTTGGGAGTTTTTGGGATTAAATTGGGCTCCTTATGCAGGCATAAGGTGTGCACTTTGATTGTAAAGGCTTTCAAATTGATGTTGATAAATTAATTTTAAGTGTATTTAAGTCTAACTGTATTTACTCATTTATTGACATTAGTATTATTCTACTTACTCAGCAGATATTTATGTTATAACAGTTATAAAATCTGATGATTCTACTCAAACCTATAACATAATATATGATTTTCAGTGATTGTGAAAACTACAGATATTAAAAGTTTTTCAAAAAAGCACACTATTTTTATTTCCATTTCTCAATTAAGAATGACACCTTTTATTCCTATTTGTATTTTATTATTAAAGTTTATAAACCATGTGTAGATAAAACATTATTCTACATTTGGCATTGAAAACTTATAACCAAATTTGACAATTTTGTAAAAGAGTATCAGAGAGGAATTATTGTAAGGAAATACTGGTTGAGAGTCCATTTTCTAAATAGTTAGATTTAATTTTATTTGGATTTTGGAATTATTATGATTTTTTTTATTTATACTTTCGGCTAGCAAAAAATACTTTTTTATGCTATTAGAAGATAAGAAAATTATTTAGTTGCTATGTAATTATTTTTATCCTCAACCAATATTTTCCCTATCAATAATAAACAAATTGTGATATTTTCTTTTGATTATACTCTTGTTTTATTATTATTATCATTATGATTTCTATAATGAAGTTTAGTATTAATTATACTCTTATTGAGAAATATTAGGATATGGAGTCTTATTATACTATCACTTATTATTGTTGTTATTCTTATTATTTAAATTTTTCTATATTATTTATTATTGATATTGAGAGTGATGCTATTTATTATTAAAAATATTGATATATAATTGAAAGAAAAATTTGATTGATTGTTAAAAGATGTTGGATCCAACATAACATAATAAACAAAGATTAAACTAGATTTGGAGATCTTTAATTAAAGAGACTGTATTCAGTGAACATTGGAAAAGACTTTTATACACAATGGAAAGACTTTTTTCATTTGAAGAACTTTATTTTAAATAACCTATGCATTAAGTTATTGTAATTATTTAAACTTCCATGAGAACGAATTGTTATTGTTTTTATTATAATTTTTATCTCTTGCTTATTTATATTTATAACTTATTTACTGTTATTGTATGTATTATCTCCTATGCACTTACAAATAGTAAGTGATATTGTAACAGTATTGTATCTCTTTCAGGGAAATGCTCCTACCTAAATTTAATTCAGATTAATTTCCTCTTAACTATTTTATTTTAATCGCTAATATTTTTTATATTGCGTTAATTTTCTTTTCTTCCATCTCTTGGCTTCCTGGGTTTGACAGTTTTATTCCAAAATTTGACGTTTCTAAATTATTATATTTCTGTTGTCTGAACTTGTAGTTTTATTTAACTATCAATTTCATACAAATTTTCGGGGAGGGGGGATAATATTACAAATTTAAAATTTTTTCGCCAAAACTAACCTTTATACTACCTTAATTTTCTTATAATAATGTTCCGTACTTACTTCAAATTATTAAATTAAAATCTTGTTTCTAGATCTAATCTGTTAATCTGTATGCAGACGATATAAATTCTTAATTTGCCTTAAAAAACATTATTCCAGTATGCGTAAATTTAAAAAGATGGCTCTAAATTAAAAATATTCTTAATTAAAACTTTATTCCTTAATATTCCAAATAAAACTGATTTCTTCTATGTTTTTATCAACCATTTTTAAGAAAATCTTATTAAATTTATTCCAAAACCATACCTTTCAAAAAATATCATTATTTTATTTTATCTATTTATTTATTTTTCCGCCGTCAACCTTTGATGTGTGCATTAATAAATTCATTTCTTTTCTTTTTCTCTTAAAATTAATCATTTATAAAAATCGTCTGCCTAAGAAATTATGAGTCGAATATAAATTGGTTAAATAATATATTTTTTTTTAAATAAATTTATCGTCTGTGTAAAATAGTCTCGTATCTGGACAAGAATTCTGTTTACATAAAAGGATGATGGCTTGAGATTACAGAAAGTTCTAGAATTTTCTTTTTAGTTTTAAAAGGTGGAAGTCTCGAGATGAGAATGAGAGAGATTCTGGAGTTCTTTCGTCGATGAGTACGGCTGGTTGAAGTAAATGATGGAATATTTTTTGGACATTTCGGTAAAAGATCGTTTGCAAAAAGGAGTTTTTCCCTCTATAATGACTACAGTTGAATAAATAAACTTACAGCCACCAATGAGTGATTTATTGGATATTCTACATTTATTTATTTTTTATTTTTTCCCTCGATGCCCATGACTTCTGTGCAAAGAACGGGGACCCTGGCGATGATGTTTCTGGCTCCTAACTTTAAAATGTCACATATATATATAAACTTTTTTACTAATAGTAGTTTTGGGGTCTGGGGGACGTGATCGGTGTAGATCTGCAAAAAGTTTTCAGAAATTCCAACATTGGAGCGATCGCAATAGGTAGTATTTCACACGAAATCTACCTAAAAGAAAGACCGGTGAAAACTTAAAAAATGCAGAGGAGAAAATTTTCTATAATGGACCTCGTAAAATTTGCTGTTTTGCCTCAAGCAAAGATCCTGGACCAGTTTATTTGCCTGTAGGGCTTTCTCTGTGGTCACCCCTATTAAAAACACATGTCTTAGATATTCTCCCCCTTACACAAGCTCCGTTGAGATGGTGAGCACTCTTATCGATCAATGTCAAATGGGCGTGACCTTTGAAAGGCTGGATTTTAAGACATTTCACTTAAATTTTCATCAAAAATTCCATTTGAAATAACTGATTCTACATTCCCTAATTAGGATAAAAAATATGAAACAAAATTATCTGAAAAGTCCAATGTTTAAGCTAGGGGGCGGTGTTTTTTAATTTTCCGAATGTTTTATAGATGACATTTTATTAAGCTTTGAATGAAAAAACACCTGTATTTTTTCATATTTCAAAATTGTAACTCATATTATAATTAAACAGCAACAAAAATCGATAATTTAATCAACGAGTGCACTTCATTATGATCTCAACTATCATGTGCAAAAAGAAAAATTCAAAAATATGCAAATGCGAATGAGAAATCAGCGAAATGCCTGCCCATAGGAGTAGCATTAACTCGCGAGCGTCTTCACGAGGAAGGACAGGGGCCTTAACCCTTCTATAAGTAGAAAGCATTGCGCCATTATTTTTTTCATTATTAAAATAAATCAATTTTCAAATTTTTGTTATAGGATAGCTACTATTCATCGATGATTAGCTACGATTAACCTTACTAAAGTATTTGTATTGTGTTTTCAAAATGAAAAAAAAAAAAAAAAAAATATCCGCACCGAAAGAGTTAACTGTACTTAAAAGTATCGTCAGATATAAAAGTTTAAAAAATACACAGAAAAATTATAAATTAGGATTCTTTTATCTTTGCAAAATATTTGTAAGCATAATTACGATAATTAACAAAAAATACTGTTATAAAAATCTTACATTTCTTATAAGAACGGTGCAAATACATGTACTGTGATCCTAACTCTAACACAGAAGTGTTTTGCAGTTGCAAAATTTTCGCATAACACTTTTTTAGAATTATAAAAACTACATCTAGGCGCATAGTTAAAAATATAAGCACAGTAAAACTATTTAGCTTTGAATGTTACATTGTATATAAATAAGATTGAGAAAACTATTTTGATTGAAAAGTGCAATCTACTTTTATTACTTCATGAATTAAATAGATTTTACACTGATTCTTTTTAGTGGCCCTTAAAAGTACTGTCAGGATATAAAGTTTAAAAAATACTCTTTATATAAGATATTTTTTCACGCCTTTTTTCTATCAAATGTATCCTATAAATTGTGCATCAGTGAAGAATAAGAATCCATCTCAGACTAAATTTCTTGTGAAGAACATGCATAATTCAAAATACAAGGTGTTTCGACAGCTTATGTATTATTACGGGATTCCTTACGTCAAGTATTTTAGCTTAACTCAAAAAATTTTGGAAAGTCTTATATTTTAATTCTATAACATTAGATTAAAGTAATACTCAAGGGGGAAAATATTTAGTGTCTTTATTTCATTATTATTTTTTTAACATACGTTCTCTGTAAGGAAATATTTATTTAAATTTACATAAACTTCAAACCTTTTATAAATACAAGAAAAGGACTGCATTACTTATGCTCGTTGTAAATAGCACAAAACAGCAAGATGTTATAATATTGGATGAAAATTTATCATAGAAACAGACGGTTTAGACCAGGGTAAACACGGTTTAAATTAAGTGGTCTGAACCATTGTTTGAACTATACTTGAAAAAACAAACTAGGATTTTTTCTAATAAAACACTTTTAAGAAATACATTTAATATTATTTCTTTAAATATTAATCAATTTTTAAATTAGAGGATGTAAAATTTTTCTACATCGAACACTTACTTTGTTAGTAAACATTAGATACACGGAATCTAGATCATGTTTGTACGTAAAGGATAAGATTTAGAATATGTTGGTGAATTATTTCTACAAATATTGGTATAGTGGTTATTTTTATAAATATTAATTTAATGCTAACGCTAAACATGTTAATCAACTGCAATCAATTAAAGTATGAATATACCTTCGGATTTTAACAATGGCCCTATCAATTACGAATTTTCTGCCAATTTAATTATAAATAACTTACACATGAAATGTCCCTTAGAATAATTAGCAATAATAACAATAATGCTTTTTCAGTGAATTAAATATACCTAAATATATTCAACACACAATAATAGAATAATTCCAAAAAAGAAGCTATGCACATATATATTTTTTTTTTTTTTTTACTAAAATAAACAGATTGAGATTACATCTCGATTAACTTAATTACAAAGCTTAGGAAATAAAAGTAACAAGAGTTTAAACTACTGTTTACATTTCCACAACTTAGAAGATTACTTTCATATTTTTACAGTATTTATAACATTTGTTAGAAAGTTTAAAATATAACATTCAAAAGATGTTAACCGATTATTATTATTAATTTTTTTTTTTAGATTTTTATCACATTTACAAGCAAAATCATTTATTTACTTTATCTTATCTTTATTTTATATGTATCACAAGCTTTTATAAAATTTAAAATTTTATATATTATATTCGTAATAATATTCAGTAGCTAGAGTAGCTCATTTACTTTAACTCTTAGGCACCGACAAGACTCTACTTATTAATCTTTTCTATTAAAAGTAGCATTTTGAGTACTGTAGTAAAAGTACTTTTTATTCCTCTCCTTAAGAGGCCACACTACTGAGTGAAAAAGACCAGGATTATAATATTAAGTCTATGGGACCGTTCATTTCAAATATCTCATTCAAATTTTAATATTTTTACATGATTTTTTTTTGCATAGGATAAGTGAGGACGATCTACAACCGGTCTAGTTTTTACATTTTCGATTTTGGCGATATATTTTTTATACTGTGATAATTTCTATTTCAAAACCGGTCCTAACCGGTTTTGAAAGTTAAAGTGATTAAAAAAAATCGGAAACCGAAATTCAAAAAGTAAAAACTAGCCCGGTTGAAAATAGTCCTCAGCTATCCTATGAAAAAATAAATAAATAAATAAATAAATCTTGTTAAAATATTAAAATTTGAATGAGATATTTGAATAAACACCCCCATAGACTTAACATTATCATCCGGGTCTTTTTTCACTCAGTAGGGTGGGCTCTTAAGACTTTCGAGGTTGGTGTCCTTAAAAAAGGACACGTTATTTTTATTTTACTACCACAAAGAATATTTATTTAAAATGTTCCTTTTGTAACATACCTGAAAAAAAAAAAAAAAAAAAAAAAAAAAAAAACAAGTGCTTATTTTGTAAAATAATTTGTTTATAGATTCTGGTGTAAGTTAATTATTTCAAACACATTTATTCCGCGCCGGAAAGGGTTAAAAGCAATGATAGAGTTGCACATCACAATTTGGGCGTCAAAATTATCGGGTCCACGAGAACACCCTTGGAACTCGGGGATCAGGATCATTGGGTACATGCGAGAAACTTCTATTTTTTGGTCATACCAATTTCGCGATTTACCCACCAAAAAAGGCGTTCGTTTCTTATATTTTGTTGTAAATTAGTACAAAAAAACCATATATTATAATACTGAAGGAAAATATATTATCCCGCGAGTAATCACGACTTTTTTAGAACATCATTCGTCGTTCTCTCTCCTTTTGCCACGCCCCTCCCAAGCATACAAAAAATGTAAAAAAAAGTAATATTTTGAACTTAAATGCGAATAGAACATTTCAAGGAATTTATAAATTAGGAGTTTTCTTAAATACTGCAATTTATTAATGAGATATGGAATAATCGGAAAAATTAAAAATGAACTAATATTGGGTATATATAACTGATATATGTAGACTTTTTCACCAATTTCATCTTTGTTTCTAAAAACGTACCTGAAGGAAAATTGAGATGTCTTGTTACTTCACCAAAGTGGTCTACAAATCTTTAAAGTCACCTATATGGTAGATCTCTATTGTATTTGTAGTGTAATATGAACTAGGGGAAGGTAAGTTATACGGGAGGCAAAAAGACCGACGTGCGACTACTGACCGGTTATATATACACAAAACAGACTCTGATATTTCCTTTTATTATACCAATGCAGATTCTGTTATATCTTTTAATTAATGAAGTCCAAAATTTAACTGCAATTATGATTTTCTTATGTTCATATTGATGTACTCAAACCAGAATCCACCCTTCTTTTAATAAAATGTTTTTATAAATTTTCTCTCTTCAATTAATTTTTCAAAACACCATTCTAAAAGTGCGAAAAGTGATGTAGATTTGTGTTAATCGCATTTCACAAATGTGATTTTAATTTTCTTTCACCTATACTAACATATCTGAAATGAAATTACAAATATTCTATTGCTAAAATTTTTAAATGTAAAACCAAAAACTCTTTAAATTAAAATGTCTAATTTATTTTAAAAACAGAAAGTTTTCGAATTAAAAATAAATAGCGATTCCTTTTCTCATTCCTTCAAAATTACTAACAATTTACTTTTTTTAATTCAATCAAGTTAAAAAAAGTTCCATTTATAAAGTTTGTTATAAATAAATATTCGCGTTTAAACTATACTTTAAGTGAACACATTTAAAAAATCGTTTAATTAAAAAGAACCGATATTAATAAAAAGAAATCTTATAGAATAAAAATATCTCAACTCTAGCAATCTACGTGAAAATGTTTAAAATTCGCATTTTATCCTATATTAATACTAAAGTACAAAAAATCCCGGACACAATTTCATTAAAAATCAAATCTTCCCGAAATTAACTTCAAAATTAAAAGCTTTGTGACCTTCCGTCGGACGCGCCGTTGTGAAAAGTACAACGTTCACTTTCTTTTTTCTTTAAAACAAAATTATAACAGTAGTGGGTGTTAATAATAATTTGTATTCGTTTATTGGATCTCTTTACACAGCTCCTGAAAGTTATTTGTATTTCAGATTGCGCGATTAGCTGCAACAGTCATTTTAATGTGCTAACAGTGGATAAAATGCGCAAGGTTTATCTGTAAACAGCCTTTAAAAAATCAAATATTATGCTTGATTTGGAAAGCGACTAATATACAGCTCATATTCAAAATATTAGAATAATTACCTTTTTTTTAGAAATTGAAAATATCGTTTGGTAATTTAATGTCTTTTAATGAAAATATGCAAACGATATTTTTATTAAGAACTTATTGTTGATTAAACTTACTTGTTATCTTAAATTTAATATCATTTTTGAAAAGATTAATTGCAAAAAAAATTATTTTGAAAAGTCAAAATATTAGAATATTTATTCAAGTGGTTCAAAATATTAGAATATTTCACATTCATTCTCCTTTAATTATTACCAATTCTTAACTGGTGGCATCATTGATTAAATTCAGACTATTTTATTTAAAATCAGTATTCTTTTTTGCAGTTTGTTTCTTTTTTGTCTTAAAATGGGCCGTGTGAGTGATATTCCTGAATCTACTAAACTTCGTATGGTTTATTTGTATCGGCACGGTAAAAATCAATGTTTTATAGCGAATTATTTACATTGTTCGCAATCGAGCGTTAGTAAAATACTAACACAATATTCAAAAATTGGAAATTTTCAAAATAATCGCCGAAATGGTGGCCGAAAACCAAAAACATCTGCTAGAGATGACAGGAAACTGAAGCGTATAGTTAAGAAAAACCGTTTTAAAAGTGTGCGATTCTTGCACCGAAAATGGAAAGAAGAAGGAGTTGAAGTTTCTATATCGACAACATTAAGACGTCTCCATAAATTTAAATTTGAATCTCGTGTACCGAAAACAAAACCTCTCATGACTGCAAGACAAAAGCGTATAAGATTGAATTGGTGTAAATCAAGACGTTTATGGAGCAATGAAGATTGGAAAAATATATTATTTAGTGATGAAAGTATGTTTTGTGTTTCATATGGTAATCAAGGTATTCGAGTTTGGAGAATGAAGCAAGAAGCATTTGATAAAGAATGCCTTAAACGTTCCGTAAAATTTGCTGCTAGTGTCATGGTTTGGGGTTGTATGAGTGCAGAAGGACCTGGAAAGTTATGCATCGTCTACGAAAAGGTTAACTCTCTGATATATCAAGAAATTTTAGAATATTACATGATTCCATCATCAGAAGATTTATTTGAAGATGATTTCATCTTTCAACAAGATTTAGCGTCCCCGCATACCTCGGTGTCAACTAAGAATTGGTTCCGCCAACGCAACATTAAGGTACTTTCTTGGCCATTAAATTCACCAGATCTTAATCCCATCGAAAACTTATGGTGTATAATGAAGAAAAAACTTCAAGAAATTCCTCCTTCAAGTAAAACTGAGTTAGTGGCACGTATAAAGTCTATTTGGGCTAATATTGATAGAAATGTTTGTAAACACCTTGTATATAGTAGCAAGATCGATTGTACGCTGTTATGAAAGCTAAAGGGGATGCTACAAAATATTAACTACCATTTACTTCATATTCATAAGGTAATATTGTTGCGTAAAATAAAATATTCTAATATTTTGAACCAATCTAAATTTTATTCTAATATTCTGGTGTGTTTAAGGAAGCTGTATACCTAATTTATTGTGCTGTATTTTATATTTTATAAATGTTAAAATATTATCTAAACATTCCAGATTTAATTTATAAGAAATTTAATTGCATTTACTTAGTATAAAAAATAAATAAATGACAAATAATTTTTTCGTATTACTTTTTCTCAATTATTCTAATATTTTGAATATGAGCTGTAGATGAACTATAAGACTAATACTGTAAATCCGAAATTGCTGAATTAGTGTTTAGTAATTCATTATTAATTTTTATTCTTTGTGATCGTAATAGAAAGTAGCTTTTTATACATCTAAACTTTTGCTTTAATATGTTATAACAAAATAAGTGTATTGCGGAATACATTTGCGGGGAATATGTTTTAACGCCAAAAGGACAATGAATCCTGATCTTAGTTACGCGTGGCAACCCTCATGGGCTCAAGATATTTTTCATTTTGTTTATGTTTCAGAGAGAGAAAAAAAAATACGAGATGTGATGACAAGTGTGGACGAAAGAAATTGTTATGAGAATGTAGAGTTTCGAATTTCATGTAAATAATGTGCAGTATTTGTATAATGTGTATATAGTTTCTTCCAATTAAAAACAAGAAAAAGAAGATGCCCGTTTGAAGTTATTGAATAAGTGTCAATCGCCTAAATTAATTTTGTGTTCGAAATCAGCCACTGAACCAGACGAGGCGACAACTTTCTTAAATTGTGATCAGCGATAACTTATATAATATTTTCAAGTCAAATTATTTGTAAAATTAAAATAACGCAGCAATAATTGATTTTTTTTTTAATTACCTGTTGTACAATTTACAACGTACGCTCGCTCATGTGATGAAAGTTTGCGAGCCCGGCGAAAGGTTAAAGAGATTGATCAGCTATATCCATCTGAAGCAAACATATTTATTTCAAAGCGTTTCGGTGCTGTACAACTACAGCTCAGTGCTTGCGTACTTGTCTGACACAGCTACAATGGTTGTTTCGAATCAAATGTAGCCGCTTTTACTTTTTTCAATTGTCAGATTTTTTACCCCACGTAACAGAGAAAAAAAAATGTATATTCGTAAATTCACAGAAATATACTGTCTGCTCTGGTGGAAGTAGAATTGAAGAACAATTTTTTGTAGTGCAATTTAGAATTCTGATTTCAACAATACGAAAATGTCCAAAACGTAATTATTTTGCGCATTTAACGTAATTATTAAATTTATTACAATTATTTTGTTATTAATATTGTGCGATGAGTAATTTAGAATTCGTACTAGATGTAACTTTGTGCTGTGTTTTGTTTTCATAATTAGCTTTATTTGTAGCTTATTATTCTTATTATTAATGAAAATGCGACATACGAAAAATCCTTCTCCATTACACTTAAAACATAAATTTAAACCAAATTAAAAAAAAATGTATGTCTTGAATTCTTGAATATGTTTAGATTATAATAAGATAATGAAAAAACTCATTTTATTATAAATTTATGTCTTGGATTACGGTAAGTAAATGTAAAATTTCTTTATTCAGTGTTCTAGCTAAATGTGAAATTATCATAAATAAAGTAAACCAAAAGTAGATTATACCTTTAATTTTTAGAACATCTAAGCTTATTCTTCTGCTTTTTTTATTTTATTTATTTTTCTATTTTGAGTCATTTGCTAATATTTTCATATTACATACATTTAAATGTTTTTTATCTTTAAAATAAATCAATATAATTTTTTTTACAAATAACGCACTTTAAATTTGGTTCTTAAAACGTTTAAAAACTTTTTTGTTTGTTAATTTGTAATCAACATTGAAATCATTGGCCTTTACTGGATTACATTTATGTAAACAAATTAAAGCCGTTCTTTTCCGAATTAATCATCTTAGAAAAAAAAAAGTCTGCTGAAATCTTTAGATTCTTTGTTACTTATCTGTTAAATTCCCATTCCTTAGATAGAAGCGTGAGAAATAGATTGTCTCAACAATTTAATTCAAATTAATCCTTAGAGAAATGGAATGCTGATCTTTCAGTTCTGTAGTGTTTGTTTAACACACAGAAAGGATTTTTTGTGGTTTAAATTTATTGATGCCAATTTATGTATTATCTTTGTGGGAAAACATTTAATTTACCCATCATACGTAATGTATGGTAAGTAATGCAATTGTTTTGAAAATCGAAAAATTTGTTTTCACAGATTTACACAATTCGGACACTAGAGATTCCGAAAAACATGTTTTTTGGGGAAAAAATTGCCATCGGTTTGTCTGTGTGTCTGTCTCCTTGTTCGTCTGTTTATCCATCTATCTGTCAATGCTCTATCTCCCGAACAAATTGAGATGAAGATTTAAAACTTGGTGTGTATTTAATATGTAGTAATGTAAAGAAGCCTATTGCATATCAGCAATTTTGATTATGTGAAACGATCTTTTTCAGACTCTCGAAATATTCGTTTTGATAAAAGGTGTTTTTTTTTTTTGTGTGTGTGTTGTAGCAGTAAAAGACAACAAAAAATATAAATTTTGCATAAATATTGGAATTGATAAAATAAGTAGTTGTCAAGATATTTATAATCGTATTTCCCAAACTCTTTGATTTTACATGACCCTGTATTTTATTCGAACTTAAATTCAAATACATATTTTAATTGGAAACGACACACTTTCTCCGAGACAGTAAACTGTTAGTTAATAGTTGTTTTTCATTTTTTGAGTTATAAGGATGTTTGTTTTACTACTTGATTATAACGTCGAACAAAATACTATCGTCAAACTATAAAATTAAATACCAATAATAGCTTATCGTAAATGTCACATGCACTTCACATTAAACACGTTTTACGTGTTTGTTACGTCGTTCTACAAGTGTTTTGGTAATATTTTATGAATCTATTTGTTTTTTCATTATTTAAAATGAAAGTTATGCCAATTTGTATAATTTACGAGTACTTTTTCAATTTGAATAATTTGTCGAAATGGGTCGCGGGTTAATCAAGTAGTACCCGTAATTCCATAATAGAGCAATGCTGTGTATTAAAATATTTAAATTTACATTTAAATTTTATTTTGGAATTATAATACATTTATAAATTGTTTTACATGTATTTTATTTTCATTTTTTTATATGACGCATATCCATGGTCGGTAAGTATTACGGTGACCCTCAAAGACATGTTTGATAGTGATCGCCTATTTATAAAAGAAGATATAAGTCTCAATAACTGATTATATAATCCATTTTAGCGGAAGTTTTAAAAGGAACAAAGGTTATACATAAGGACTCGAAGGATTATAAACTTGATGGCTGCCACAAGTTTGCTGTTTAAATTAAAATAATTATAAGATATTTATTTGAACGTGTTTCTAATATTGTAACAGACATATTTCTAATGACATTATACTTTATTATTTGTTCTTCTTCTCTCTGATATCTCTCAGATGATTATAGATAATGAAAATGTACGATATATATATTTTCAATGCACTGAACAGAATTTTATATTTTAAGGCAGGTGTAAATTTTTTGATAAAATTCTGATTTTTATTTAAACAATAATGGTTGAGATTGCGCATGAAATTTAAAATACCTGTATCCAAGTGCGCATTTAAAAATTTTTTTAAAAATACTTTAATACAAATCAAAGTTTAAAAAAAAGAAATAACATTATAATTATAAACGTTCATTATTAAAATATTTATTGATTAATATTGTTAATAAGTATGAGCATATAAGTAATAACATTCAGTCAGGGTTATCGTTGACTTTTTACCAACATTAGAAACTTGGCTAATCAGAAGTACTCGCATAAATACTCTCAGTCACTATAGAAAAAAAAAATGTATACTGATCTTCTATTAAATTAGGTTGACCAGTTTTGGACATACGTAGAATACGAAATAATATTTTACAAATTGTGTTTAAGTTAATATCGCCTTTTCGCTATATAAAATACATTTTTTAAATAACACTCTAAAACGCTTAATAGAAACTTAACAAAAGATAAGTACTGTGAAAATGAAAGTAGTAAAAAAAAAGATTTAAAGTGAAAGAGTAAAGATCGCTCTGTATGTTCGAAGATAATGTTCAAAGATAAAAATTAAGGGCTGCTTATTGGAGATTGCTTTAAAAAATAAAATTTGGAGGAGAACTCTAAATAAATGTTTTAATCAAAATAAAAACATATTATTGAGTTACATATAGCTAAAATTTAAAAATAATAAATAGTTTTATTTCTCCATCATAATCATGATTTTTACGCTTTTTTTTCCCAACGAAATGTAATTCGCACCAGCAAGCCAACTATATAAATTCTTTACACTAATTGCTTTAATTTTCATATGTCATCGCTAAATCTAAAATTTATTAAAATCGTTAAAAAGAAAAAAAATCAGAAAATAACATTTTAACTACAATGCTCTTTATTAAAAAATCAAACGTTTGGCCACTGGTTAAAATTATTCTTTACAAAAACTACACGAAATAATTTTAGTAATCTTGATGTAATGCGTTCCGAATTCTATCAGCTGAAACTCGTAAAAACTTATTTTTATTGTCGGATTTTAACGCCTTTATAAAAGGACTAGAAATATAACTAATAATGTATTCATTTCTCAAAGTAAAAAGCTTTTGAATATATATATATCACAGATATACAAGGGAGCTCTGTCCTCTGAAAACTGCGCTTGACAACTCCTCGTCTAAACATCGCAGATTCTAAAAAAACACATTCAATTTATCAGTTTAAAAAATACACGTAATTGGATTCTAACTTAAAAACCATTGACAATCTCTTTTTAAACGGGTTCGATTCCCTTTGATTGGGAAATTTTAAGGCCTAATCAGCTGCTGTTAAGACATCCAATGGATGTTTTCAGGTTTTATCCTATAAGATTGGTTAAACATCTTAAAGTAAATAATATAAAATGAATTTAGGAAACAGAATGTTTTTTAATGGTGTTTTTTAACAATTCTATAAAAAGAATGTATTAAATATAAATTTTAAATGTATTGTTTTAAATCAGAGCTAGTTTTCATAAAAAAAATTTACTCATTTTAATATTCGTACAAAATATACTTTTGTTTTTAGAATGAAATATTATTTGAGCTCTTTCGTTTCATTATATACAACATTAGTTAAAAAGATCATCTCGAAAATATAAATGTCTCGCATAGATATATTTAAACTGTTTGTCAACAATTAAGTATGGAGTAATGTAGGCCATTTACTGCTTTTAACGCATGTTATTTATTTTATTATTTCAAAGTTTTCATCTCTTTTTAATATTCATCTGAAAATAATTTTACAGTTAGAAAAGAAACATTAGAATTTACATAAAATTAATATGTATATATATGTCGAATCAATATTCTCAACTTTTAACACTCAATCATTCATGACTATTTTAAAAGATTTTCCTGCCTTAACTGTTATGTGCATATAAATTTTTAATTTTAGGGAAATATTGTTCTTTACACTTTTTTCAAAATTGGTTACAAATTAAAATAGTAACCTTTTTTTAATTAAATGTGAAAAAAATGTGTTAACATAAGGAAGATTTTATTAGAAGAAAAAAAAATATTATTTATTTAATGCTGTTAGTATTGTTTTTATTTTATATGAATTATTTTTCAAACTTTTTTCAAATGTTATCTAATTACATATTGTCTTCAATTTCGATTGAAATAATAAATTTTAATTTCCATTTGAAAATGGCAAAATAAAATAAAATAAAGAAGAAAGAAATCTAACAATCCCTATATTTACTTCTTTTCTCCTTTTATGCCACAAAAATTATTTAATTTGGTTATCATCATTACAGAAATATCTCTAACATTAGAAGAAAAAATATCGCAAAAGCTAAATCAAATTTTAAAAAAATTTCTAATCCCATTTTTGATATACGCGTATCAATACGGATGTTTTGTGGCAATTCCACCGCCAAAAGTTCCATAATTTAAGAGGAATAGCCGTGAAAGTTAATTAGCCATTTTTCATAAAATTGATTCATAAATTAGTTTCATTAGAATTTTTTTAAATATATATATATAAACTGGCCCTAAAATTTACTTTTAGGCGTTAAAAACCTAATGCATTATAAAATATACATAATACTTACTTAAATTGATCACAGATCCAGTACAAAATCTGATTAGATTCGCATGTAACTACTCATATTATTGCAAGTTTCTCGCCCGTTTATGATCTCTTCAGTTTGAAATGTACATAAACATATGTTATGTAATTACTCCACATTTCATTATGTGTTCTGCTTATGTCATATGTAAGTGTCTTTGAATATAATTATGTGAGTGTTATATTTACGACAAACATTTGGTGCAGCGTAACGAACTAATTAATAAATGTGTGACTTCAGTTAATGGTTCACATTATTGCTTTAAAATTATTTCATGTTCTTTAAAAAAATTTCCAGTTGTTGGTTAATAAACTAAAACAAATAATTTATCTTACCACAAAAATACATTTAATAATACTCTATAAAAAACAATTATTATTACGATAATTTGAAAGGAAACGAAAAATTAAATTTTAGTCTAATTACATTCTGCAATGCAATACTTTAGACTGTTAGCATAATTTCGCGATACGCATGGTGATACACCAGATGTAAATAGTATTAATTTAAAATACAAAGGCAAATTAAAATAAAAAAAGTAATCCCCAAAGGCTGATTATCGCATGAACATCGACTGATTTAATGTCAAAAAAAAAAAAAAAAAAAAAAAAAAAAAAAAACTTTCATGTAAAAAAAATTGTAATTTAATAAATTATAACGTTATTTGGAAAATAATAATTCAAAGCCTATAATTTTAGACTTATAAAGGATTTCTATATTTAAAAAAAATATTAACATCATTTTTATGATGATCAAAACGTAGCTTACGTAATAACACAGTCATTAATATGCCTAGAATTTTAGAGACATGTTAATATTCCTGGACCAAACACAAACAAATATCAAATAAAATTTCAGTTTAACAATTTTCGGTACTGCAAATTTTAAAACTTCTAAAATTCCACGCAACTTGTTTGAAACCTGTATCTAAATTTGTTTTTGAGTAATTATTATTATTATTATTATTATTATTATTATTATTATTATTATTATTATTATTATTATTATTATTATTATTATTATTATTATTATTATTATTATTATTATTATTATTATTTGTCATCGTGCAACAGACGTATTCCATTATTGGACATTAAACGTGGTCCAATCAAAAAACGAATAAATTAAAAAAACAGAAGTATTTTATTTCTAGACATTAAGCACAGACCAATAAGAAAACGAATAAAATAAAATAAGTTGCGGAATTCAACCAATAAAAAGATTCATATATACTTTAGAATCCCCAATTCTCTACCGAGAACAACAGCCATTTTTTTCAAATTGTTTGTAAAATGAATTACAAAGTGACTACACTGTTGAATTACAAAGTTGTTTTAGTTAAAATATAATTAATTTTTAAATATTTTTCAATAGAAAAAGATTATTAAATAATTCCTTCAATAACTGAGACGGCTATTGTATCATGCTTAAAAGTTTCTTTCATGAAGATGATGTGATATGAAACTTTAATCCTTGAATTCAAGGTCTGTTAAAGTGATCAATAATCTAATTAAAGTTTTTTTGTTTGTTTTTTGCAGTGGCATAAAAAGTATACACATTTCTTTAACACGTTTCTTTAACATTTTTTTTAAATTTTATTGAAAAAGAAAAGTATAAAGCGATTAATCACATGCTATTTTCATTCAGTCACGTTTAATTAACTCTGAATGAATGTTTGATAATTTTTTGAAGGATTTTACACAAGCATTTCTTTTAGATATTCAAAATATATTAGTTGCTACAACAAAAAACACCTGTTGTATTTCTTAAACATGAGCGGAACTTTGCGTTCAAATAGATTGTGATTTTAGTTATTGTTAGGAAGGATGTACTTAATAACATTATTTTGCTGGTTAAAAGTACTTTTTACAAACATGATAAAAACGAATTTTAAAAGACTTGTTATATTTTTTTCAAGTAATCCTGATGAAAATTAAAATTTGGTTTGACATAAAAATACACTTTATTAAACAATATTTGAAACATGAATCATTTGTAAAGTTATTCTGTGAATACCTGTGTCGGTTCTTATATAGACTGGCCTCCAAAAGTTAAGGTACAACCAGTTTTATGCGTCTAATTTGCAAATGAATGAATATAGAAACAAAAAAAAATTAACGAAATGTGTTATTTCGTTAAGTTGTTATTTATTAAATGTAGCATAGAGATTTACTTAAGTTAAGCGTATAAATGAAATTACAATAAAAAAAAGCACGCATGGTTTAAAATTCCATTCTTGGAGAAATCTGTACATCGCAGTATTATGCAGTAAAATGTGACAGAAACATTTAAAAACTGTTTCTGATACGGAATATTTCCATCCCGGACATAAATACTAAGGCATCGACTATCTATGCTCTCAATTAAATTTTCGGACACCGAAAAAGGCCTCGCTGACCAAACATGGATTAAACCTTGTTCCAGCTCATTTAATGATCTTGAAGAAACGATTAAAACCGCAACCTGTCCTCCAAGACGTTCTATCGGATTCAAGTCTGGAGAGTGAGCTGGCCATTCCATTCTCCAAACCATGATCCTCAAGATAATCCTCAAAAATCACAGCTCGGTGTGGTCTCGCATCAGCATCCATTAGAATAAACCCATTGCCAGTAGCACCGGCATATGAGTGCATTATATGAATCAAGAATCACAACCCGATATCTCGCACCAGTCAGAGTTCCTCCATGGAGCACATTCAGATCAGTGTGGCCTCCGAGTGAGATCCCTGCCCAGATCATGAACCCATCCTTTTCGTACCGTTGTTTTTCGACAGTGTTTGCTTGATGGTATCGAATGCATTCTTCACTCCAGATCAGAAGACGTCCTACATCGCTCTCTGTGAAGATTATAGGAGCTCACTATTGTTTCGTCCAATAAACATGTTATCTTGCCCAACATAAGGGGGCCCTTGTCTATCGTCTGTTGATGGGTACCATACAGCTGGCTGCCTTGCATAGAGATCGGCATGGTGAAGACACATTCGCACCGTAGTAGCGGGGATTCTTCTCCCTGGTGCTGCAAAGCGGTCTGCAATGAGTTGCGACACAGTACTGCGTCTTCTCCTTCGGGCTGAAAGAGCTAGAAACCGGTCTTTTGTAGGTTTTGTAACACATGGTGGCCTAGAACATGTCTTTTGGACAGAGAATCTTCAGATTCATTCTGATCCTAGAGTGGCTGGACTACACTGCAAGACACATTGAGCCGTCTTGCAGTATAGGCCTGTGACAACACCGTTTCCATCCTCCTACTGCCTTTCAACTTTATGAATAGGGCAAACGACTTCTGCTAGACATTTTTAATCTCTACTGGTTGTTACGAACAAAAGTGACAATAATAGTTCAAATACAACAAAACTTGCACGCAAAATTACGAAATCTTCTTAATTGCACATTTTTCACTCATTCACAAATACCTATACTTTTTTATAAAATAACAGTTGTATCTGTACTTTTTGCGTAATTTGTTTTATGCTTTTTATTGTAATTCATATAATGGCCAAAGATGACCCGTAATTTACGATTTTAGACTTAAATTGACGAAATACAGGCATAGAGGAAATATACGATCATAGGCGAAAAACAGTAGTACATACATTTAGCAACCAAATTATTTAAAATATATTTTGATTACAATCGGGCATGCGCAGTCAGTCATTATTTAAAAACATGCTCATTTTTCATGTAATTTTTTATTATTTTTTAGTTTTGAATACTGGTTATTGTTGCAATTTTGTTTGTCATATTTTCTGAAAGAACTATTTTATATTAAAAATTCTACAAATTATAAGCGGCAAACTTGTCAAAATTTGGGATTGCATTTTTTTAAAACTTTAATTTCTCTACATGTATAAATGCTATCCTCATAAAAATGAACCCACTTTATTACAAAAAAAATTTTCATCATTATCTACAGTTTGAAAGCTTTTACTGCATTAGTTTTTACAGAGTTATTCAAAAGATATTCATACTTTTTCAATTTTGTTGCCGCCCCCCTAAGGGATTTTGGGAAAAAAATCTTTTAGGATATAAATAGGCGATATTATTCAGATAAAACACATGGAGTTTCAGAATAAAATATCTTTGCTAGACACTTTACAAAACATCTAAAATTGCAAGTGACCGGTCATAATATAGCATCATGTTTAAAAGTTAGATGTATTGAGATATAAGTTTTTAGTTTAGTTCTTGTGTTAACAATATCATCTGAAGAGATCGCCAGCCTAATTAATCTTCTTTTTTATTCTTAGCAGTAAAAGAAAAAAAAATACACACATTTCTTTTACAGCGGAATAAAAAAATTTCTTTATCATTTTATTCTAAATTTTATTAAAAAAGTGAAAGACTAAAGAGATTAATCCCAGGCTATTTTTATATAATCTCGTTTAATGAACTCTAAAAGAATGTTTATTCTTTTTTTATATTTTTTTGGAGGTTTATACCAATTCTTTTCTCTTAGATTTTCGAAACATGTTTGGTGCTGCTAGAAACAACATATACATAATATATATATACAGTGGCGGTCAAAAGTTTCCGGCCAGTTAGTTTCTTCGATTTATTTACCAAAAAGCTTCAGCAAAGAAGAAGCACAGTTGCTTGAAATGTTAGGAATATGTGAATGACCCCTGACCACGTGATCATTTTGATTCGATACTGAAGATGCTTCATGCAAAGGGACAGAATTCGAAGTTCGTCTGTGCAAAAGTTTCCGGCCACATATCATTTTTTAGTTTTTTTTCTATTGGTAAAGTGGTTTTTGTCTGTGTTTATGAATGAATCAACGTGTATAGCATAGTTTGAATTCAAAATTGAAAAGTTCAACAATTATTGTTTATAAATGTCGCCAAATGGCCAGTCTTTTCGAGATATTGCGGCAAAGTTATCGATCGTTGAAATCGACTGTAAATGATATTTAAAAATTATACAAAAATCTCCCTGGTCTTCAGGACTTTCAGAGGTCCGGAAGACCCCGGTAAATTACCATTCCTGTGGACAGAATCACCAGGAGAAAAACAATTGCTAATCCGCATGAAAATTCTGTTGCAATATACTGCGACTTACGGAATGAAAATATTGCTGAAATAAGTTGGTCTATCATTTCATGATGCTGACGTGATACAGAACTTTATGGAAGAGTCGGTGTTAAAAAAAATTCAGAGGTAAAAAAATACTGACGTCCCGACTGGCGTTTTTCGAGGAACACAATGTCTGGTCAAGTAAAAACTGTACAAAAGTTCTTTTTTTCCATCAATCGAATTTCAAACTTTTTTGAGAGTGATGGCAGACGCTATATCCGATGACCTAACAACAAAAGATATCATTTGGCCTATCTTGTTCCTTCAATGAAGCATGTCGGAGGACACGTTATGCCATGGTCAGTATTTTCTTCAAAAAGTGTCGGTCCGTTTTTTAAAAACCACAGCCAGGTGAATGATACAATGTATAAAGATATCTTGCAAGACCATGTTCTGCCTTATTAGAGAAAACAATTTGGTCGCAACTATTTTTCTTAACATGATAACGACATAAATCATGTATGCAAGCCTCGATAAGTAATGGTTTTCGTACAAAAAATTTCGTTTTCGAAATGGTCAGCCCAAATGCCCAACATGAATCCGACAGAAAATCTTTGGAAAGAAGTTGGCAAAAGTCTGCGGAATTATAAATATTCCAACTCAGCTGAAATTTCGCCTAAATTGCAAGAAATGTGGAAAAAACGTACCATAGAAGATCTTTAACCGCTGATTGAATGAATGTCACATTTCTGCGCCGCAGTACTTATTACTAAAGCTAATAAAACAGTAATACGATAAAATATTAATTGTAAATGTTGTTGTTCACTGAAATTTTTTACAATACCACTTTTATGCAAACTTGTGAAGGTGGCCGGAAACTTTTGAGAACATGCGTTTCCCTTTATACTTAATTTTGTCAATTAAATTTATTGATTATTAATTTGTTATTCCATAAATAAGTTCCAAACTATTGTGTCAATAAAATGTATGAGTATCACTTTGAGATTCCTCTTCATATGAATATACTTACAAATTAACGGAAAAATTTTTGCTCGCCGGAAACTTTTGACCGCCGCTGTATATTGAAATATACCTATTATTTCTATTACCTATAAAATATACTATTCTATTACCTATTAAATATACCTATTATTTTATTATTTTTACTTGAGCGCCTACGTTAAAAAACTCGAAATTTAATAAAAATTATATACTCATTTCTCAAATTAAACACTTATTATTATATAAACTTTGCAGACACACTTATGTCTATTTTTATGTGCTTAAAGTACAATATCTTCTAAAGCATCCATAAACACTTAGTGTCATCACAGCTTCAGTAAAAAATCCTATAGATAAAACTTTAAATGATCCCTTTTCACTTAATATTAAATTACATAATTAATACATATTCTCTGAAATCGTTTAAAACTTCTTAGTTAACATAAACTGAATAATTTTGCTTAATATAAAAATATACTTTCCAATATACTACTTGAAAAAAAGAATTATTTATAAAACTATTCATTCAATACCTGTGCGTGCTGTTGTATCATGCTTAAAGGTTTCTTTTATTAAAGATATATAATATGTAACATTAGTCTAATCCATGTGTTAACAAGATATGCTCAAGATATCGCCAACCTAATTATTTTTTTCTAGTTCTAGTAATATAAAAACGTACACATTTTTTTTTTCAAGGGTAAAAAAAAATAAATTTAACTGCAAATTTTATAAAAAACGTAAAAACTTATAAAGCTACTAATCCGAGAAAAACTCATATTTTATTAAATTCTGAATGAATTTGTTCAAATTTGATAGCTTATACACAGATTTTTCTGTTAGATATTCGAAATGTGCTAGTTGTTGTAACATACAATATCGATTGTGTTTCTTAAATAAGAACAGTATTAAAGCGTTGAATCACATTATAGTCCAGGCATTAAGTGCTCAAAAAGCACAAATAAATGGAAGTTTTGGTGTAGTTTTGATTTTTGGTTCCCTTTATGTTTTTCGGGTCGCTGAACACGAATCTGGCAATATCCAACAAAATTTCTCCCCAGAAATACGTATTTTTTTAATCAAAAAACGTGGCTTTTTTTCGTTTTTTCTAACTAACTCCAAAATTATGCATTTTTAAAAAAAGTCATCAATACATAAATTAAAGAGCACAAAATTTCCTACATTTTATGTATTGAAAGTTTTTTTTTCTCTGATCAATGGTTTAGCCTTCAGAGAGCCGCAAAAATGAGTGTGAAAAGCAAAAAATTCTGAAAAACGTGAATTACAGCAACGTGAATTTACGTCGATGTAACATGAAAAACAACCATTTTATGCAAATTTTCTCCACCTAATAATGATAAATATATTATTTTTGACTATATTTTATTAATCTGATATTCATTGTTTCTTTCATAACAATAAATAAATAAATAAAAATGAGCACATCTGTGATCAAAATCTTCATTTGCTATTATAAAATAAAAGTAATAATTTCTTAATTTGACTTTTAAATAATGTAAATAAAATAGCTAAATCACGCTTTAACATATAAAAGCTGACACGGATTCCAGTTCTTAAAATTCTCGAAGTTCAAAATGGGGGTGCGAAAATAATAAAAAAAATTCCGGAAAATAGGAATTATGGCACTGTACATAGATTTAACATGAAACCTGACCATTTTTCGCAAAGATTGACTTTACTGAAGATATTATGATCGACTATATTTTACAATGAAGTTGCTAACAATAAAAACGACTCATTATGAATTATTATTTTATTATAAATAATTATGTACATTAATAAGTACATTTACTTAAACAAAGTACTATTTACGCTTTTTTTTTTTTTTTTTTTGAGGATCCCTGCTTTCAACCGACATCTACAAAATAGAAAATAGACGAATGAAATTAGTGGGTGTTTATATAACTATCAATATTATAAATATTTTTTTTTTTAAATAGTAAATATTTGATACCTTGCGGCATGATTATTTTTCCTTCCATTGGGTCCTCTGATTCATTGTGAGGGCAATTCATTTCCAGATCGGCTTCAAAGTCTGGCTTATCCTCTTCGTCTTGACACACAATTGCGATGTTGTTGCAGTTTCCCGAAGCAAATCTCCTATCTGATATATTCGCAAATAATTTTTGCTGCTGCTTCAACCACTCGCAGCCTCTCATCTCGATCAGATTTACATGTTTGCTGATACCATGCATTAGTCAGTATCTTCCCTCCTATATTCTTGAAACACGCAATAGACTTTTTTCTGATTCTTTGTGATCATTATGTCGTCTCTATACCTCACAATAAGGTTAAACCTTACAGTTCTCATATCAGGTTGATAACTCTCTGTAACATGTTTCATTAGCTCTTCCATGGAGAATTGACACTCGTTATCATGATTTTCAAGGTAATAGTACATACTTCGCATTGCTCTGTCGATTGCCTCGACAAATGGGCCACGTTTGTTCTGTTCTTGGACATTCGGCCTCCCATAGATATATTTAAAATATTTGATGTGGTATTGAGCATCTGTTGCGATCAAATCATTCACTGGTTGGATGTGCTGAATTATAGCCTGCCCATAATCATCATTGCGAGCTCTTGCTGCTTTCAGAATTGTACTTTTGAACACACATGTGTCGCACACTGTATACAGAATTGGGTTCGCTCGGTGGATTTTTCGCTTGTGTTGCAATGAACTCTTCCGAAATGCACAGTCCACATATAAAACAGTTAGTTCGAAAATTTAACTGAGGAGTTGATGATCTTAAAATTTGAGAAGTGCTAGCACTTTGCTCCTCAATCTTCTTCACATAAGAAGTAATCATCCGTTCATTTACGTATGCTTTTATACACTTAACATGCACATCTACTGAGGTTTTCCCCCTTAGGAAAACTGTCTTTCCATCCTTTCTTTCTCTACTTGCCTTGATTAACACTGCAATAACTCGATTAACTTTCACACTCTAAATAAAACACAACGGCATCGCACAAAATCCTCGGAGAATATTTTCTTTATAAATACAAAAATATGATTCCGTTTTGAAAATTAATCATATCGTTTTGAATCATATAATCTTATTTATAAAAGAAAATATAAAATATACTTATAAAAGAACCTGATTATATTTTTGAAAGTACTAAGATGTTTTTAAATAAAATTAACTATTAACATCTATATTTGATTATTTTAATCGACTTTTAAATAAATCTTAACATTTTAAAGTTCATATTATACATTTTATGAAAAAACAAGACGAAAATTTCATTCCATCATATATTTCATGTTTTATATTTATTTTTATTTACTATCACTGTTCTATTTTCTTTAAAAAAAAATTAATACATCCTTTAGAAGGAATAACTGATGTTCTCTTCGAGATGTTTCGCCTTTATTTCAATTTAACTGCTAAATAAACATATATTTTTTACAAAAATTGAGGGAAAAATTATATATATTCTTAAAATAGAGAATTTATTTATAAATCTTAAATTTTAGACTTTGAAAAAATCATTTTTGAATAGTTGTTTAAATTTGTTAAAGTACATTTTTTAAATATTGTATTAAAAATCAAGGAATATCGATATGCTAAAGGTGATATTTCACCTTCTGACTGAATTGCGCCAGGGTTTTTTTTCTTTGATTTTTAGTCTTTTAAAAACGTACAATTCTTTTTCACAGTAAGGTAAAACAGTTTCTTTTTCATATTATTAAAATTTTTATCAAATAAACTAAAATCATAAAGCGATAAGTCCAAGATTATTTTTATATAATCATGTTTCATTAACTAACTCTGATTGAATTTTATCTTTCTTTTTCGTGGATTTCGCATATACTATCCTTTTACACATTCAAAATATCATAATCGCTGTAAAAATAAAAATGAAATAAAAATAAACAAAAATCTAAGTTACTACTTGGTTATCAAGTCAACCAAAAATCTGTCGCCAAACTATAAGATTAAATTTCAATAATGGATAATCGTGAATGTCACATCCAATAACATTAAATACGATAAATGGTTTAAAACGTCATTATATGATTTTTATTTCGACTTTTTATATATATTGTTTTATTCATATTCTACTAATTATGCAATTTTTCGTAATTTAAAATAAAAATTACGTCAATATGTGTAATTTAGCTATTAGTTAGGCTATTTGTTCAACTTGGCGAAATTGTTCGGGTTAACCAAGTAGTACTGCTGTAAAAATCTTAAATAAGGAGAATTTATCTTGACTATAGTTATTGATAAAATGTCTGTACTGAATTATATAATTTGTGGTAGGTTAAAATAAATTTTTACTAAAAGTATCGTAAAAGAAATACTAAGCTATACAGGGTGAGTCATAAATATCGAAACAAGAGGCTATCTCCTTAAATATTGCCCCTAAGACCCATACTTCCAATTGCAAAGTTTCACCAAAAAAGGTAAATTTTTTGATAAGATAAGTTGCAACTCCATGGGGGGGGGGTCTATTTTAAAAAATGCAAAAAATAAATTTTTATACGGCCCCCAGACGATAAAGCTTCCAATTAGAAAAATTTTCCTTATCCATTCCTGAATTGAACAAAAAAAATTCCATCTTGATATCTCCAAAACTCAGACAGTTATGACAATTTTAATAAATCGTGAGGTTTCAAGGGATCAGACACAAATTGAAATGCGTGTAATCGAAGAAACAATGTTGCTGTATGTTGTCCAGGAAACATTTATTTTATTTATTTATTTATAGAGTTTGAATTTTGAATGTTTTGTGACTGTTAACCACATAATTTGGAAGCACTATCGCATCATAAGCTTTCTTAATATTTTTTTTTTTTTCAAAAAATTTAGAGTAAATTAAAATTGTCTTAACTCAAAATATTATTTGTCGCGTTGAATTTTTTTCCTTTAATTAAATGAAAATGTTTAATTTTCAATTTGATTCAGCATTTTAAATAATATTTCTAAAAAATAAAAGTATTTAAAATAGCAATTTAAAAAAAGATGCAATTTTTCGTGAACAAATCATATTTTTAAAAGTAAATTTTCTGAAATGAAAACATCTTTCGGCATTTTTTTTTTTAATTGAGGTGTTAAAAAGCTACTGAATTGTTACCGTAACCAACGGTTACTGATTTATGATGTAAATTTAAAAATGAGAAATACTGAAATAAAAATATCTGATGAAGAAAAGTGCATTTAGTTTTAAACAAAGATTGGCTCCTAACGTTTAAATGCTTTTTTAAAAGTGTCTAGGTGAATAACTCCTTCTTGTGTAGTTTCGATTTCAGATTTTGTTTAAGTTTTGCTATTTTCGCCTTCTTTAATTACTATTTAAATGAGTCAGCTTATTTAAACTTAATTTTTTTATCACGCCGACTTCAATTTTTTTTCATTGTTTTATGCCTGTCAACTTCATATTTTTCTTGTTAAAATTGCCACTACACGATGCGTAAAAGATGCCTCTAATTACGAGCCTCCAAACTGGTAGACGGTAGGTACTGGGTTCGAACCATCGGCCGAACCGTTCGAAGTTTTCCGTGTTTTTTTTCGAACCCTGTATTTCCTATTGCAGATAATTGGACGGAATAATAATAAAAAAAAACTATCCCCAAAGTGTTAACCGCTGTAAGCGGACTCAAAGGCCGCTGCGCTTTTTTGTTTTTTTTTTCCTTTTTCAGAGTTTAACATACAGTTTTCAGTTCAAATACAAATACATTTTAAATTTGGCTTAACTTGCGAATCAGTTATTTTTTTAAAACAAGAACAGGTGTTTAATGAATCTTCGGCATATTTCATTTAAACGTTTTAAGTTGAAATTATTCAATTGAATTTCTTAAATGATGTTTGGTTCGAACGCATTAAACCTTGATCAATTAAATACACTTAGAATGAAATATTAGTGGGAGCTTAGCATAAAGAAAATACGCAACAGAAACGTTATACTCTTCGACTTTAATATTCGAATAAATATTTTTTTAATGCCGTTTGGAATAAATAAACTACTCGGGTGTAGCAATCGGAGGACTCTAAAGATACGAAATTCCGTGGATTAGTACAAGATATCACTGAAATCGTGTAAACTATACAAAATTCATTATGAAAGCGCCATCCGAAAGATGATTGATACAAAAACGTAAACAAAACCAATTCATGTCAAGAAGTAACTGCATCTGACTTTTTATGGAAATTCCTGCATTGGTTCTTAAAGTAGAGCTATTGCAGAAATCGTAACAAATTCAGTGTTGCAGCGCCTCTCGTGGAGCCATATACAACAAAATATAAATAACATCAATTCATGTCAAGGAATAACTGAATCTGAAGATTGATGATATTCCTTGCATTCTGGAGATACAGCGATCGCGGAAATCGCACAAAAGCCTTTACGGTAGGGTCACCTGTTAAGCGATTCACACCAAAAACTAATCAGCATCAATGTATATCAAGAACTAAGTAAATATAATTTTTTATTAAATTTTGTGTATTAGTTCTTGAGATAGCGCGCTCTCATTGATCAGACTGCAAGATATCACTAAAATCGTGTAAAATATACAAAATTCATTATGAAAACGCCATCCGAAAGGTGATTGATACAAAAACGTAAACAAAACCAATTCATGTCAAGAAGTAACTGCATCTGACTTTTTATGGAAATTCCTGCATTAGTTCTTAAAGTATAGCTATTGCAGAAATCGTAACAAATTCAGTGTTGCAGCGCCTCTCGTAGAGCCATATACAACAAAATATAAATAACATCAATTCATGTCAAGGAATAACTGAATCTGAAGATTGATGATATTCCTTGCATTCTGGAGATAGAGCGATCGCGGAAATCACACAAAAGCCTTTACGGTAGGGTCACCTGTTAAGCGACTCACACCATAAACTAATCAGCATCAATGTATATCAAGAACTAAGTAAATATAATTTTTTTATTAAATTTTGTGTATTAGTTCTTGAGATAGCGCGCTCACAAAATGTATATCATATACAGAGATACAGAAGCAGTGACTCACAGACAGACATTTTGTAAAAACATGTTTTTCGGTATCTCTGAACCCTAAAACGTGTAAATCCGTCAAAAATCGGAATTCAAAATTTTCATGAATCCAATACTTTTCTCTTGTAAAGATAGAAAAAAGTAAAAATATGTTTAAAACCATATAAATTTTGAAGCTGAATAGTACAAACTAGATTTTTGAAAAAAAATCTAAATAATTTATTAAAATATATTTCCATTAACATTAAAATGTACAATAACATTAAAATATATTCCATACGATCCAGTTAATAGAAGAGTCATTATCGCTATTACTATTTTTAACCGACTTCAAGGAGGAGGTTATGATTTCGACCTGTATGTATTTGTTGTTCACGCATAACTTTCGTAAATATGAACCGATTTTGATAATTCTTTTTTTGTTTGAAAGCGTATGGGGCCCATGTGGTCCCATTCAAATTTCATAAAAATCTGTTGATTAGAACTTTTTAAAAAATTAAAACATTAAAATTCAATATCTTTTCGAAGCAATCGACCAATTAGAAACGTTCATTTTTCATGTTTTTAAGTTACACTTACATAGACACACGATCTTTTCAAAGTGTGAAATCCTAACTGGACAAAGTTCACATTTATTAACAGTGTACACTATAAAAAATTTGACCCTTTTGCTGCATAATCACTCCCCCGTTTTTATAGAATATCTCTCTCTTGACCCATGAGAATTCTCCACGATAGGCTGAAGTAATCGTTTTCTATAAAAGCGGTGGATTGACGATGCAGCAAAAGGGCCAAATTTTTTACAGTGTACACTGTAAAAATTTTGATCCTTTTGTTGTATCGTCACTCCCCCGCTTTTATAGAATATCTCTCCTTTGACCCATGAGAATGCTCCATGATACATTGCTAAAAATTTTACCCATTTGCTGCAACGTCACACCACAGCTTTTATAGAATATGTCTTTTATGACCAATGAGACTGCCCCATAACACAGTAAAGTAATCGTTATTTATAAAAGCGGTGGACTGATGATGCAGCAAAAGGCTCAAAGTTTTCGTAGTGTAATTGGGACAAAAGCGTCTGTCAAAGAAATATTTGGGAATCAAATGCTGTCACTCTCATATAGAGGCAGCCAGGTATAGGTAATGAGTTTCAGATTCCTCATCGAATACGCCAACGCTCATTTCCGATTACAGTATCACTGTAAAAAATGTGACCCTTTTGCTGCATCGTCACACCCCTGCGTTTGTAGAATACCCCTCTTTTGACCCATGAGAATGCTTCGTAATTGGGTGAAGTAATCGTTTTCTATAAAAGCAATAGAGTGATGATACAGCAAAAGTGTCAAATTTTTTACAGTGTAGGATTCCTCGATATGAATATGATGACACATGTAGCACAGTACACTGTTAAAAATCTGCTGCATTTTGCTGCAACGCCCTCCACCACTTGTATATAATATCTCTATTCCAACCAATGAGAAAGCGCCATTTCACGGCCAAGTAACCGTTTTCTATACAAGCAGGGGAGTGCGTTGCAGCAAAATGCAGCAGATTTTTAACAGTGTATATAATTGGTTGAAACGATTCTGGACAGAAACGAGTCACCAAGCATCTTGTTGAGCGGGCAATTTTCGTCAATCTTGTTAACTTCTCATACGAGTACAATCGAATTCTTCCAGGAAATCATCATCAAATTCCATAATAAAAAATGCCTGGCAATGCAATGCACTGTTAAAAATTTGCAACTTTTGCTGTATCGTCACTCCATCGCTTTTATAGAATATCTTTATTTTTATCAATGAGAATCCTTCATAATGCATTTAACTAATCATTTTCTATATAAGCGGTGAAGTGATGATACACTGTTAAATATCTGCTGCATTTTGTTGCAACGCACTCCGCCGCTTGTTTATAATGTCTCTACTGCGACCTATGAGAATGCTCCTTAATACAGTCAAGTAACCGTTTTCTATACAAGCGCTGGAGTGCGTAGCAAAAAAATGCAGCAGATTTTTAACAGTGTACAGCAAAATTTTCAAATTTTTAACAGTGCAGTTGGGACAAAAGCGTCAGTAAAAGAAATATTTGGGAATCAAATGCTGTCACTCTCTTATAAAGGCAGCCAGGTATTGGTTATGAGTTTCAGTTTCCTCGTCGAATCGCCACTGCTCATTTCCGATGCCATTACTGCCTGTATAGATATTAGATTGTTGCTGTTTATCGATTGAAGCATAGTGCAATTTTTGCTAAAATCTTTCTTTTTCCTTTTTCTGAGTGAAGGGGGAGTACTTTTGACTGACTACACTAGAAAAGCATTTTACTATACATTAATATATAAAGTCATTTTGCTGCGTGCTCATATATAGAAGCACTATGTCGCGCTCTTATGTGTAAGGACACTTTACTTGATGGATTATCACCTTTTGATACCCACTTTCGATGACCGTAGGATTCGATGCAGACTAAGATTTCATAAATGCGGTAGCTTTTCGAAGTGGCAGATCTTGTCTGAAGAAGTTACCATACAAAGAAATTCTTAAGATTCACAACGATACTAATCTATATTGTAAGTGGTTTCAGAAAAGTTGACAATCAAACAGTGACAAGTAAACTGAATACATGAGAACTTAGCAAAGTGCGTACGTTAGTAATGCATTGCAAAGAGCTATCGTGTGCCAGTACACATAATTATGTATTACGGTATACATAACTAAAAAGTAGGAAATAAAATAAGCTTTTTAAGAAAAAAATATCAACCGACTTCAAAAAAGCGCTAAAAAGAATTAAATAATTCTTTAAAATTCTCTAATGACAAAACGTTATCCAATAAGCACACATCGGATATCAGGTACCGACATAAAAACGGTTAAATTTAATATGTATAATTTAATATCCACCAAACATAGATTTTAGAGATAATATTATTTTACAAGAGATGAATTGACATATTTATGATTTATTTTATGAATATATACATATAAAAAGTAATGAATTACTTTTTGAAGTTGGTGCCAAACTATTTGATGTATATTAAGAATTGTAGCTAAATTATGCCTAGTACCATAATTAAAATGGGGATAATCATTATCGATTGTGATTGTTTGGCACCAACTTCAAAAAGTAATTCATTACTTTTTATATGTATATATTCATAAAATAAATCATAAATATGTCAATTCATCTCTTGTAAAATAATATTATCTCTAAAATCTATGTTTGGTGGATATTAAATTATACATATTAAATTTAACCGTTTTTATGTCGGTACCTGATATCCGATGTGTGCTTATTGGATAACGTTTTGTCATTAGAGAATTTTAAAGAATTATTTAATTCTTTTTAGCGCTTTTTTGAAGTCGGTTGATATTTTTTTCTTAAAAAGCTTATTTTATTACTAAACTTATTGACTGCGGCAATAAGTTTTAAAGACACGGTTAATGAAAGTTTAATTAATATCACTTAATTTAATAACACTTTTAATAAGTGTTTAATAAGACGGTCCGGCCAATGGGTCGTGCCAATTACGAGCCTGGCGCCAAGCTCGAGATATTGCAGACATCTACCATATGTCAAGGAAGTTTAAAGCAAAAAGCTATACGCTTTTATTTTATATTTAAAGTATTGTCTTGGGTCTACATTTAACAATGCGTAAATTAATGGTCGATCCCTAAATTGTATTTCAAATGAACTGATATCGCTGCACTCAGATGTATGCTAAAGTGGTGTAAGTCACGAATTTTGAAAAATTTTGGATTTTAATATCATCCAGGGATTTGCAGATATCGAGATGATTTTTTTTTGTTCTATTCAGAAGAGGATAAGGAATTTTTTTCTAATTGGAAGTTTTATTCTCTGGGGGTCGTATAAAAATTTAATTTTCGTATTTTTTAAAATAGACCCCCCATGGATTTGCAACTTATCTTATCAAAAAATTTACCTTTTTTGATGAAACTTTGCAATTGGAAGTATGGGTCTAGGGGCAATATTTAAGGAGATAGCCTATTGTTTCGATATTTATTACTCACCCTGTATATAAAGTTTCCAAATATAGTTTCTTAACATTGACATTTATTTTAACTTAAAAGTATACTTTATAATACAGTGTTAGAAAAAAGTATTATTTATCTACTCATTAAATACCTGCTTCTTCTATTATATCGTGTTTAAAAGATCCTTTCATTAACATGATATATTATTTATATAACTTTAGTTTAATCCCTGTGTTAACAATATCTGCTCAAGGGATCAACAACCTAATTAATTTTTTTCCCCGCAGTGATGTAAAAAATATACACATTTTCTTCTACAGTGATGTATTTTTTTCCCTATTATTGTAAATTTTATATAAAAAAATAAATTAAATAAAAATATAAAACGATTAATCCGAGGGATTTTATTATCATCGCATTTAATGAACTCTAAATGAATGTGTGATCCTAATTTTGAAGGTTTATGCACAGAATTTTCTTTCAGCTATACGAAACTTGCTAGATGTTGTAACAAAATCATATTTTGGGTTTTTTAAACATGAGCAGTATAACAGCGATTACAGTAACTGTTTAAAAAGGCTGTTTGAAATATTTTCCGCTTGTTTAAATGAATTGTTACAAAAATCATAAAAACAGATATTATTAAAATTATTATATTTTTCCAATGCATACTAACAGAAATTTGTAAAAACTGATTTTTTTTAATCTCTTTTAATAAAATTACTTATTTAACAACGAATAAACAGACTTATGAAATAAAAAGATCTTTAACGTATAGTTTTTATAGATATACTTAAAATCTATTTTTATGAAATTAAATCCTAATAACTTCTAAAGCAGACATAAAAAATTACGTAAACCTAGCATAGATTATTAGGAATCTATAAATGATTTGTCTTTGGACGGGACAAACCAACATCATGTCGTCTTAACTAGTCAAACAGAGCGGTTATCTTATTCCTACTTCCATGAGTTAGTATGCGTAATTTTTTTCCAAAGCACCTTCGTCGTTCCAAGCCCTTTGATTGGTTGTTGCTGTCAGCACTGTTTTCTCGTAACTTGGCGATAACCATACTTGGTGAAAAATACTTCGCTCGTAAGTGAACGAGTAAACCTAAAACCTTACCTTCTCATTTTTATTCTTCCTCCATTCTTATCCTCGTGGTCTTGTGCTCTTTTGTGTAAAAACTTTTAAAGAGTACAGCTTTCAGTAAGACACGTTCCATCCAATCCAGTGCTGCAAGAGAAAAGTTACTTTGTACTCGGTTCGGAAGGAAATCAAACTCAACGGAAGCATCTATCGCTACGCCAAGTATGATTATCGCCATGTTACATGAAACCAGTGCCGGGAGCAACAACCAATCAGAATGCGAGCTTGGGCTTGGAACGACGAAGGTGCTTGGAAAAAAAATTACGCAGTTAGTATAGCGTTGTCATGACACCTGACGCCAGCCAAGTGAAAGCGCGCTTAGCATAAAGAACTCTGAGCCCCACACATCATCCGAAATTTTAAGGGTGTTCTTAACTGCTGCGCTCAACAAGCGCAAAACGTTTTGGCACATTTACAAATTCATTTTTTAACAGAAAATTATAAAATTGTAATGCCTGATTATGGAAGCGATTTTGTATCCAACTTATTTTTCTATTTTATGATAATTAAATTGCTTATCCAGTTCTAAGATATTTCGATCAAGTGATCACACTTTTTTCTCCTGCTTTTCGACAGGTTTTTATGGTTTCGTCGGGAAATGCGCTCAAAAACGTCAACTTTGAAGGCTTGTTATAAAAAATCTATTATGTTAAAAAAAACTGAAAATTGAGTGCAGTTAGACAGTTTCTGAATAACAACACCTGCTATTTTCAAGCATTTCCGAACAATATTAAATTAAAGCATATGTCACAAAGTTGCCCTTTTTGATTTAAGAATGCCCTTAATTTTCCATTTTATGATAATTAAATTACCTGTCCAGTACTTAGCTATTTCGATCACGTGATCACCCGTTTTCTCCTTTTTTTCGACCGACTTTTCTGTTTTCGTCGGGAAATGTGCTCAAAAATATCAACTTTGAAGGCTTGTTATGAAAGATCTAATGCATTTTTGAAAAAAAAAAGAAAATTGAGTGCAATTAGATAGTCCCTCAATAACAGCACCTGCTATTTTCATGCATTTCCGAACAAAAATAAATAAAAGCATGTGTCGCAAAGTTGCCCTTTTTGATTTAAGAACACCCTTAAGTTCGATTCGAAATCGCTTCCATACAGTTGAGCAGGTTGTGTCAGCGGAGCAGTTGAGAACACCCTTAATGGCTACTTTAGCAACCATGTTTTCGATTATTAATTGGTGCAAATGTTTCATAAATAATCTGATGTAGACAGTTTTCAAATCGAATAATTACTTTGAGAGATATTTAATGTTATAATTGGTCAAAATTGTTCCCTTAAAAACGTTTTAAAGAACCAAAAACTGTCTATAGGAATTTAAACATTTTTTAAATCGTTGTATACAGTAAAAGTTCCCGGTGTGCAGATTGAATTTTTTTTTTTTAATTCGACTCTTTTTGAGGGTTTATTTCCATTTTAAATTCAAATTTTCTCCATTTCGAGTGATATATTTTACATATTTAAGAAAAGAAAATCATTTTGAATTGTTGCTAGCATTTACAACTGCGCAACGAATAAAAGTAAATTCAAATTAAAAATTTATTCACACGTGATTAATATAAAAAGAAAAACTTTCTAATTAAAAGGAAATGAATATTGCGTATTAAATTCAGAAAAAAATATTGAAAATTACGTCATAAAAACTATAGTTATACCTGAATTTCAAGAATTAAAATTATAATATAATAAATCCATTAATTTGTGTTAAAAGTCGTAAATAGAGAAACTTTATGTCAGATTTAAAAAAAACAAAATAAGACCATGCAAATAAAAATATTTCCTTTCTAACAATTTTTTTCGCGTAAATATTATCAGGGAAAAAAAAAGTTTGTTGAAAATTACTTCAAATTTAAAACATTACATTTAAGAACCACTTATTTAAGACTAACCTTTACCTTATATATATATATATACCGGGTGTCCCAAAAATGACTGATGGATTTTAAAATTCAATAACTTGCAAACGCTGACAGCTATTTAAAATTTTTTTGAGGTAGGTTATGTATAATGTCAGGAGCTTTTTGACCGTAATTTTTTTTTTTATTTTAGTTCGAATTTCAAAGAATAGGTGGCGCTGACGGCGATTGAAGGCCAGGTGATCAGTGCTGAGTGAAGCGTTGACCTGGCCTTCAATCGCCGTCAGTGCCACCTATTGTTTGAAATTCGAACTAAAATAAAAAATTACGGTAAAAAACTTTTTATAACCCATTAATATATTACATATAACCATTATACATTATACATTATACATAACCCTCCTGCATTTTTTTTGTAAATAGCTGTCACCATTTGCAAGTTGTTGAATTTTAAAATCCATCAGTCATTTTTGGGACACCCGGTATATATATATATATATATATATATATATATATATATATAACAGGAGGCTAAGACTTTCTTGACTAAGTTCATTCTATATCAGCTAATTATGGAAATGATTAAATAATCTTATTTGATCTAATACGAAAACATCGAAAACGTCATGAATAGCAGCTCATGCGACCTTAAACCACAACCTTAAAGCCAAAAAAGGATGAATACTCATTTACAGGACGATCGCTATTTTAATTTTCATTATTATTAATATAATTCAATCTTCCGTAATTTTTTTAAACCTATGAAATTAACTGATTTTTAGATGTGAGACGGGGGTTGATGAGCGTAGCTCGTAATAAGATGACCCACAACAATTATTGGGTGAGTGCAAAAGTTCGTGCGGAGGTGCAATAGATGGCATTAGAAGCGGCGAAAAGTGTTGTTATAAATACTGTAAGATACGTAAGAGAGATCATTGGAACGGTGACGTGTGCAACTTTCACTTTAAACACAATAATTTGTGTAGATACAATCTGCATCGAAAAAGTTTACTTTCAAAATGAATGTCGATAAGGTGCATTTACGGCATGTTATGCTTTACGAGTTTCGGAAGGGAATAAACCTTACAGCAGCCGTAAAAAACATTCAAGATATTTATCAAGATCAAGCACCAGTTAAACGAACTGTGAAAAAATGGTTTGCCAAATTTCGTCACGGAGAGTTTAACCTTGAGGACAAGCCATGCTCAAGTTGACCTTCACACATTGATGACCATGTTGTGCGTATTTTAATTCAGAATACTCCGCGAATTTCAACAGAAAAAGTTGCTACCTTAACGTTGGCCTATCAACCGCTTTTTGGCGTTTAAAAACATGGGTTTCGATTTGAAGGTCGATATATGTGTGCCCCCATCTGCTGACCGAGAGGAAAAAATCGAGTGAATTTCTGTTGCCATTTATTTACTCAGTCGGCTCAAATACGAGCCATTTTTGGATCGATTAATAATGGGCGATGAGAAATGGGTCCTTTACAACAATGTTCAGAGCAAAAGCAAAAACAGGAGGTGAGTATGGTGACGCAATGGCAATGGCTAGTTTGCACCCGATGAAGGTGATTCTGTGTGTTTGGTGTGATTGCAAGGGTATTTTATATTTTGAGTTTCTCTCCGCTCACCAAACGATTGATTCGGACAAGTACTGTCGCTAATTAACAAATCTCAATCGAAAAATCAAACAGAAATGTCCGATTTTGTCAAATCGCAGGGATGTAGTCTTTCAATACGACAACGCCAGACCACACGTTACAAGACATATTCTGCGCAAAGTGAACAGCCTGAAATGAGATGTCCTAACGCGTCCATTGTATTCGCCTGATATCGCACCATCTGATTGTCAATTGTTCCGGCCATTCTAAAATCATTTAAATGGTAAAAAACTGGACTCGTTGGATGCCTTAAAAAACGTCGTGTCTTCGTACTTCGAATCTAAATCGCGCACTTTTTATGATCGGGGCATCCATATTCTGCCAGAACTTTGAAAACAATTTATAGAAAACGATGAAGCATATATCATTGATTTAATAAAGAACTTTGTTTGCCTAATCACTGTGATACTTTTACTCTTAAACTCCGCATGAATTTTTGCACTTACCCGGTAAAAAATTGTAAAAATGCGTTCATATTGGTATTTAGGATTGAAATAAATTAATACAAGTAAGAAAAATCATGCGTTAAGCATAGACTATGAAGCACTTTCCAACACTTAATGAAATCTTTAACAAAACTTTGTTATTTAGGGAAATAATAGTGTATAGCCAAATATACCCAAATATATATTCCAGTACATTAGAACAGCCCTGTATTTCATATGTCAGTTCATATAATAGAAAAATTTAGCTTAGCAAAAAAATACCCAGTAGCTTGAAATTTCTTTTTCAGCAATTCATACTATTAGATGGAAACATACTTGAATACTTTTGTTCAGCCCTGCAGTTTACATTGTACCTTTATTACACGTCAGCATTAGGCTAAAATTTATTATAAACTAAAACACTTTTAAAACAACTGAAATCACATTCTCATAAATCATCATTCATAGGCGTCCATGTACTGAATTCTTTGCGTGGCCCTGTATATCCCTTTATCTATATTCTGCAAACATTTCTCAGTAAATTGAATGCAGCTCAACGTAAAAATGTTTAAATAATTTACGCTCATATTCAGTAACGTTGGTGAGCTCTTTTGGGTAGCCCTGTATATCAACTATAACTTTTATACACACCATATAATGTGCATATATTTAGCGAAATATAAACGCGAATATCATAATTAAAATGCATTTCATCATCGGACACATATACGATACTTCGGAAAGAATATACTGTTTGACATCTTTTGTATGGCCCTGTAAATGCTATGTACTTCATGTTATGCAAGACAGTAGCGTATAATTTATATTAAGCTTCAGTGACATATATCAATTTTATTATACATGAAAAAGCTTAATATATTTAAAATATGTCACACACAATCCCCCCTTTTACCATTATCTAATGAAATTCTTTTGTGCGGCCCTGTAAATGAATAATAGCTGCATTTTCACCTTATATTTTATAGAATGCATATTTTAATATGTCTGACAGGGTATAACATCTTTAAAATTCCTTTGAAACGATTTTTCCCCATAGGCCGTAATGTAATAGGAAACTTTTGATTCGCCCTGTAGATAAACTAATCATGGTAGAACCTTCATTTTCGATTGGACTTGTGCTAGGGTAAACGTCAATAACGTTCTAAATTTTCATGGCAATCCGAGTATATTAACGATTTTTCCCCATAGGCCGTAATGTAATGGGAAACTTTTGATTCTCTCTGTAGATAAACTAATCATGGTAGAAACTTCATTTTCAATAGGGCTTGTGCTAGGGTAAACGTCAATAACGTCCTAAAATTTCATGGTAATCCGAGTATATTAACGATTTTTCCCCATAGGCCGTAATGTAATGGGAAACTTTTGATTCTCTCTGTAGATAAACTAATCATGGTAGATACTACATTTTCAATAGGGTTCGTACTAGGGTAAACCTCAATAATGTATAAAAATTTCATAGCAATCCGAGAATATTTACGAGAGTTAGAGCGCAGACAGACGGACAGACGGCCAAACGGACAGACGGACAGACGGACAGACAAACCGAATGCATAAGCACTTTTCAACTTTGTTGGAAAGTGCTAAAAACCCTGATACAATTTAATGATACGTAAATTGTTTTTTTTAAATATACTTTGAAAGAGAAATAACATGCTAATTTACGAATTTAGAGAGAATTTAGTTTATGTAAAATGTATGATTATGATATTTTCAAAACAGAAAAAAAGTTAATCAAATATGTTTTAAAATTATGTTAATAAAGATATATGCATTAATTATGTATCATCATTAACAACAACAACTTCAACCGTTTTCAGTTTCCTGATTAATGAAGGTCTCTTCCACATTTTTCAGTTGTTTTCGAACAAGTGCTTAGATACCCCATTAAAACCTGCTACTTTTCTGATTTCGTCACTCCATCTTTCTTGAGGTCTTCTTATTGGTCATTTTACATCTCTGGTATACAATTGTAAAGTGACTGCATCCTTTTTTATACAAGAAACAATACACTATATTTTGTGTCATTGTAAATTGCTTGAGTAATTACATTAAATCATTATGGATATTCACATTCCTTTACTTACAATGTAATTTTTCTTACATAAATAAAGGTTGCTTAATTACCTTTATTTAAATATCATTTTTTTTCTAGAAATAAATATGCATAACAAACGTAACTGTTTAAAATTTAACTTCTTACCTAAAAACAGCTAAGAATGACTTATTTATTGCCAAAGCGTTAGAAATTCACATTTCCAATTCTAAAATCTGTAGTATTTAACTTCAGAATTGTGTATTTCCCAGAAGTTTTGTAAAAAAAGTAAGTTTTAACCCTGCTGTTCTGTTCGCATTTACTATACGTATGTAGTGTTCGGGTTAATGTGACCCGATTTAGAATATTACCTTTTCTAGCAGTAAATGAAAATAACTATTTCAGAAATAATTAAAAAAAATAGTAAAATAAGCTTAAATATATACCAAATAATACAAAACACCAGTAAAATAACTTAAAAATATTTGAATACTTACTTTTATTTACAATTTGGACAAAAATAGCTTACGTGAAATTTGCAAGTGTGTTTTTTGCAGTTGTAACATAATATATTAGTTTTGTTGTCGTTGGTTGATGGGCAGAACTCGCATCTTTCACGTTTAGTACACAATGAAGTGTTCTCATCTGATTCCGAGGGTACGTTTGCAATTTTACTACGCATTCTGTTCACAATTTTGACTGAATCTTCGCTTCTGGGAAGATGCTGTCTTACTTCAATGTGTGGAAAAAATTGAGATTTCCCCAATTATTTTAAAAAGACCTTTCGTTTGGTTAATTTATTTTCATTCCCTTTGCTGTTTATTGAAATCCACTGAATAAATGCATTGTAAGCAGATGTATCAAGCATATTATAGAATACTATCATAGGCCACTGATTTGTTTTTCTCTTACAAGTGTATGTACTCAAAAGTTGATCAAGACTATTCACCACCTTTTCAGTTGCATTATAATCTAATATCATTTGTAGTTTTTTGTCAGGTCTGTCGCTAACTTCATTTTCATGATGAAAAGTGCTCATAAGAATAACATTTTTGTTCTTTTTAGGGATGTAGTTTACAACTGTTGTATCTTCTGTAAAATAAAATGATGAGCTGTGCATTTCTTTGTTTAGCATTTTCTCAGGAAGTTCGGGCTTATTTTTTCTAATGGTGCCAAGCATAGTCATTTTCCGTTTTAGAAGAAGTTATAGGATGTCCCAAGTTATAGGATGTGAAAAAGTTATCAAATGTAACATTATGCCCCGAATACCAATAAGTAAGGTCACTCACTACCCTGACTTTTCTCTGGCTTTGTTCCTTGATTTTTTCCAGTATAAATTTGTGCATTCAGTACATACGAAGTTTTGCTATCACATAAAGTTCATATTTTTATCCCATACTTGGAGGGTTTACTAGGTATATATTGTTTGAAAGGGCATCGTCCACGAAATTGTACTAATTGTTCATCTACAGAAACATTTTCACTTGGATTATACAATTTAGGTTGAATTTCTATCCACTTTTCTCAAATATCTCCAACAGTAGCTAATTTATCTACAGACCTTCTTTCTTGCAAGGTAGATTTATTGTCAAAACGAATAACTCTCGATATCATATGAAAGGTTTCGAGGGACATTGTAGCACGAAATATATTTCTGTCTGTTTCTTGATTCCGCAAATTTTTGTTCATTCTCCATATGATTTGTACACACCAGCTAATAATAATAATCCGATGTATGCTTGAAAAGTTTCAGTACTAATATCTTTCCATTCTTTTTCATACACTTTTCTTCCTTCTACATTAGTCATTTCTATGATTTCGTTCTCGATTGTAGAATTGAATACCTTCCCAAATGCGCTTTTTATGTCAGTTATCCGTGTCGTTGCATATCTTATGACACCTGGAGTAGTTTTTATAATATTATCAGACGTTAATTGATCAGAATGAAGAAGAGGATTCAATTTCCATACTATTAGACGATTCTTAGACTGAATACTCTGTATATTGTTCGTCTTTTGAATATCAATATCAAAATCGTGGTCAGAACTTTCACTTTCAATTTCCTCACTTGTATGATTTTCATACTCAGACGCATTTTCCTCTTCGCTGTCAGAGGCTTCCATTAATTTAGCAATATCAGCGTCGCTCAAATTTCTACGATTCGCCATTTTTTCACTAATATTCAGAGATACAACTGTTCTTCAGATTATTAGAAATTGAAATACAGCAAGAAAAAAAAACGCTACTAACAAATGCATTTTTTTTCCTTTCGCCAATGATATCAACATTTGACTTTGCTCTCCTGTCACGTGATCTAACACCTGTACCAACGAAACAGATTTCGAAATAGATACGTTGCAGTAATTATTTTTATTGAATGATTCCAAACAAAATTAAAAGTGCATGATAACATTATTTTTTAACTCGGGTCAATATGACCCGAACAGTACATTAGGACTAAGTTAAAAAATATCTCTTGGAAATATAAATAAGCGTAAATACTTCTAGCAATACATAGTTATATTACTAATGAACAAAGTCAAAAAGTTTCATGGAAATATCTCTGCGCTATTTTTTTTTATAAGTGAACAATAAAATTTTCGGGTCAAATAGACCCGAACAGAACAGCAGGGTTAATATTTGTTGAAACAAAAGTAGAAGCATATAGTTACAATGTTGAAAATATTATTCAACAACTTTTATTTGAATCGAAATAAAAATAAAATATAAATAAAAAATATAAAAAAGTTAAAACGACGACTTCAAATTAACTTCAAAAAGATAAATTGGGAATTTATTCAGATTTTAAAAGATCGCGTCTTTAAATGATCCTAAGGGACAAACAGATTTTACATATATTTTATTAGAAAACTGCGTTTTAAAACGTCATATTTTAAGTTTTCTTGAAAATTTTGCAACATTTAAAACATTTAGTGCATATGGATTATGAATATTTTAATACTTCGAAAAATGGAATTTTTTAAAGAGTTAAATATTTTATTTATAGAAATAAAAAATATGATAATTTAAATCCTTAATCTTATACTAATAAAATAACAAATCGCTCTGTCTGCGTGTGTGTGTGTGTGTGTGTGTGTGTGTGTGTCTGCGATGGCTAGCAAAATCTATGGGACGTACGAAGCTCAAAATTTTTATGAGAGTAGCCCAATATCTCTCCTGATGCACCTGAGTTTCAGAATTTCGAAATTCTATTTATTAACTGAGTAATTAATTAAATTCCAAAGATCACTCTCATAAAAAATCGCCTTTTTTCTTCTTTTTTTTCTCTTCATTTAGTTATGGTTGGTTGGTTGCATAAAATTTTCGCATAAATAATTTAAAAAGCTGGAACAGACCTTTAAAATTCATAGACTGGCAAACTGTCAGTTTAAATAATGATTTTTTATCACAGCGGTTGCAAACCATGGAGGAAAAAGATAGGTGGTGGTGAAGTAAACCGAAAAAAGAGTTGCAATATTAAACCATTTATCGCTCAAATATTAATGTCCCAAACAAAAGCATGTGGAAGGGATTTTGTATTAATAAGACGAATTGAAAGAATTGAATAACAGCTGAAGCGTATTTTATGAAGAAATAGTAATTTTTTAAAATGGTCTTTTTTCTATTATATTATTTATTTTTAAAAAATGTTTGCTTTTAAAATAATTGAAATTGATAAATTCGAAATAATTTAAATGTCAAAATAAAATTAAATAAAATATTGAAAACATTTGATTTGAACTAAAAATTGTATTACTAAAAGCTTTCTTTTTTTTTCAGAACTTTTTAATACTTTATAACGTAGATGAAAATATGTTTTTAATTTAACAACATATTAATAACTCTATGTCAATATATAAAATATATTTATGAAAACATTCTTTTAAAATCATGCGCGAAAACTTAAATAACAAATATTAGTCTAAAATATAGATTTCAGAGTGCAGACGATTTTAAGACATTAACGAAAGAATGTTAACTTTTCAAGCAAAATCTTAAATGATGCTTCTATATTGATATTTCAAAGTGACGGCTAGGTTACATTTATGTTATATTTAAGTTACGGTAGGGTAATGTTAAGTCGCAGTTAGGTTACAGACAGATTATGGTTATGGTACAAAAGTTTACGGTTAGGAATTTGTCCACAGAGTCAACATTACGCATGCTTTGATTAAAAATATACACTTTTGTTAAATGGCTCTGAAATTATAATACTATATACCAATCTTTTATCATCGCGTATCGATTCATTCACGGTATAGTCGGATTTAAGAATGATATAATTAGTTTGAAATTCAAAATTTTTCACTTGGGATTTCTATGCGAAAAAAATAATTAGTTACGTGATTTAACAGTGATTTTTACGGGTAAATATCAACACTTTAACACGAAACTAACGCAATCGTTGGATACATGTTCCCTCCCGTGTTTCTCATTGCTCATTTTAAGTATTTCTAGAGCTTAATATTAGTTGTTGTTTTTAAAACCGATTTTTCACAAAGTCAGCTGCGACGTATTTCAGACAATGCATTTCTGCATGCTTCCAGTTAATGATAAAATCATACAAATTTCAAGTTCGTTTAATATTGTTAATACGGACCCGGGCAACGCCGGGCGGGTCAGCTAGTATATTAATATTTATACACAGAGTATTGCGAAATTCGACATATAAATTAAGAAATGTGACAGAAGAGAATGAAATATTATTATTATTCCGCAGACCAGGCCCCTGCCTGCCGGGCAATATGCCTAGCTTAACGAGTTTTTTTTTACCTGACTGCGGGGCAGAAGCCGCTTGATGTGGCTGTATCGCTATTATTTTTATAATATTAGTTACTATCCTGGCCTGTTCTAGGTTACTTTTAATTACCTCTTTAGGTTCATTCGTACGATGTTGGAATTGGAAGGAATTAAAAAGGGGTAACGCTAATTCTTCAACAGAGCTCATACGAGCTGCCTATACGACAACCAATACTCGATTTTGATCTCCTAATTTAGAGCCTTGATCGGATGACGACATCTTCACCTGACAAGGCACCCCCAGAGGTATAATTCACAGGTAACTTGAGGGACTTTGCACCCACGACGGTTTTTACATGAACCAGGTGCCGTTAGCGTACATGGCGGGTTTTTAGCTATCGGTGAGCCTCAAACCCACGATCCTTAAGTCTACAAATATGACGCTCTGCCATCTGGGCCACCGCTGCCCATATATTCCTATTTGTTTTATATTCATTTTCTCATATCTTGGTAGTTGATGTCACATATATTGGTTGTTGCAGTCACAATCGGGAGTACCAGTTGATATTTTCTCTAATAGTTGTAACTAGTTGATATTTTCTCCTTGTTCACTGGTAAGATATCGTTTTCTTGGTGCGCTATAGGGTGGAGCCTGTTGGTCAGTCTTTAGTCCGTCAATAATTTTAAGAGAAGTCTGTTTTCACATAAAGTAGCACTTACACTTTTATTTGTTGGCTTTTGCTTATTTCTGTGATATTAATCTCGAGGGCTGTCAATTTATTCATTTAATTATTTTTTATGATGGCTGTTATCACTTCGTTTGTATTCATGAATGGGCTCATGGGCCATCAGTTCATCTCTAAAAGACTACCACTTTACTACAGCGCAAATAGCTCGATTTTTATGGTGCCTTTGTATGCCAAGTATTTATATTTTAATTTTTTTGTGTGCACGCAGTGCTTTTTTTATTTGGTGTAGAAAAAATACAGTTCTTTTAAAGCCTTTTTTTGGTTCAGAAAAAATAAAGTTCTTTTGATGGCCCCCCCCCCTTTTTTTTTTTTTTTGGTTCAGAAAAAGTAAAGTTCTTTTAATGCCCTTTTTTATTTTGTTGCAGAGATAGTAAACTTCTTTTAATGATCTCTTATTATTATTTTTTATTTTATTTTCAGTTGAAGTAATTAACTTCTAATGTCCCCTATTTTTCGAGGGTGGGGGGATTGAGTAACACAGGGTTCTACTTATTGCTTTCTAATTTTTGTAATGCTCTGCATTAGGTTACTAATTTTTCTTATGTATGTGGTAGAGAGATATGTGTGCATGGAGAGAGAGGCTTGATTAGTACTCACACAATTTAGTGCGAAATATGCAACGTGGCGTTTAAAATCACGTATTGAATAAAAAAATACAGTGTGTGCTATTCTAGCGCTATTCGGCCTGATGATAATTAATTTCGGAAAACTGAAGCAAATTACAATAAATCTTTTATAAATACGCTCCAGTAGTATGCAGTTGATTCATCACATTTTTGTCTGCGATTACCACTTCGTTCGGTATCATGATTTCTTCATAAGCTGTTTTTTCAATTCCCTGCGGTCCGGAACTTTTCGCAGCATTATAACATTTCACATAAAAGAAAATACGGACGTGGAAAAGAAAAAAATCCGCTATCTAATTCACAAAAGAAATTCTTAGTTTTCTCACCAGGAACTGCACCTTAGAGTAAAAATAAAAAAAAAACAATCTAAGTAAGTAGCACACAAAAGAGTGTATTGAAACACATTTGCTTAAGCAGAATTTTTTGCATCGAAAATTTTAAAACTTTATGTCTCGTCAACGAAAAGGTGACAGAAAATAATTTATGCGTCTAAAAATGTTTCAATTTGCCTTTTTAATTGCTTCTTATTAATATATATATATTTTCAATATAACACTATTGGGTTAGTTTCTTGGTCAGAGTTCCTTTTCATGTCACCAACTGTCGCCACGCCAAAGTTAAACACTGTTGCTTAGTTTTCAAAATACCTTGTTGTGTAATAGTCTCTGCCGATTTTAATCCAGTAACAACAATTCTGTTTACAAAACTAGGGTTCTAAAAGTTAAAATAAAAATCGAAATTACCAATCTAACCGTATTTCTTTCTTTTTCCTTTTACAAGACTTTGTTTTTTAAAAAATATTTTTATCCAGTAATAAAACTTTGTACAGTTTGTTTGTATTAAATATGCAATTTGTATATATGTATAAAAAATCCCATGTTGTTATCTGTGGCATTAGCTGTACCTTTAGCTTAATTTTAGCCATATCTTTTTTATGGTGAGTAAAACTTTATGATGTTATAAGTGAATGCTTTCTTGTTGGGAAAATCGTTTACCACCCACGATGGCTAAATTTGATAGCTTTTTTCAGCTGATTTTTATATGCATGATTTCTCTTAAAAAGTGCCAGCATCATTAAATTTTATTAGACGAACATTTGAGAGCTGAATGGTGTTTCGTTCGTAAATGATATCTTATTTATTAGAAAAACTAGTCGTTGGGGGCCACCGTAATACTTACCCATCATGGATATGTATATGAAAATAAAACATGTGAAACCATTTATACAATGCATTGCAATTCATAAACAAAATTTAAATATTGTTAATATACATAGTAATGCTATATTAAAGAACTGCTGATGTACCAATTTCGACAAATTATATAAAACGCCAAACTACTCAAGTAGTACCGAACTGCGTAAAAGATACATCCTTATAACTCCAAAAATAATAATTCTATTAACTAACAATTAACTGCGTCGGATTAAGCGTCTCATTTCCAATTAAAATATACTTCTGAATTGAAATTTGAATGAAATACAGGGTCATGAAAAATCGAAGAATGTGCAAAACAAGATTACAAATATCTCGGCAACTAATAATCTGATCGACTTCGTTCTATATGCAAGATGTGTGTTATTTTACTGCCTTTTACCTCCATTCCTTAGAACAAAAAAATTCGAAAATTTTTATATACCTTTCATCAGAATGAATTTTTCGAGACTCCGAAAAAAATAGTTCCGGATAATCGAGGTTGCTGATATTAAATAGAGTTCGTCCCATTCTTACATACTAACTACATACAAAATTTCAAGTCTCTATCTCAATTTGTTCGGCAGATAGAGCGTTTACAGACAGACAGACGGACGGCAAATTTTTTTTCTAAAAATATGTTTTTCGGAATGTCCATTATCTAAAACGTGTAAATCCGTCAAAAAATTTTTTTCGATTTTCAAAACGATTGCAAGACTTTCCCAATACTACGTATGATGGTTAAGTAATAATATTTATATACATATTTTGATATGAAGTAGAACATTTAGAATTCTATTCTATATAAGTTATTATAATTAAGTTGAATTTCAACTAAAAAAAGTTTTTTACCTGTAATAAATATAGTCAGTGGACATATTTTTGAATGCATGTGAACATGTTTTCGAATGCAAGTGAATGCATCCTTTTTCATGCAAGTGGAGATAATTTTGAATTTTATGAGGCGGTAATTGCAAATTTGTATAAAAAATCCTGAAAAGTTTTGGAAAAATAAACTTTAAAAATGAAAATAAAATACAAAATTTTTTTTGTTCATATTTTATGAATTTCTCACCCAGAATTAAAAAATGCTACAGTAAAGTTAGTAATTATAACGATGTGTATTAGTAATAGCTATTTCCATGCAAACTTGTTTACATACTACGATTTTTGGCTACCGGAATTTTAGAGCGGAAAAATGTGGCTTATTTTATCGAAGATGTATTATCTATTGAATAAAGCGAAGCAAACTTTTCGAAAATAACGGTGGCTAACAAGCATAGCGATTTTCAGCCGTGTAACAGACAAATTCGCTTGGAAATAACCTAATGCATATTAATAAATAAGTATGTCATTATAAGGAAATTATAACGAAAACAATGTAATTTTATTAATAATTTCATTTTATATTTCTTCAAGTTCATAGATGTTTTTTTTTTTCATTTTAGCGATTTTTTTTACAATTATTTTTAGTCATTTAATTATGAATTTAAATTTGAACTTCAGTATATCGCATAATGATATTTTGTGCATGAAATTTATTAATGTGACATATAATTTGGCCGTCTTAACACAGTTTCATTAAAAAAATACTTGAATTATATACTAATATTTTTAAATAATTTCCGAACTAAGAAGGGAAGGTTTTAAATGAATAGGAAGTATATTATGAATTTGGTGCAGATGTCGTACTTTGCATGTAAATGTGCATCTTAACACTAATATTTTAAAGTTAAATATATTTTTGTAGACAGCGGCCAATTGCCAATAATTGGCAGATATTGATGGACTTAAGTAATATTTCAAGATTATGTTTTGTTATTCTAATACATAACATTTTCAAATATTACATTCAGGAAAAAAAACTAATTAATTTTTATTTTTATTTCTATTTTATTATTATTATTATTATTATTGTAATAATGTGAATTTAACCACATTTTGGCAAGCATTGCAATACATCCGAGACCGGCAGATACAAACCGATTTGTATTATTTTAGTCTCCCGAATTTGCAACTTTTCGGCGGTATTACGACTTAAAAAACAATGTTTTAATTTTTTCGGCACACTGTAATTGCACCATTGCATTTATTTTCTTCTAATTTAATACAGTCAATTCGAGTTCAGTTAAGATCAATCACCCTGGATTTGAGATTCAATGAGTAGTTTCCATCCCTGATTTCTATGGCACTTTTAAGGTGGGATCGTAATTATGTTAATATGTAGCACCTATGGTCGTCGTTTAATCCGTCCATCTGTCTGCCCGCATATAACAACACAAAAACTACATAACCGAATCGTTTAAATTTGAAATATATAATTATTATATAATTTTGTCGAGTTATTTAAAATTTTATGATAATAGGATGCATAGTTGAATTACAAGTACAATAAAAAGTATTCGATTGCATTAAGGTTAACGGGAAAAAATAGTTAACGTGCTTTAAATAATATTACACTCTTTCGAACATAATACAATTCATATGCATCTTTGAAATATATAATTAAATATACAATTTTTACACTCTGTAGCGCAAAGAATATTTTTATAACTACACAAGGGCACACAAAAGTATACTGTTGTATAATCTTATAGGAGGAAACATGTTTCGAGGTGCGTTTTAATCATGTTAAACTACTTCAAATTTTATGAAATTGCTATACGTTGCTGGGGTTGATTAAAAGTTAATTACTGTATAATAGAAATCGTTTAGTATTTACAGAGACATACAAAATACTTCAGATACTGTATAGCATCCGAAATACTGCATATTTTACAAACCTCGTTATAATACGAAAGCACCTTATTTGCTGTGTGTGACGTGCAATTTATAACTTGTTTCATCTTGCTGATGCCTACTATCAATTTTCTGTGTTTATTGGTTGTATGTTGGAGCACCCTATGCATTTTTATCGAGATATAAAAAAATTTCATGCATCTAGAATAGATTATGAAACACTTCCCAATACATTAAGAGTAATATAATGAAAACTGCATCACTTAATAAGTTAAAATGTTGTGCCTAGTTCAACCGTAATGAAACACATGATACATTTGAAAACCTAATTTCAACTGTTCCCATCTGTAAAAAAAAATATATATATATCCCATTTTTTTAGCAGCCTTATATAAACATGATACATATATTTGTATCTATTAACTACATGCATGTCAATATTTAGTTTATTAAGTAATGCATTTATTCCAGTTTAAAATTCTCCTTCATCAGCTACTTTTAATGAGAAGAATAATCGGTGAATATTTTTGTGCATTCCAGTATATGAAGTATAGAGATTATATAAAACGAGTAACATGCAAAAATCATATAAATATAGAAACGCAAATCGAATTTTAAAACGGATATTCCAGCAATTATTTCTCAAAGGCAATATTGTAAGCAATTTAATTTGTATGTCCAAATAAATGTATAAAAAATGCTATTAATGCCCTAATCTAATGTAAACTTAGAGAAATTTCGTGATTCATATAAAATTCAACATACCTGAAATAGCGTAATCTGATTAGAATACTCTGGAATATATCATAATGTAATGGAATAATTTTGAGGGCCCCTATAAATGAACTATTAATCCTACATACTTCATGTATAATTTCAAACATGCTTTGCTGTCCCTAAATAATCTTTGTCAGTTACATGTAAACCAGAGTATATTTACAGAAATTAGAGCGTGTACAGACGGACAGACACACCAACTGAATAACTGCGTTTAAACTTTGTTGGAAAGTGTCAAATAGCAAATTTATCTTTGTGCATATTTATGACATTTTTTTCTTTCTCCAAATTTTAACTAATGGCCTATAAATCGTTATAAAACATTGTGCTCGCAAAAATATCCTTTGAAAAAATATTTTAACGTAATAAATGCTTAGATTATAAAATAGAGAGATAAGAAAATATTTTTGTAAAATAATTTAATGCATTGTTGTTATTAGCTACTAAAACAATAATACTTTTTAGTGTGGAATGTAATACGGCCACATTTCTTTATGTTCCAAAATAATTTCACTTAAGTAAAAATTATCGATTTTAAGAAGGACTTTTTATTATATTAGAATTTATTATAAAATGTAAAAGTTTCATTATTTTTATGCAATTTTTATCCAATCGATGCGATAAGTTTTTTATACGGTAATTTTGTTGAGTGTTTAGGTTTTTATTAGTTTGAGAGAAAAAAACATATAATTTAACATTATGTTCAAATATGCATGTATGATTTTTTTTTTTATTTCTTTCTTCTTATTGATTCCTTTACAATCATTAAACTTCTTAGCTTCTATACTTAATTCTTTCTTCTTTGTTTCTTATCTGTTATCTTTTAAAATGATTTAGGTTTATCATTTGTATGGCAGTAATTGAAACTTTCTGCCTCTACATCAAATACGAGATAAGTGACGTCATGGAAAAATAAATAATCAAATGTTACCAACTCTGCTATTACTTATAATAAAAGAAAATTACTGATGCCAAGCAATTGGAAACAAAGTCTTCTTTTAAATTATATGTATATATGATTTGTTTAGAACGTTAACTAATATTCAAAACCAGCCAAAAAATTTCGTTTACTTTTTTCGATGGTAAAACCAAAACGATATTTTAAATCTTCAATTCAAAATATGAAAAAAAAAATTACTTCAAGTAATTTACATAATGATTTTTTCAATTATAAAAATTAGAAATTTAGATGTTGTAATGTTAAATTGTATATTTTTATTTTTATTGATATTTCCTGAAATTATAATTCTTATTTAAAAATTATTTTTCTGATTATAATACTAAAAAAATCAAACATAAATAATGTAAGTATATACATTTTTTTAAAATAATTATAATATGATTTACAAAATATAGAATTAGTATACGAGAAACCTACAAATTTCAACCTGTATATATTTATTGAATATATCATATATATATAAATTGTTACGGATTTTGTAAATAGTTAGTGTTTGCACTGTAAAATAATGTAAATAATCTTATTAAGCTCCATTTCTTTTCTAATATTAGTTTTTGTTACATTGTCTCTGTTACCAAGCAAACTTGTCTATTATTTTCAGTGAATGTCTGTGGCAGCTTTGCGAAATATTAGAGATATCGCCAAGTTGGCGACAAACTTGGAGATTGTTGGCGATGGTAACCCTTCCCTACTCTATGGTAACCCCCCTATTGATATACTGATACATTGAATGTTGTTCCGTGGATTTTTCGAGATGGTTCTAGAAATTTCCAGCACCGTCTGCGAGCCTATATAAGGAGAGCGATACGAGCTGTTGTGGTTATTATTTACCAGTCAGTCATTGAGTGAACAACGCGTTTGTTAAGCAAGTTTGCTTGAGTCTTATTTACGTTATTTTGAATGTGATTTAGTGTTGAGACGTTGTATAAAGAGTCTCTGAACGAATATCTGCACTTATACGTTAGATTTGAACAATTATTTTTGAATATCTAGAAATATTTGTGAGTTTCGAAGACTCTGTTGTTCTGAAGTTCTGTAAATAAATTATTTTCTACTTTTCTATAAGCAAGAGTTTGAAGTTGTCTAACCATAAGATCAAAAGAACCCTATATACGCTGCAACATTTGGTGTCAGAATTTGGGATCTTATGGCGAAAACGAGAGCAACGGAAGAGCAACTGAATGAGTTGTTGAAAGCTATTAATGGATTATCAAATAAAATGGATAAAGGCCAAGAGGAGTTGGCGGAAAAGATGAATAAAGGCCAAGAAGAGTTGGCGGAAAAAATGAATAAAAACGAAGAAAGAATGGAATAGTTGACAAATAAAATTGACAAATGCCAAAAAGATGTGACTGAAAAGATTAATAAAGGCCAAGAAGAGTTGGCGGAAAAAAAGGAATAAAAACGAAGAAAGAATGGAACAGTTTACAAATAAAATTGACAAATGCCAAGAAGATGTGACTGAAAAGATTAATAAAGGCCAAGAAGAAATGAAGAAAACTTTAGAAGAAAAGTTCTCGTCGGTAGAGAGAAGAATAGGCTCGGTAGAAGAGAAAATAGAGGAAGTAGAAGAGAAAATTCAGAATGAAGTTAGTAATGTTGAACAGAAAATGGAAAGGAAAATGGCGGAAGTAGAAGAGAAAATACTAGGTGAAGTAGATGAAAAGCTAAATAAAAAAAGTACAAGATCTTGAGAAGAAACTATCAGCGTCCAGTTGTAATTATGAAGAATTTAGGAATCCGCCTGCTTCTCCTGTGCAAGTTAAGCTGTCGACATACGACGGAAAAAGTTCCTAGCAAGTTTACAAAACCCAATTCACCATTGTAGCCGAGGCGAACAAATGGAGTGACGAGGTGAAAGCTTGTCAACTGGAAGCATCTTTGAGAGGAGAAGCCGCCGACGTGCTGCAAACATTGCCCGATATGACGCAACTCAATTTTGAGACTCTAAGTTGTGCACTTGAAATGAGATTCGGAGAAAAATTTTTAAAAGATTATATGAGAATACAAATGAAGAGCCGCCATCAAAAATCGAGTTAAACCCTTCAAGATTTTGCCTCAGAAATAGAACGGCTGGCAAATTTAGATTCATCGACTGCCCAACAAATGTACGGAAAATGCTCTCATTGCAGTACTTTGTCGACGGAATAAAAGATCCAGAAGTGCACAGAGCGGTACGAATGGCAGATGTGCAGGATTTAAAGGCTGCATTACTATATGCCTTAAAGTTGGAAGCAGCTACACAATCCAGCCGAAGAGATCGTCATTCAGTCCGAGGGGCAACGGTGAATGAAATCAATCAATCAGACAATGAAATCGACATCTTGAAAGAAATTAGGAAAATAAATCAAGAGCTTAAAGCTTTAAAATATGGAAGAACAAGCTCAAGGAGACAGAATCTCACGTGCTGGGGATGCGGTGATACAAGACATCTCCGGAGAAATTGACCAAAATCCACGAACGTAAGATAAATTCAAACATTCAGCAGGGAAACTAAATTTTGGCCATCTCGCGGGGCGAAAGTTGCCAGATAATGAAAAGCCCCACCTGAAGATCCTCCAGATATCAAAAATGAGCGGCGGTGATAACGAATTATATGTGATAGGCTTTATTAACGGAATTCAGTGCCGTATGATTGTCGATACAGGAGCCAATGTGACAATAATAAGAGAAGATTTGGCTCGAAAATTGAAATGTAAACTCATTTGAACTCCACCATGCGTTACCCCGCAAACTGTGACGGGCGACAAGATAGGCATATATGAAAAGGCAAATTTAACTATCAACTTTGGAGGAACGAAATATTACCATACGGCATATGTGGCTGACATAACAGATCCTTGCTTAATCGGGCTAGATTTTCTGAAGAAGTTTGGCTTCAAACTTGATTTTAAAAACAATAAAATGCTATCTAAATTTGAAGAAATAAGCCTTTTTGGATTAAATAACGAAATTGAATATAAACAAACAGTAATAGCCAAAGAAGACATCAATCTAGGTCCAAGAACAGAATTTTTAGTTGCAGCTGTAATTAACAATAAAACTAATTATCGATTTGGCCATATAGATTATCCCGAAGACAATAGTAAACAAGCAGGAGTATTGGTGGCTTCATCTGTAGTGGACCTCTCGAAGAAGACCATTCCAGTCAGAATTGCTAACATCAGTGATAAGACGAGGACTATCAAGAAAGGAGAGGTGATAGCATCATGTGCTCCTGTGACGTGCATAAGTCAAAATTCCAATCACTCTCAGAAATCTTCAGATAATTTAGTCAAGGATTTGTTACAAGATACAGACTTAGATCCAAATCAAAGGGATGCTGCACAAAATTATTTAGAGAATACCAAAGTTTATTTTCCCAAACATCTAAAGACTTTGGACGAACTAAAATGGCACAACACCGAATTGACACGGGAGATCACTCTCCTATTAAACAGCACCCTAGAGGATTACCTTTTGCTAAGCAAGAAGAGGTGCAGAATTTATTTAAGGATATGGAAAAAAATGACGTCATCGAACCATCGACAAGTCCCTGGGCGTCTCCCATTGTATTAGTAAGAAAGAAGGATGGTTCTACAAGATTTTGTGTAGACTACCGCCGACTGAATGACGTCACTAAAAAGGATAGTTACCCTCTACCAAGGATTGACGACATTCTCGACACACTTGCGGGCAACACCTGGTTCTCGTCTCTGGATCTGAAGAGTGGTTACTGGCAAGTAGAGATCCATCCCGACGACCGCGAGAAGACTGCCTTCACAACGGGACAAGGATTATGGCAATTCAAGGTAATGCCTTTTGGCCTATGTAATGCACCTGCAACTTTTGAACGACTTATGGAAACGGTTCTCCGGGGCCTGTCATATGAGGCATGTCTTGTTTATTTAGATGATATCATAATCATAGGAAAATCGTTTGATGAACATCTGAACAACCTCAGGCGGGTGCTACAAAAGTTAAAGGAAGCTAATTTGAAGTTAAACCCTTCGAAATGCAGTTTGTTTCGCAATGAAGTCGCCTACCTTGGACACATCATTTCGGCGGATGGAGTCAGGACTGATCCGGAGAAGATATCAGCCGTGAAAAATTGGAGTCGTCCAGCAGATGTTCACCAGCTTCGGAGTTTTCTAGGATTATGCACCAATTACAGAAAATTTCTTAAAGGCTTCTCGATGATTGCAGGACCATTTCATAAATTAACAGAAGCCAATCAAAAATTCATGTGGACACAGGAATGTGACGCTGCTTTCGAAAAGCTTAAGGAGGCCTTAACATCCACTCCAATTCTGTCATATCCTCAAACCGATAATGGATATACTTGATACGGATGCGAGTAACGAAAGCATTGGCGCTGTACTGTCCCAGGAAATCGACGGCCAGGAGCGTGTTATCGCCTATTTCAGCAAGTGCTTATCAAAGGCAGAGCGAAACTACTGCGTAACAAGAAAAGAGCTTCTTGCTGTAGTGAAAGCCATAGACAATTTTCATCACTATCTTTACGGTCAAAAATTCCTCATCCGAACTGATCATGCTTCTCTAACTTGACTATTGAATTTTAAGAACCCTGAAGGCCAGATAGCCAGGTGGATACAAAAGCTTCAAGAGTACGATATGGAGATATGCCATCTAAAAGGCTCATCACATGGAAATGCAGATGCTCTCTCAAGAAGACCCTGCTCAGAGAATTGTAGATACTGCGACCGGGTTGAGAGGAAATTTAATGTCAAAGGTCCTATAGTAAGACAAGTTACAACTGGGTCTACATCATCGCAAGATCCGTGGAGTGACGAGAGCCTGCGTAAAGATCAACTTGCTGATCCTGAAATTAAGCCAATTCTAGAGCTGAAAGAGGAGTCCAACAGGAAGCCCAGCTGGCAAGACATGGCCCATTACCATCCTACAACTGAACTTTATTGGGCTCTCTGGGATTCCTTACATTTGAAGAACGGCATCTTGTACCGAAAATGGGAGTCTGACGATGGAAAGACATATAGATGGCAACTACTACTCCCTAAGTCGAGAATTTCTATGGTCCTTCAAGAACTGCATAGTAGTCTCACAGGAGGTCATTTTGGTGTAATGAAGACCCTGCAAAAGGTTCGAGAGCGTTTCTACTGGAATAATGTTCGCAGTGACGTGGAGAAGTGGTGTCGAACTTTTGACGCCTGTGTAGCACGTAAAGGTCCAAAGAGGCGCACCCGTGGACGATTGCAACGTTATAATGTAGGAGCTCCTTTCGAACGAACTGCTCTAGACATCCTGGGTCCACTTCCTAGAACATCTGACGGCAATAAGTACATCCTCGTTGTCATGGACTACTTCACTAAGTGGCCTGAAGCCTACGCCATTCCTAATCAAGAGGCGGTAACCGTAGCAGACATACTGATTCAACACTGGGTTTCCAGATACGGAGTTCCCCTTCAAATCCATTCTGATCAAGGAAGAAATTTTGATTCGGCTGTGTTCAAGGAAATGTGTGGACTACTTGGCATGAACAAAACTCGAACAACACCTCTACACCCTCAATCGGACGGCATGTTGGAACGGTTCAATCGTACCATCCTAAATAGCCTCTCTCTCCTGGTGTCTAGACACCAACAGGACTGGGACAAGAAATTGCCTCTTTTCCTGCTTGCCTACAGGAGTGCCACTCATGAGGCCACCGGTTACTTCCCTTCTCAAATGCTCTTTGGTCGTGATCTTCGTCTGCCTGCGGATCTTTTGTTTGGCCGTCCTCCTGACGCTCCTTTGTCGCCTGAAGAAAACGTGGATGGACTCCAGGCACGGATTGAGGAGGTTCATTGTCTAGCGAGGAACCGAATCGGACTGGCATCAGAAAAGTTGAAGGGACACGGTACAACACAAAGGCAACAGGACATGAGTTCAACGAAGGTGACAAAGTTTGGTTGTGGAATCCCATACGTCGTAAGGGACTGTCGCCAAAATTACAAAGAAACTGGGACGGTCCTTACACAGTCGTCAACAGGCTGAATGACGTCGTCGTACGCATACAAAAATCGCCACACGCCAAACCCAAGGTCGTACACTATAACCGGCTAGCCCCTTATTTTGGCCAAAGTGATTAGAAATTCGAAACTTGAATTTCAGACCATGGACATGAAAGTCACTTTTTGTAAATATGTAAATAGTAATTAGTTCTTATTTATGTAAATTTTATTATTATTGTTATTATTATTTATTTATGTATTTATTTGTTTATTTATTTTAAGTGTTTTCCTCTAACTCAGGGATTGCACTGCCCGGGACGTGCAGTCTTTGGGGAGGGGGTAGTGTTACGAATTTTGTAAATAGTTAGTGTTTGCACTGTAAAATAATGTAAATAATCTTATTAAGCTCCATTTCTTTTCTAATATTAGTTTTTGTTACATTGTCTTTGTTACCAAGCAAACTTGTCTATTATTTTCAGTGAATGTCTATGGCAGCTTTGCGAAATATTAGAGATATCGCCAAGTTGGCGACAAACTTGGCGATTGTTGGCGATGGTAACCCTTCCCTACTCTATGGTAACCCCCCTATTGATATACTGATACATTGAATGTTGTTCCGTGGATTTTTCGAGATGGTTCTAGAAATTTCCAGCACCGTCTGCGAGCCTATATAAGGAGAGCGATACGAGCTGTTGTGGTTATTATTTACCAGTCAGTCATTGAGTGAACAACGCGTTTGTTAAGCAAGTTTGCTTGAGTCTTATTTACGTTATTTTGAATGTGATTTAGTGTTGAGACGTTGTATAAAGAGTCTCTGAACGTATATCTGCACTTATACGTTAGATTTGAACAATTATTTTTGAATATCTAGAAATATTTGTGAGTTTCGAAGACTCTGTTGTTCTGAAGTTCTGTAAATAAATTATTTTCTACTTTTCTATAAGCAAGAGTTTGAAGTTGTCTAACCATAAGATCAAAAGAACCCTATATACGCTGCAACATTTGGTGTCAGAATTTGGGATCTTATGGCGAAAACGAGAGCAACGGAACAGCAACTGAATGAGTTGTTGAAAGCTATTAATGGATTATCAAATAAAATGGATAAAGGCCAAGAGGAGTTGGCGGAAAAGATGAATAAAGGCCAAGAAGTGTTGGCGGAAAAAATGAATAAAAACGAAGAAAGAATGGAACAGTTGACAAATAAAATTGACAAATGCCAAAAAGATGTGACTGAAAAGATTAATAAAGGCCAAGAAGAGTTGGCGGAAAAAAAGGAATAAAAACGAAGAAAGAATGGAACAGTTTACAAATAAAATTGACAAATGCCAAGAAGATGTGACTGAAAAGATTAATAAAGGCCAAGAAGAAATGAAGAAAACTTTAGAAGAAAAGTTCTCGTCGGTAGAGAGAAGAATAGGCTCGGTAGAAGAGAAAATAGAGGAAGTAGAAGAGAAAATTCAGAATGAAGTTAGTAATGTTGAACAGAAAATGGAAAGGAAAATGGCGGAAGTAGAAGAGAAAATACTAGGTGAAGTAGATGAAAAGCTAAATAAAAAAGTACAAGATCTTGAGAAGAAACTTTCAGCGTCCAGTTGTAATTATGAAGAATTTAGGAATCCGCCTGCTTCTCCTGTGCAAGTTAAGCTGTCGACATACGACGGAAAAAGTTCCTAGCAAGTTTACAAAACCCAATTCACCATTGTAGCCGAGGCGAACAAATGGAGTGACGAGGTGAAAGCTTGTCAACTGGAAGCATCTTTGAGAGGAGTAGCCGCCGACGTGCTGCAAACATTGCCCGATATGACGCAACTCAATTATGAGACTCTAAGTTGTGCACTTGAAATGAGATTCGGAGAAAAATTTTTAAAAGATTATATGAGAATACAAATGAAGAGCCGCCATCAAAAATCGAGTTAAACCCTTCAAGAGTTTGCCTCAGAAATAGAACGGCTGGCAAATTTAGCTTTCATCGACTGCCCAACAAATGTACGGCAAATGCTCTCATTGCAGTACTTTGTAGACGGAATAAAAGATCCAGAAGTGCACAGAGCGGTACGAATGGCAGATGTGCAGGATTTAAAAGCTGCATTACTATATGCCTTAAAGTTGGAAGCAGCTACACAATCCAGCCGAAGAGATCGTCATTCAGTCCGAGGGGCAACGGTGAATGAAATCAATCAATCAGACAATGAAATCGACATCTTGAAAGAAATTAGGAAAATAAATCAAGAGCTTAAAGCTTTAAAATATGGAAAAACAAGCTCAAGGAGACAGAATCTCACGTGCTGGGGATGCGGTGATACAAGACATCTCCGGAGAAATTGCCCCAAAATCCACGAACGTAAGATAAATTCAAACAGTCAGCAGGGAAACTAAATTTTGGCCATCTCGCGGGGCGAAAGTTGCCAGATAATGAAAAGCCCCACCTGAAGATCCTCCAGATATCAAAAATGAGCGGCGGTGATAACGAATTATATGTGATAGGCTTTATTAACGGAATTCAGTGCCGTATGATTGTCGATACAGGAGCCAATGTGACAATAATAAGAGAAGATTTGGCTCGAAAATTGAAATGTAAACTCATTTGAACTCCACCATGCGTTACCCATCAAACTGTGACGGGCGACAAGATAGGCATATATGAAAAGGCAAATTTAACTATCAACTTTGGAGGAACGAAATATTACCATACGGCATATGTGGCTGACATAACAGATCCTTGCTTAATCGGGCTAGATTTTCTGAAGAAGTTTGGCTTCAAACTTGATTTTAAAAATAATGAAATGCTATCTAAATTTGAAGAAATAAGTCTTTTTGGATTAAATAACGAAATTGAATATAAACAAACAGTAATAGCCAAAGAAGACATCAATCTAGGTCCAAGAACAGAATTTTTAGTTGCAGCTGTAATTAACAATAAAACTAATTATCGATTTGGCCATTTGGATTATCCCGAAGACAATAGTAAACAAGCAGGAGTATTGGTGGCTTCATCTGTAGTGGACCTCTCGAAGAAGACCATTCCAGTCAGAATTGCTAACATCAATGATAAGACGAGGACTATCAAGAAAGGAGAGGTGATAGCATCATGTGCTCCTGTGACGTGCATAAGTCAAAATTCCAATCACTCTCAGAAATCTTCAGATAATTTAGTCAAGGATTTGTTACAAGATACAGACTTAGATCCAAATCAAAGGGATGCTGCACAAAATTATTTAGAGAATACCAAAGTTTATTTTCCCAAACATCTAAAGACTTTGGACGAACTAAAATGGCACAACACCGAATTGACACGGGAGATCACTCTCCTATTAAACAGCACCCTAGAGGATTACCTTTTGCTAAGCAAGAAGAGGTGCAGAATTTATTTAAGGATATGGAAGAAAATGACGTCATCGAACCATCGACAAGTCCCTGGGCGTCTCCCATTGTATTAGTAAGAAAGAAGGATGGTTCTACAAGATTTTGTGTAGACTACCGCCGACTGAATGACGTCACTAAAAAGGATAGTTACCCTCTACCAAGGATTGACGACACTCTCGACACACTTGCGGGCAACACCTGGTTCTCGACTCTGGATCTGAAGAGTGGTTACTGGCAAGTAGAGATCCATCCCGACGACCGCGAGAAGACTGCTTTCACAACGGGACAAGGATTATGGCAATTCAAGGTAATGCCTTTTGGCCTATGTAATGCACCTGCAACTTTTGAACGACTTATGGAAACGGTTCTCCGGGGCCTGTCATATGAGGCATGTCTTGTTTATTTAGATGATATCATAATCATAGGAAAATCGTTTGATGAACATCTGAACAACCTCAGGCGGGTGCTACAAAAGTTAAAGGAAGCTAATTTGAAGTTAAACCCTTCGAAATGCAGTTTGTTTCGCAATGAAGTCACCTACCTTGGACACATCATTTCGGCGGATGGAGTCAGGACTGATCCGGAGAAGATATCAGCCGTGAAAAATTGGAGTCGTCCAGCAGATGTTCACCAGCTTCGGAGTTTTCTAGGATTACGCACCAATTACAGAAAATTTCTTAAAGGCTTCTCGATGATTGCAAGACCATTTCATAAATTAACAGAAGCCAATCAAAAATTCATGTGGACACAGGAATGTGACGCTGCTTTCGAAAAGCTTAAGGAGGCCTTAACATCCACTCCAATTCTGTCATATCCTCAAATCGATAATGTTTATACTTGATACGGATGCGAGTAACGAAAGCATTGGCGCTGTACTGTCCCAGGAAATCGACGGCCAGGAGCGTGTTATCGCCTATTTCAGCAAGTGCTTATCAAAGGCAGAGCGAAACTACTGCGTAACAAGAAAAGAGCTTCTTGCTGTAGTGAAAGCCATAGACAATTTCCATCACTATCTTTACGGTCAAAAATTCCTGATCCGAACTGATCATGCTTCTCTAACTTGGCTATTGAATTTTAAGAACCCTGAAGGCCAGATAGCCAGGTGGATACAAAAGCTTCAAGAGTACGATATGGAGATACGCCATCTAAAAGGCTCATCACATGGAAATGCAGATGCTCTCTCAAGAAGACCCTGCTCAGAGAATTGTAGATACTGCGACCGGGTTGAGAGGAAATTTAATGTCAAAGGTCCTATAGTAAGACAAGTTACAACTGGGTCTACATCATCGCAAGATCCGTGGAGTGACGAGAGCCTGCGTAAAGATCAACTTGCTGATCCTGAAATTAAGCCAATTCTAGAGCTGAAAGAGGAGTCCAACAGGAAGCCCAGCTGGCAAGACATGGCCCATTACCATCCTACAACTGAACTTTATTGGGCTCTCTGGGATTCCTTACATTTGAAGAACGGCATCTTGTACCGAAAATGGGAGTCTGACGATGGAAAGACATATAGATGGCAACTACTACTCCCTAAGTCGAGAATTTCTATGGTCCTTCAAGAACTGCATAGTAGTCCCACAGGAGGTCATTTTGGTGTAATGAAGACCCTGCAAAAGGTTCGAGAGCATTTCTACTGGAATAATGTTCGCAGTGACGTGGAGAAGTGGTGTCGAACTTGTGACGCCTGTGTAGCGCGTAAAGGTCCAAAGAGGCGCACCCGTGGACGATTGCAACGTTATAATGTAGGAGCTCCTTTCGAACGAATTGCTCTAGACATCCTGGGTCCACTTCCTAGAACATCTGATGGCAATAAGTACATCCTCGTTGTCATGGACTACTTCACTAAGTGGCCTGAAGCCTACGCCATTCCTAATCAAGAGGCGGTAACCGTAGCAGACATACTGATTCAACACTGGGTTTCCAGATACGGAGTTCCCCTTCAAATCCATTCTGATCAAGGAAGAAATTTTGATTCGGCTGTGTTCAAGGAAATGTGTGGACTACTCGGCATGAATAAAACTCGAACAACACCTCTACACCCTCAATCGGACGGCATGTTGGAACGGTTCAATCGTACCATCCTAAATAGCCTCTCTCTCCTGGTGTCTAGAGACCAACAGGACTGGGACAAGAAATTGCCTCTTTTCCTGCTTGCCTACAGGAGTGCCACTCATGGGGCCACCGGTTACTTCCCTTCTCAAATGCTCTTTGGTCGTGATCTTCGTCTGCCTGTGGATCTTTTGTTTGGCCGTCCTCCTGACGCTCCTTTGTCGCCTGAAGAATACGTGGATGGACTCCAGGCACGGATTGAGGAGGTTCATTGTCTAGCGAGGAACCGAATCGGACTGGCATCAGAAAAGTTGAAGGGACACGGTACAACACAAAGGCAACAGGACATGAGTTCAACGAAGGTGACAAAGTTTGGTTGTGGAATCCCATACGTCGTAAGGGACTGTCGCCAAAATTACAAAGAAACTGGGACGGTCCTTACACAGTCGTCAACAGGCTGAATGACGTCGTCGTACGCATACAAAAATCGCCACACGCCAAACCCAAGGTCGTACACTATAACCGGCTAGCCCCTTATTTTGGCCAAAGTGATTAGAAATTCGAAACTTGAATTTCAGACCATGGACATGAAAGTCACTTTTTGTAAATATGTAAATAGTAATTAGTTCTTATTTATGTAAATTTTATTATTATTGTTATTATTATTTATTTATGTATTTATTTGTTTATTTATTTTAAGTGTTTTCCTCTAACTCAGGGATTGCACTGCCCGGGACGTGCAGTCTTTGAGGAGGGGGTAGTGTTACGAATTTTGTAAATAGTTAGTGTTTGCACTGTAAAATAATGTAAATAATCTTATTAAGCTCCATTTCTTTTCTAATATTAGTTTTTGTTACATTGTCTTTGTTACCAAGCAAACTTGTCTATTATTTTCAGTGAATGTCTATGGCAGCTTTGCGAAATATTAGAGATATCGCCAAGTTGGCGACAAACTTGGCGATTGTTGGCGATGGTAACATTTCCCTACTCTATGGAATTATTCCCTACTCTACTCTACCCCCCTATTGATATACTGATACATTGAATGTTGTTCCGTGGATTTTTCGAGATGGTTCTAGAAATTTCCAGCACCTTCTGCGAGCCTATATAAGGAGAGCGATACGAGCTGTTGTGGTTATTATTTACCAATCAGTCATTGAGTGAACAACGCGTTTGTTAAGCAAGTTTGCTTGAGTCTTATTTACGTTATTTTGAATGTGATTTAGTGTTGAGACGTTGTATAAAGAGTCTCTGAACGTATATCTGCACTTATACGTTTGATTTGAACAATTATTTTTGAATATCTAGAAATATTTGTGAGTTTCGAAGACTCTGTTGTTCTGATGTTCTGTAAATAAATTATTTTCTACTTTTCTATAAGCAAGAGTTTGAAGTTGTCTAACCATAAGATCAAAAGAACCCTATATACGCTGCAACAATATTTATATATTGATATAATTATATTATGTCATGCATCAAAAATGTAATTTTTTAATCATGATTAAAAAAAAGTAAAAATGATTTTTAAAGGGATTCTATGATGATCAGATATGATAAAGTATCTATATATTTATTTTATAGAAATGTTTGGGTTGGTAATAGACTAAATCCATAAATTGAGTGAAACGGAACAAGAAATAATACATTAATAGAAGGGACAAAATCATTCTCTAGCATTTAAACAAGCACGCATCGAACTTCGGTTTAGATACAGGCCTAAAATAAGCTCTGATTAAAATAATTAACTTCACTAAAGATAAAAGTACGAATTTCATCGAAATTTGTATTTAAGCTAATTGAAGGATATAGAATTTATTTATTGTGACAAAATTGGGTATTTCTATTGAAAAACAAAACAAAACAAAACAAAACTTCGGTTAGATTTGAAATGTAGATGACATTTAAGCAACTATTATATGCATTATTTTAATGTATAATTTATTTTTAACGATCTGGTATTCCTATCATTCTTTTACATTAATTTTCTGCAGAGTTAGTAGCGGGACTGACTTTCCTTTTACACATGGTGTTATCATTCGACACAGAGAATATGGAAATACTCATTACTTCTATTCGCTATAGAATCTGATTATAAATTGAGGCGATATTATCATCTAATTTGTTATAAGAAAATAGTGGTTCTGCCAAATATGCATGTGATTACAACATCTTTTCACAATTATTCCAGCAGACGAACAGAAAATCTTTTTGATATTATCTAAATTTTGAAATTGTCTTTCCCCCCTTAAAGTTACAAAAACTCAAAAATACCCACTTATTAAAAAGTCATGGGCCGTATTCATTATGTAGCTTCAAAGAACTTGAAGAATGCTATAAAAACATATTTTTTAATTGCTCACCCGCAAAAAAAGTGACATATTTAACAAATATTCATTTGTGTTAGATAAACGTTAGATTTGTTAATAAAACTGTCTTAAGTATGTTTTGCTACACAAAAAGTTTCGTAAGTATTGTTACATGAAAAATCATTTTATTACACTATTTGTCATTTATAGAGAGGTCCATAGAGAGGTAAACTTATCCAACCCTTTAAAACTCACCCTACAACTTCATTCTAAAGGGTTTTATGTACATCTTTACTTCTACATGCGGAACTAAGACTAGGTTTACAAGTTAGAGTAAAATCATACAAACTTTTCTTCTGTCTCTCTTCTGAAATGTACTTTTGTCATAATGAGTCACTTATTTTTTTTTCTTTTTTTTTTTGTGCGTGTGAGCGGATTGGTGTAATAACATTAAAACATTAAAATTACATGATAAATGTTATAAAAATATACAAATCAAAGATAATGACCATCTATTGTGGATAATCACCGGATCTAAATGTAGAAAAAAATCGCATTTAAAACCTTTGCGACGAAAGCTTTAATTTTATTTTTATAATCTATTTTTTTTTAAATCTTTTATACATTTTGTTTATATCTTTTAATCTTTTATAATATATACGGTATTTCAAAACAGAAAAAGTTTCTCGTATCAAAAGTCGAAAATGCTTCGATTATATAAGGTTAACTTTACAATAAAAATTGACTGGTAAGATTAATGAAGGATTCTGATAATCTTAATTCGAAAGTAAATCAGTCGCTTATCCAACGGGTTAAGCAGCAAATAAGCATAGATTGTTTGGTACATAGATGGTCATGGTATTTCCGCTAAGCTGGTTGCAAATATATACATAAATACAGCTCGAGTAAAAACTATAAGGACAGTATTTCTTTTTTTTTTATAAATTTCAAAACAAATGAAACTTTTTTTCATATAATATTTATCATCAACATGAAAAGCTAATACAAAAATTAAAAAAAGTTCATCTGTGAGTATTTTGTAATGAAAATAAAGTAATTATACAAAAACACTATTTTTGCCCGTCTAAAAACTTTAAGAACACCAAAATAAATTTAATATACTAACCAAAGAAATAAATATTTAATGCATTAAGCATTCACCTATGAGTTTAATTATTGCAAATATTCCATCATTCCTCGACATTATTAATTTTTGACGCAGTTCGGAATTGTTTTTGTACAATTCATCTTCAATTGTAGATCTGAATTCTGATTTTGAAGAAAAATGTCTTTCATTTTTATAAAATCACCTTGCTAGATATCTCCATAAGTTATAGATAGGATTAAAATCAGGATTTATGAGCAGTCATTGAAAAGCGTCAATATTTTTCTTATAGAACTATAGTTTTTTCTCAAAACTTGTATGGATAGGCGCATTATCTCGCTGTTATATCCGAGTTTTTACGTGCTAGAATTGTTGCAACAAATGACAGATTGTCAGAAAGAGTTTGTGTATGTGTCTTTGAATTAAATTTTCTTGAAAGATATACAAGTGACACCACGTCGTTGAATGAAAAGCAGCCCATATTCTGCCTTATTCGCCACCTAAATGATGCCTTGATAAAATCTCATTTTCTTTTCTTAAATCACCCCAATATTATTTCCAGTCATCAGGACCATTTAAATTTTATCTCTTTTCGTCGGAGAAAATTAAATAAATGGATTTAAGAAAAGAAAAAGAGATTTTATTAAATCAGCAGTTAGGTAACAGATTCATTGCAACATGTGGCTGCTTTTCGTTTTACGACGTGGTATCACTTATATATTCTTTCAGGATAATTTAATTCAAAAACACATATACACAAACTCTTTTTGACCATCTTCCATTTGTTGCAACACTTCTGACAGGAAAAAAAAGTATATAACAGCGAGATAATACACGTATCCACAGAAGTCGAGGGATAAAATTTTAGTTCTGTATCAAAAATATTTAAGTTGTGCAATGGCCGGTCAGAATTCCTTATTTTGATCCTATCGATAACTTACGGGGAGATCAAGAAGACGAGTTTATACAAACGAAAGGCATTTTAATTAGCATCAGGACTCGGATTTACAAATGAAGATGAATTGTAGAAAAAAAAAAAAAAACCCGAAATCTGCTAAAAATTTATGATGTCGAGGAATATTAGGATATTTCCAATCAATAAACTCATAATGCATTGAATATTTGGAATCGGTAACTATATTGCATTTATTTTGCTGTCCTTAAATTTTTTACACAGGCAAAAATAGTGTTTTTTTGTATAATTGATTTATTTTTATAATACAATACTCACGGTGGAATTTTGTTGTCTCTTTTTTTTTATTAGCTTTTCAGCTTGATGATGCATAGTATAATAAAAGAACTTTCATTTGTTTTAAATTTGGTTTTTGTTGTCCTTATAGTTTTTACACGCGCTGCATATATATATATATATATATATGTATATATGTATATATATATATATATATATATATATATATATATATATGTATATATATATATATATATATATATGTATATATATATATATATATGTATATATATATGTATATATACCGGGTGTCCTGAAAAGGACTGAACGATTTTAAAAATCAATAACTTGCAAGCTTTTACAGATATTTAAAAAAATCTTGCACGCGAGTCATCTAAAAGGTCCAAAGTTTTTTTCCTTCGATTCTGGATTTTAGTTCGAATTACAAACAATAGATGGCGCTGAGAACGCTAGGTGCTGTATTGAGAGGGATATTGACGTCACTTGGCACTCAAGCAAAATAAGGAGGTTAAAGCTGTGGAGTGGATCTTATGCGACAATGGATTTTTGCTTTTAGCGTCGATTTTGAATGCAATCCATATAGTTTTGATTTTTCTGGCGTTGCGTCAGCGCAATAATACAGAAAAATATTGTTTTCATGGGTTCGACTCCTTTGAAATCGAAATGCATGAAACAACAACGCTCGAATTACCGACTTTTTCTTTTTACATTCCAAGAATGTAAGTGCTTTTGAGAACAGGATATCTTATTTATCTATTTATTTATCTGGGTATCTTTTAAACCTTTTTTTATCACCTAGTCATGTCCTGTGTTGTATGATAAGTATGTTGGATTAACAGTTCATTTACAGGTGCATCCAAAAGATTGCATTACATCATGGTCTATGGGGGAAAATCGCTTGCAGTGTATATTAATGAAATACACTATTTCAAATGTATTGAAACTGATATAAATCACTGAATTTCAGTAGAAGATAATTATGATAGAATAGGGTATTTATAGCATTTATCGCTCATTTACAGGGACACACAAAAAGAAATCGGTTTCTGTACTGTCTTTAAGTAATAATTGCAGTAAATGGGTTTTCAATTTCGGCATGCGCTTTTAAGTTTAACTGTTTTTTAGATACGTTAGTAATTATATAAATGCGTATTACCTGTACTCGTGTCTTGTCCGTCCGTCTGTCTGTCCGCATATAACAGTGGAAAAATTACTCTGTCGAATCGTTTGAAATTTTAAATATATATTTGTTGAAGAATTTTGTCGGGTTATTTCAAATTTTATGAAAATTGGATGTGTAGTTCCAATACAGGGACAATCAAAAGTATTCCGTTACATTATGGCCGACGGGGAAAAAAGTTTCAAGTGCTTTTTGATGATATTACACCCGTCCGAACATAATGAAATTGATATGCATTTATGAATTACATTAAAATACAAATGATGTAGAATATGCTGCACAAAGAATAGTTATTATTCATTTACAGGGCCACACAAAATAATTATGTAATATAATGGTATAGAAGGGAACATTATTTGCGGCATATTTTAATTTTGTTACACATATGATAAAATTATTATAAGTTGCTTAGGTTTACTACGAGTTACTTCCTGTATAATAGAAAATGCGAAGTATTTACAGGGGACACACAAAAGATTTCGGATACTATGCTAGCGATAATTGCTAGCGATAATTGCTTGAAGTTTTTAGTTTTGATAGTTTTTTTTTTTTTAAGTTTCACTAAATTTTTGCATGTTACGTTGTGTGTATAAATGATGCAAATCATATACAGGGTTACACAGAATAATTCGCAATCCTTACTAAGTGTGTAAGTAAATATCTTAAAGATGGTTTGTAAATGAGTTCTGCATTTTTACGCTGAACAGCTTTAAGTATATTACGATATGTTTAAAGAATAGAAATTAAATGATATACAGAGTCACTCAAAAATTGGATACATAGCCGGCTCTGGATGGTAATTTCTGGAAGAGTGATTTCATGAGTTTAAAGGATGTTTCAGTCTTAAATAGATTTTAGCTAAATAATGGCATGTATTTAAAGATAGTAGATAAACTACAGGGCTATACAAAATAGTTTAAATATCCTTCCGTCTATTTAAATAAATTTCTAAATGTCAAATTTCAATTTAACATGTGTTTTTAACGCTTTCCAACACAGTTGAAAGTATTTATGATTTCTATTTAGTTAGCCGTCTGCCTGTCTGTCTTTCCAAACTCTAACTTGCGTTGAAATAGTTGAATTTTTCAGTAACTGATATGTTAATGAGATTTATTATGCCGTGTTCGGTATTTAAACAAACTATGGATAATTCATGATCATTTACACAGACACTCAAAACTATTTCATTATATTAAGTTATGTGAGGATAATTATATATGTAGCATCTGTCATCTGTATTCGTCATCTGGAACGTTCTTTTATTTGTCCGCACATAATAGCGCAAAAACTACCCAACAGAATGCTTTGAATTTTAATATATATACTCTTTTCAGAATTTTCGTTAGTCTTTTAAAGTTTTATGAAAAGCGCAACAAAGCTTAAAAAGACATTAATAAATGTTTTCTTCATTCTACTAAAACCTATCATGCGTAACTAAATCAATGATATCCGATGATAGGTGATGATTCTAGGTTGTCATAATGATTATGGTTCATTTAAGATGGAGGTAGTATTATTTCCCTATAACCATGAATTTAATATACATAATCGTAATACATTTCGTATTTAGGTATTTTTTCAAAAAAGTGCAACAGCTATTGCACCAAGTTTTCAATGTTTATACTATAAATATTCTTTGTTCTAAAGAATAAAACATTTCCGCAATTTTTTTACAACAGACATAAAACTCTACTAAAGAACTTCTTTAAAAGAACTAGCATTTCTTAGAATATAACAATTTTTTTAGAATAGCAAAATTGATTAATTTTTAACAACAACAAAAAAACCCTACTAAATCGTTTTACTTTGTTTTTAAATATGATGCACAAAATAATCTTTAAATTAGATAATAAAAAGTAATTTAATCCGAGAGCTTATAAAATCGTCTGCGAACTCGAATGCTGGTCGTTAAATTCATGCCCAATTTCAATCATTGCTATTATATCAAAGGATATATTATTTCCATGGCAACAACACATTTCATTGAAATCATACAGACTGATTTGAAAATCGGGGCTTCATGTCGAGTACACAAGTCAGATGTATGTTGTTCAATAAAAACAAATAAACAAGAGTTTAAAATCGGGCAATAAGAGCAAGATTACATTGTCAAACGAGACCCACTCCACAACCTTAATCTTCTTATTTTGCTTCAGTGCCAAGTGACGTCATTTTCCACCTCAACACAGCATCTAGCGCTCTCAGCGCCATCTATTGTTTGTAATTCGAACTAAAATCTAGAATCGCAGGAAAAAAAACTTTTGACCTTTTAGATGACTCTCGTGCAAGAATTTTTTAAATATATGTAAAAGTTTGCAAGTTATTGATTTTTAAAATCGTTCAGTCCTTTTCAGGACACCCGGTATATATATATATAAATGTATACCGGATGTCCCCAAAATGACTGATGGACTTTTAAAATTCAATAACTTGCAAACGATGACAGCTATTTAAAAAAAATTTGCAGGAGGGTTATGTATAATGTCAGGAGTTGTTTTACTGTAATTTTTTATTTTAGTTCGAATTTCAGACAATAGGTGGCGCTGACGGCGATTGAAGGCCACGTAATCAGTGCTGAGTGAATCGTCAACCTGGCCTTCAATCGCCGTCAGCGCCACCTATTGTCTGAAATTCGAACTAAAATAAAAAAATTACGGTTAAAAAACGCCTGACATTATACATAACCCTCCTGCAAAAATTTTTTAAATAGCTGTCACCGTTTTCAAGTTATTGAATTTTAAAATCCATCAGTCATTTTTGGGACACCCGGTATATATATATATATATATATAATAGCATTTTAATGCATCTCCATGCTTTTCAGAAAGCTGAAATAGCAAATAAGCATACATTTCTTGTATTTTGCTTTTCACGCTATTGTTGCGTAAGCCTAGCTATATAGTATTTGATATTTTTTAACATTATAAAGCATATAACAGCATGCAAATCTATCAGGCAAAGCAATATATCGGAGTAACTAGCGTGTAACTAGCGCATTTATGCTGCTGGTACTAGCATTAATTTTGGCCAGGATGCAAGGGGAAGAGGATTTCTTGTGAAAGATTCAACAATGGTCACCAGGAGGTAACTACTGATTAACTTTGTTTTGTCAGTATGCTCAAGATTTGGAGATTTGACACCCCAATTGATGTCATTCAAAAGGTGGAACAATGGCTTTCAAATCAATCTGCAGCGTACTTCAATGACGGACTTCAGAGGCTTAAAAAACGCTGGGTTCTTTGGTTGTATTTGTGACGGCCTAATATAAGTAAAAGGGATATAAGTCCTAAGGGGGGGTGCCTTCCGCAAGGGTCTTTCTAAGGGAACCTAACCCGTATTTACGCAAGAAAATCCAAATTTAGAAGAAAACTATGGAAAACTCTGAACGATTAGGCCGACGGCGGTGATTGGGTAGGAACCTGCCACCTGCCACCTGCGAGTTCAGTGAGCAGAACCTCTTAGCCACTGGTGGGGCTAAAAAAATCTCCGGGAGAATTTTATAACTACAGATGGTGACTATGCAGAGATGTGTTAGAAAAAAAAAAGTTTCTATCTCAACTATTCCTAGTGATATTTAAAACATTACCATATCCCCTGGTAAGGTGTAAAAAATAATGGATTCCAGTTAACATCGATTCTTCAGCGAATGTTTCATTTAAATTGTTAACAAAGCTTTCTAAAATATTTAAACCGATAAATGTATTTTATTGCATTTTGTATTTCAGACTTTTCTTTAGAATAATGTTTTTATTATTTATATGCCTTAATATTACACGCGTTATGGATTTTATTTTACGTTCATCGTTACTTTATTTACTTTAAACTAACTTAAAGAAATAGATTAACAATAAATTTATGCATTAATTTTGCAAATATTATTTTATCTTAAACATTGTAATCGTTAAATATTTTGTAACTGTTTTGCACTAATAAATATATAATTTTTAAGGGCTTCAAAATTTAAATAATTCTATTTTTACTTTTTCTATATTTAGTAATTTATACACATTTATATTCCAAGAAATTCAGAAACTCTAGAACAGAACTCTATACACCAATAAATAAATGAATGAATGAATAAATAAAAACTGTTAAAAAATGCTACTTTCTTGTAATTAAAAACGATTTGGTGCCCAAAATTAATTTATAATAAATAAGAATTCTTAATGATATTTTAATTGAAAAATCTGCTAAAAAAATATAAATCTAAATTGTAAGCTTTTTTTTCGATTTTCTTTCAGTTTTTGTTTTAGGATGACAAAAAAGATACAACATGTATTTTTAAAGTAATATACAAAAATTATAATAATAAAATTTATCACAAAATATCAGGCAGGCAAAATGTGCTTCGTTATTTTATTTGTGTATGTATGTAAATTATTGAATGCTTAATATTAAGATATGATTCATCAGTTAATTTAATAAAACTCGGAATGATTTCTGGAAATAAATAATTTAATTTTGTATCGATTATAATACACTGCTAAAAATTTATCTGTAAAATTGTTTAGAATTTGCGGGTAATTACTTATCTTATGCAAAATTACAGAGATTAGAAAAACGGATATTGTGTTCAGTAACGATCCGCCAGTGGCCTAAAGGTTCATCTCTCAAAGCTGGTAGATGTGAAGTGCTGGTTTCAAACTCAATAATTCCCGTCGTTCTAATCATTTCAAATTTTCAGTATTTTTTTCAAACCTTGGATTTCCTTGAGCAATAAGAGAATAGGTTCCTTTAGAAAGAACTCAGCGGAAGTTGGTAACTTTCTAACGGAACCTGCACTATCTCCCTTAGGGTCTATATTCCCTGAGTTGATAATTGGCTGTCGTAAACACAACCATCTGACCTGTTTATTAACACAGAAGTTATATGGTAAATTTACAATAGGCTCTGTAAATTAACATCATTAAAAATTCACGTCTTTTTTTAAATGATAATAATTTAATTTGGTTTTCAAAATGAGTAAATCGCGCAATCTTCAGTAAGCTTCAAACTATTTGAATGTTTGTAGCAAATATCAACTGCTGTATCAATTACTTTATTTTTACACAATTAATTTCTACCAGTCCCTGGGTTTGAACACGAGACCTTTGGACAAAATATGAACATGTTGCTGGTGTTATTGCGTACAAAGTATCTATCCCTATTGCAAAGTGATTGTCCCAAAGTGAATCTCCATTAACTCTCTAAAGAGATGATTTTTCCCTTTCTAACTTATTCTCAGTTTTTAAAAAAGAAAAACAATTTTTAAACTAAATTTTCTTTTTTGATAATTTTAATAAAGTTTCAAAAGAATTTAAAAAATGATTATTTAAAATTGCAAGTTTTAACAGAGGTAAAAAAAATATTTTTAAGTAAAGACATAGAAATCCATACAGAGAATTTGATATACGATATGGAAAATGACTGTAAAATGATGACCAAGAAACAAAATAGAATGCATTTAACAGAGAGATAGTGTAAATTTACAAAAAGTCTCAATTTTTTCTGGTTTTTGTTTTTTCCAAAAAATTTTAACAATGTAGGTTATGTTTCTCATTGACTTTATTTATTTTATTTACTTTATATTACGTTTTTATTTACTTTTTATAGAGTTTTTATTCCATATATCATTATTGTAAAAAAAAAAAAAAAAAAAAAAAAAAAAAAAAAACTGATGAAGGTATACGGAACATATTCCCAAACATAGAACAAATAAAAGACATTTTATTATTATAAGTAGTTTTCCTTTATTTACTTGTTAATAGTGGCGCTGAATTTCAGTTCAAAAGTATTGTGTTACATAATAATACAGTTACCAAATATTTACGGAGACAAAATTATTAATATATATTTAAATATCAAATGCCACAGAAAATTTTCAATAAAATTCATGTTTTTTAAAAATATAAAGGTTTATTTTCTAATGAATTAATTATAGCAAAAAATAAAAAGGTAATTTTCATCAAAATTAACAAAATCAAAATTATTATAATTACTAATAAATATGAAATTATCAAATGCGATAGATATTTCGCAATAAAATTCAAGTTTCAAGAAATGTAATTTATTATCATTGATTAAACTAATGATAGTAAAGGAAAAGAAAATAGTTTTGATTGAAACAGTGAAAAACATTCTGAATTATTAAATTTATTATAATAAAAAATATAATTATCATATGGTATAGAAAATTCTCTGTAAATTTCGTGTTTTAAGGAATGTAATCTTTTATTATTAAATGATAAAAAAAAAATTATAGCTTCCATTTGAAATTTTGATAAAAATTGTGGCTTTTGTCTGAGATTAAAATTGAAGTTAATCATTTTTAAAACTAGGATTTTTATTAGAATAATTTCTATAAAAGCTACTTATCGAACAGATAAATATTTTTATACATTACAGAAATAGATCTTTTTTTATTCTTTTCGCAATGAGTTTATTAGTTTTGGGGAAATATATTACTTAAATAAATTTTACATCTTCATTTAATATAATATCAATTATTCATGTTCCATATTACAATTTTTGTAGTAAATAGACATTTTTATTACAAAACCTTTGTAAGTTTGTATTATTTTCTCGTAATTTTGACTTTTTGAAAAATAATTTACTTTTATTTTTATAATAATTAATGTTTTTTTTATGTTACTATGTTATCATCTTGTTATGTTAGAAAGTTTGTAATTGTAATTCATCTGATCTAAAAAATACTACCTGAAATTAAATTTAAAATACTGATTGCGATAAGACTGTAAAACAATAGAAAACATGCAAAAAGTAGAATTTAGTATTATTGGCTTTGATACATCAGAAACAATTTGCGAAATATGTTTTAAAATTTAAAAATGAGAGTTATTTTTTTACGAATTTAAAACATTCGAAATAGTCATAAATGATCGTAATAATTACTTTTATAGTGTCATTTTATTCTTGTTTAAACATAATTTTTTTAAACATGTGATTTTAATCTATTATGTATCGCGTCAAATTTCATAAAGTAGCAAATCTGTCATAAACAATGTGTAGAAACAGCGATTTGTTTAAAATGATTATATGATTATTATATTAAATGATGTATTATATGATTTTTTGTTGTTGCCGTTACATAAAAAAAAATCATTTAATTCCAATTTCCTAGAAAAAAATTAGTAGCTATACAGATTTGTTTTTTGCATTGTCGCTACATTTCATGCTATATTCAGATCTTTTTAATCGCAGAAATCAGTGATTAATAAAAGATAATTTTACTGTTAAAGGGTAGTGTATTCTGAAATCGTACGTATTCTGAAATCGATTGTAGTTTTACTCTTGTAGCTGTGTATTTTTATATTAATCAAAGTATAATATTTTACTATATATTTCAGATTTCATATGTTTTAAAGTTAAAAGTTGTAAAATACTTCTTAATATATATATATATATATATAATTAAATTATAAATAGAAACAAAAAGAATGCGGAAAACGTGAATTAAACAAATTTTGCTACTTCCACACTGTTAAGAAAAATCTGCGAATTCATGGTAAAACTACAGGCAGCAAAGTTGCCAGCCATTTACCGTTCCGTTAGTAGATTTTCCGTTTTGGGAAATAAAAGAAGGGAAAACTCCTTTTGACGAACCGGTAACTTTCGGTTAGAAGGTTTTATTTTTAATGATAATAAATTGGTTTATTTTTTAAAATTAATAAATTGATTAATCGTCACAAAATTCGAACTTTCTGAGTGAGTTTGAGCTGCTATATTTTTTTTATTTTTATTTATTTTTGTATAACTTACTTCACGCCATCCTGAGGATCGAACTCGAAACTTTTTGACAGCTGGATAAGTCCTTAATGACAAAGCTAAAACTGCTGATACCAATTTGTACAAAGTATGTCTTTTATGAGTTATTGGGAAAATCTGTTGTGTTTTTCAGAGATTTCCTCTCAAATATATTCGTTAGAATATTCGTAAACGGTTTATTTCATTTTATTTTAGACCGATGCATACTATTTATTATGTTTTAAATGAATTTTAATTTATTAACTATTTTAAATAAAAAATCATTGTTTTATTTTATTTATTTATTTATTTATTTATTGAATGAATGGATGAATGAAAAAAAAGAAATTTTTCATTTTTCACAAAGAAAATATTACAGATTTTTTTTTTAATTGTCGCACACAATTTATTTATTTTGGACTAATTATTTAATAGTTAAAAGATTAGTTAATAAGAAATAACCGAAAAATAATCAGAAAAAATGTTATTAAAAAAGGACATTTTATGTTTTCATTATTTCATGGCGCCTGTGGGATTCGACCCTACAATCGCAGTGTGCTGCCTTGACCTCTCGGCCACGAAGATCCCCACATAACCGAGTGTCTCCATTTGTTCTTTATATTTCCATTCGTTTCGTTATTATCAGGAAATATAGTGAGGTGTTCTGATTTTTAACGGCTAAATCCCCTTTTGTCGTGAAAATGGATTTTTCCGTGAAACTGAGGAAAATATATCTGTGAATTTCCGAACTTTTTTTTTTTTTTTTTCAACAGTGCAATTTGCCCGTGAAAATCGCGTGATTTAGAGTTAGAGTGTTAATGAAGATAGATAAAACATACTTTGTTCTTTGTTGTCAACTTTTTATTTTTAATATTCTAATTTTTTATTAAATAGATGGAACATTTAAATAAAGAGTTTAAGGACTTTAAATAGTACAAATGTTCTGAAAAATGTAATGTTTAAAAAATAAATAAATAGATAAATAAATAAATACGTGTATCATCACAAAGTTTTAATTACTATATTTTTATTGCTGTTTTACACCACTTTATGTAAACAAAAACCTTTTACATATGCTTTGAGAACATTTGCAAAAGAATTATACTTTTAAATGTAGTTTTAAAAAATGGTGGGGTGAATAGAATATAAAAAGTTTCACTTATAACAGAAACTTCGCAATACCTCCCACATAATAATTATTTGTGTCTCATAAAAAAATCGACATTTTTAACATAGAAATATTTAAGTGTATTAAATTATAACAAAGAGAACAGATTTATTTTCCTTCAGTTTTGGTTAACTCTCTGCCTTTTGACTGACATTAGATCTGAAAGTGGATTTAAATTAATCGGGGGATTTTCATGAGGGGATTTCCTAAAACCAAAAGTTTCATACTTTTTATATTTTATTTGAAGTAAATAAATATTCTAGTTTGGATTCATAAAAAAATATATTATGTAATATTTAATAAATTAGAACAGAAGTTTTTAGAAAATAACATCCGCTGTATTTTAATAGGAAATAAAAAAATTATGTTTTAAAAAATATGTAGAAAACTAAATACCCATGCTATAACAGTATGTAAAATTTTTAATTTTTATTTAAAATTTTAAATATTTTTTGAAAACATTCATACATACTAATATTATAAAAAAAATAAAGTTTATTCGTTTATTTGTTGGTGGTAATCTCTGGAAATACAGAATCGATTTAAAAAATAAAGTTATCATAATTATGGTATTAGCTCATGTTCCAACATAGGTTATATCTTTTGTTGATGCCATTAACACAAAAGGTTTGCAGAAGCAAAAACGTTTAATAAAATAACGACTTTGGTGTTACAAAGAGACTAGAAACAGGAAATTTCAATAGGTACTGATATTTATTTATATGATATAAATTATCTTATAGAACACTTCCGAAAAAATTGAATGTTTAAAAGTAGGGAAAATACACGAAAAAGCATTCATAAAACGTTCTAATTTGCGATTTCTATGCAATCTAATAAAGTACCGAGCCGATTTAAAAAATAATGGCATCAAAATGTTGGTGTTCATCTTCTAAATCACACCCGCTGAATATCGTGAGGGGGCAAATACCTCAGAGGCACTTCATCAAACATCTTAAAATTTAATATTTCTTACCCGATCTCTACAACGAGAAGGCAGTCTATGCCATGTAATTTTTGTAATTCTTTAATTAAGCTTATCACGTAATTTTTTTCTTCGGACTGAAAATCGTATTCGTTTAAAAACTTTCATAAAGCCCACCGGGAAAGACAGACATGGCTTACATGTCTCACCAGTCCCTCTTGCATTCAAAATGCTGGTGTATGTCCCAGTTCAAGCATAGGCTACATCTTATGTCCATGACACTAACTCGAATAGATGTATGAGTAAAATACTTTCTAAAATTTCGATTTTTATGTTACTTAATGGTCTAGAGAAATACAGTTACATATTATAAAAAAATTATCTCTAAGAATATTTCTTAAAAAATCCAAAATTTAAAAAAATGAAAAAGTTTTCTAAAAAACTTTCGAAATTAAGATTTTAAAAGAAACTCGGGAAGTGCCAAATTGATTTAAAAAACAATTTTGTTAAAATGATGGTGACAGCACTTGCTCCAACATAGACCATATTTTACTGTCGGTGCCATTGCCTCAAAGAGCAAAAAACGTACTCAAAATACATTTTTTATGAAACTGAAGGGCCTAAAAAACATGACAAATGTCACAGTAGTTATTTATGAGATAAAGTGATATGTAATAAAAATTCTTAAGAAATTCGATATTTAAAAGTAATGAAAATGCACGAAAAGCGTTCGAAAAACTTCTTAAATGAAGATTTGTTACAAATTTCATCAAATATCAAAGCGATTCGAAAAGTAATATTAAAACTTGATGGTAACAGACATTGATCTAACATAGCGTCTAATTTATGTGAGTGTCACATACCACCTGTATGTTGCAGGTAAAAAAAAAAAAAAAAAAAAAAAAAAAAAAAAAAAAAAAAAACTTTCTAAATTGCATTTTTTTATATTACTAGAACTAACAACTTGAAATTAGGCACAGAAGTTACTTATTAGATATAAATGATATTTAGCATTATTTCCTAAAAATATCAAAATCTAAAAGGGATAAAAAAAAAAAAAACACGAAAAGCGTTTAAAAACATCTTAAATAGCACTTCCTATGCAATCTCAGGAAATACCGTACCGTTTTCACAATTTCCGTTTGAAATTAATTGTGAAGTCTCTTCCTCTACTATACATAGTATTTTAATGTCGATACCACTACTGTAATTTCTTCGCAATCTCAGGAAATAGCAAACCTTATTTTAACAGTAATAGCTAATTGGCGTTAACAGTCCGGGGTCCTACATAGGCTATATTTTATATTAACTCTTGGGATAATTTATGTTGTCACTACCATCAAGAGGTTGCAGAAACAAAAAAAAAAACTAGTTGGATGTGCCAATCCCAAAACTTTCTTCTATCTCATACGTACAATTTAATATTAAAAAAAAACAGTTACTCATTTTAATGCTTTAATAATTTTAATTCAATACCATACCAACTTTGATTTTCATCTTAAATTTCTGCTTCAATCGGAGAAAAAACGAATTTCCGTCTCTGCACGAGTCGATGGACAATAGAATGATTGGCATATTTTTTTTCAAATTTAGGGAGGACCTACTTGCCTTACCAAAAAATAATCATGTACAAAAAATTTAGTTCAGTTCTAGAACTAACTTCATACACTTTTATGAGGTGCAATATTGAAAATGGCATAAAATTCGCTACTGCAACGCCCCCTTCCGGCGAATTTTTTTCAGATTCAAGGCGATCCAACTAGCTAAAGCCCTGCACTTACATAAAAAGTTTCGTTCAATTTGATGCATAACTTCATGTAATTTTGGTCGTTACAATATTGAAAATGGCACAAAAATCGCGATGGCAGCGCCCCCTTCCAACGGATTTTTTTCAAATTCAGGGAGGACCAACTAGCCATAGTCATACATATACACAAAAATATTGGTTCAATTCGATGGATAACTTCATATACTTTTGGTTGGTACAATATTGAAAATGGCACAAAAATGGCGATTACAGCGCCCCCTTCCGGCGGATTATTTTCAAATTCAGGGGGGACCAACTAGCCATAGCCATACACTTACACAAAAAAATTGGTTCAATTCGATGGATAACTTCATATACTTTTGGTCGGTACAATATTGAAAACGGCACGAAAATCGCGATGCAGCGCCCCCTTCCTGCGGAATATTTCAAAACTGAAGCAGGACCTGCTTGCCACAGCCAAAAATATTCACAAAAAATTTGGTTCAATTCTATTCATAACTTCATACACTTTTTGATGGTAGAATGGCGACATACAGACACACAGACAGACACACAGACACACGGACAGACAGACATTTTGTAAAAACATGTTTTTTGGTATCTCTGACCCCTAAAACGTGTAAATCCGTCGAAAACCGGAAGTCGAAAAAACTTTCTTTCTTTACTTTCTTCTATAGAAGATAGAAGAAAGTAATATATAAACTGCATTTTTTCTAACACTGATTGAGGTATAACTTTTTAAAATTTGACATGATTATTACTTAAATGATGCGATTTTATATTCTAAGAACCGACAAAAGAATGTTCTAAATTTAAAAGGATGAAATGTATAAAATGTGTTCGAAATTACAATTTTTATTCAATTTTATGCAATACCAAACACCGATTTAAAACACCAATCGTTGCAAATTGGTGATGATAGAACTTGCTGAACCATAAACTATTTTTTGTCTATGCCACTAGAACCAGACGATTGCAGGAGCAAAAAAAGTCCGAAATTGCAATTTTTCTGATATTGAAGTGGCTGGAAACTTCATATAAGGCAGGGAAATTACTTATAAAATATAAAGGCCGCCTAAGAACGGATGAAAATAAATTTGAAATTTAAAAGGCGTGAAAAGAAAAGAAGGAGTGAAAACCGTTGTAAAAAGTCCTAAAATATGATTTTTATTCAATATCGTGAAATATTAAACCGATTTCAAAATTAATGGTTGTAAATTGGCGGTAACAGTCTGTATTCATATACAGGCTATCTTTATTTTTAGCCGGTGACACAGAAATTTGGGATTGGCAGAAAAAAACAAACTTTCAAAGAAAACTTGTAAAAACTTTATAAATTATTTTTCCTATTGAATATTAGGAAATATCCGATCGATTTCAAATTTAAATTTGGTAAATCAATGGCGTCAACTCATATTTACGCAAAGGCATTATATGTTTGCCACAAATGCGAGAGAGGTAGAAGACCGTTACAGAAGAAATTTCGTATTTGACATGATGGTTAATTTTAAGATACTTACTAAAAATGTTTATAAAAACTTGAAAACTTAAAATGGATGCTGAAATGAGCGTATGAAATGAGCATAAAAACATTATGTTTTTGAGATTATCATTTATTTAAAATTAACTTTAGTTCTTATTAATTTAAATTTCACTTTTACCTAAAACAGCGTAAAAACGAAGCTTAGCAGTAAGTTAGTAAGGCTTAGTTAGTAATTTTTGAATTATTCCTAAAAGTATAATTTTTTTCTAATAAAATTTAGACATAGAAATATTACTTGACATATTTAAACTATTACGCTAGCAAAACCACTGTGTTTTCTAGTATAAGATACAAAAATACTTTTATATTTGAGGAAAAGTTATGCTAAAGACATAACTGATGCATGGTCATCAAGTAATTTAATAACAAATATGTATTCTGGTGTATATAAAATGTCAAAAACGTAGGGGAGGGAGAAACAGAAATCCGAAACATAGCTCCAAGCTGTAAACCTGATTGAGTGTTTTCCTACGGAATGCCGAAACACATTTGATAGTCTTGTTTTGATTTAAAAACCCTTTTGATATTTTTGACAGCAGTTATATAATAAGAGGAAAATATAGTCCTTTTTTCGTGATAGTACAATGTTTATATTTATGCTTTAGTCACAAACATAGGCATACACAAAATAAATTAATAAATAAATACACAAATAAAATGCAATTAATAAATCTGTAAGATGCAAAATTACAGAATTCTTTGATTACTAAATGGGAATAGATACAGATTGAATGCATTATTAATACAAATAAAATTCACTGATGGTAAGATATAGAAAAATGTTTACGTATTCATTCGGCAGTAAGGAAAACTTACTTGGAATGTTAAATTTGGGCACCATTAATTCATGAGCCTTTGTCGTTTTAGCAGCATTTTTTATTTTTTTTATTTCATGCAAACAGGATACAGAACAGGACATTAATTGCAGAACTTTTAAAATTAGTAAAACTAAAAAGTGCAGTTATAAATTGTGTTTTCTTGTGAAATCTTAAATATGTTTTGGTAAAATAGCTGCTGTTGTAGTATATTATCTGAAAACAAACCCAGAATTATTTATGTGGTTTTAAGTACAAACGTGTTTATGTTCTGTCATCGAGCTGTTTGGCGAGCCGAAATCATAAAAAATCAGCCACAGGACGCGCAATTATCAACTATGGAGTACCAAATAAAAGATAAGACTCAAATATCAAGGAGTATTTACAGGAAGACGCTGCAACTATGCACCAATTTTTAATAATTCTTATCAAACAATTATCGCAACAATTTTTATCGATTATTTATTCATTCTTGAAGATAATACATTATAGCACAAAAATATACTTTCTAACCACATACGTTGGAAAAATGTGTTTTGGATATTTTAATAGGTATAATGTATCGTGAAAAATCGGCTTAAATCCTGCATTTTTTAAAGCTTGTGGTATATTATTAGAATTTCATTAGATAAAATTACAGTCTTAAAACATTTCAGTTTTTTTTTTTTTTTTTTTTTTTTGTTAATCAAAGTGAATCTTTAAAAGACATCATCGTTATATCTGAAAATAAATTTAACATTTTTTTTACAAAATTATTTTTTATGATTTTAAAAAAGTATTTTTTTTTCAATTATTTGTGGATATTGAATAAAAGATTAGAAAAAAACAATTGTTCTTTCTGTTGTTTTTTATCAGCAGAAAACTTCTAATTTGTTATTCTACTTCAGTATTATATGCAATGTTTTTATCCAAAATGTATTCTTTTATTTTTTAAATAATATCTTTGTGTTTATATAAAAATCTGTGCATGTGCAAAACAAAAACCAATATCAATATTTTAACAGAAAACATCACAAATGTCGATTATTAACATATGAAAAAAAAATATGTATATAAATGCATAAAGTAAACAAATATTTTCTGAGTAAAACTTTTTTTTTTTTATCAATTCATGATCATAAATAAAACAGGGTGTCAGTAAAATATTTTTCTAGAAATTTAGTCCGAAGAAAATAGACAACCATTATTTACGTTAGATACATCACAACTTTGATTTGGCTAAAAGCTATATTTTTTATGACGTGATTCAATATTGTACATTTACATAATTTTCCAATATTTGCGGAGTGTGAAATATTCCTATAATCTTCAGAAGCAGCTTTATTATTCATATTTTCTTTACTATAACCCTCTGAAATTTTAATGAACGTAGCATTGAAATTTAAAAATGAATGTTGTAAAATACTTGCATGATACTTTAGGAGTTATTTAAAATTTTCTCTTAGATAGAAAACAAATGTCATTCTTAAATATGTATTTCACAAGACGAAGTTTTGTGACATATTAAATAATTAGCAAATTCAACCAGGGTTTTTTGCGTTAAACAAAGCTAAAATGCATTTTTCTTTTATAGAAAACTCAATATAGATTTTTGAATTTAATATTTTTCTAAGATTGTCTTTCAACAACAATAACAAAAACACTAAATTGGAAACTTTTTAAAAAATTTGAACGGTTTTTTGAAACAATTATTTTATAATAAATTTCTAAATCTATATAATATTAAAAAAAATCTACTTGCACTGAATCTATGTATAATTAGGTTTTCACCCAAGTCTTTATAATTATTTATTTAAAAATTATATAAAAATCGCAAAATCAGAATTATGTTTCCTTTAGTTTACAGATCTGAAAATGCTATATCCAATAAAATAAATATCATAATTTTATATTTATGTCCTATTGCTGCACCATTGGAAGGAATAATCAAAATTTAGCACATATTAAATTGTACAAGAAATTAAAAAGTTTAAATATCGTATTTCATTAAAAAAATACTATATATAATTTTATCACACTTTTGTCTAAAAGTAATAATAAAAAACTTTTGAATCAATACAGTTTCTATAAAAATTGTTTAATTTCTTTACCCTTTTCACCACGTTTATTTATCATATTCGCTTTGCAAACAAATTATCGAACTAATGAATTGTTTATTTATTTCCATACATTATTGAGTTGTAAAGACCAAAAAGAAAAATTACCGATTCGAGAATTAATATTATTTGGAAAAAAATAGTATTATTTTTTCGCTAGCTTCCAAGTTAACCATCAATTAAACTATCGTATTTTGAACAAATGCGTGAAAAGCATTAGAACAATTTATCTCAAATTAATCCTGGGAGAATTATGCTGATCTTTTAATTAGTGGCATTTCATTATTTTCATGAAATGTTTTCGTATTATGTAATGTTAGAGCTATCAATGTAGTTAATGACTTTGTGGTTACTGATTTTTATGCAATGCTTGTTTGTGCTATTAAGTCACATTTAAATCTTAGTTTTTAATTAGAAACAGCTATTTTAATTTAATTAAAATCGCTACACATACAGTTACATGTAACATGCCGGTATAGAGAATCATAGTTCTGAAGCCAGTTTAACGTCGGTGACTTTGATGTATATTATGTTAGATTAATTCATTAAAGTAACAATATATTAAGTAAGCTTGTGTATCTTTGAATTGTGAAAGATTTTTCTAAAAAACCGCATAGTATAAATTAAATGAATGATATACCGAATAAATATATTACCATGGCCACAGAGACGTAATTTGTCGTCGATATACCATTTATATCACATTGCAGTGAACGATATTGCTAAGAAATCATCAATGTTACAATTTGTTTCAAAAATGGATCACTGATACCCGAACAATAAGGAATCATTAATTAGAAATAGAAGTTTTCATATACGTCCATTAAAAACATTTCAAAAATATGCATTAAAATATTTAATTGCTATAAAGGACGTTAAATACTAATAAAAACATTAAATGATCTTAATAAGTTTTACATGTTTCGATTGAATTTACTCAATCATCATCAGAAAAAGAAAATACAAATAAACACAAAGATGGAAAATTTAATAAGATTAATATAAGGAGCAATAAGGAATCGTCATTTTTATAAATTTCACTTTTCTCTGCTTATTTTAGGGTTCCGTACTTATAAAGTTAAAGTGGAATCATTATAAAATCACTTTGATGTCTGTTTGTCCGTCTGTTAGAGCCATTTTACGCATAAACTATGATTCGTGGCAAGATCAAATTGGGGGATGTAATAAAGATTTTTGCCCGTATATTTACAGACTATTAAACAATTACAAATACATTTAAGAGAAGGTGTAGGGAGCTAAATAAGTTACTTGAAGAAAAAAAAATATTTCCTTTGTCTATCGTATAGGGTATCTTATAATAGCATTCGTTACGCTGAATTCAAAAATATATTTCTTTTAATTATAGGTATTATACTTTCAGAGATATCGTCTAAAACATAGTACACATTTCAAAGTCTGTCTGTCTGTTATAAATTTCACTCTTCTCTGCTTTTTTTAGGGTTACATACTTATAAAGTTAAAACGGAATCGTTATTAGATCATTCCGATGTCTGTCTGTCACCGCCATTTTACTCATAAACTATGAAACGTAGAAAGGTCAAATTGTGGGAAGTAATAAAGACTATTGACTCACATATCTACAGATTATTAAGCATTTACAAATATTTTTAAGAGGGCGGTAGGGAGCTAATTAACTTACTTCAAGAAAAAAGTATTTTCTTGTATGTCGTGTGGGGCATCTTATGAAAGCTTTATTTTCAGAGATATTGTGAAAAATATAGTTAAAAAATATGTCCCACCCCTCTCATTCCGAATATATTGAAACTAAAATTATGAAAGGAATTAGAGGTTATAGATGTGATTTTAAAACTAAGAAAACTATAGCGATTACTCTAGGTCACGTAGTTTTTCAGAAAATCACATTTTTCTGTTACAGAAAAATTTCAATTTTGTGGGCATTGAGCAAAGGTGTTGAAGAGCATTGGAGGTACCAGTCGTAGAACCGCAGAACCGTATACCATCGGCTTTTGAAGTCTAGATAACAACTTTTAATAACATATTTGTATAATGCAATACCTAGTAGCATTATAAAAGTAACAAACTTTATACTATTGCAAAAGACTAAATTAATTAGAATTAATCACATGTATCACGGTTCGTATACATAAGAAATAAAAAAAAATATATCCATTTTAAAACCAGATTTTTTAAAAGTATAATTTGCCTTTTTTAATGCAACATAAGTTTAAATATGCACTATCTTTTATTCTTACGAAGAAACCACCCGATGGTGTAATAATAGTGATAAAAACAACAATAATAATAGTAACAATAGAAAAGGCTTATTGAAACATTTCTAGATGCATAAATTATTTTCCCTCGTCTCATCGTTATGGAGAAGTAAACTTTTAAAATTTGAAGTATAAAACATCTAGCATTGAGGGAAAGGAGCTTCCTGCAAGCGAAACAGTTCATGTTAAAAGCAGTTGTAGCTTCTTTTCTGGTCAATTAGAGTTCTTTATGTAAATTATCAGTGGCATGTCACTATAGAGTTTAGAATATGTAGTGTAGAAATTGGCTATCTCTTTCAGTAATACTTAAAAAGTGTTTAAATATTGTACACCTTAAATGTGCAACGATGCTGATAAAATATAAAAATAGCAACAAAATTTTGCAGAATAATTTTTTTAAAACTGCTAGACCATGTAATACCAAGATCATCAAAATCAAATTTCATAAGCTAGATTATTGTCCATTAATTTAGAACACACAATTAAAGGATTAATACGACACATCTTTACAGTGTAACACACGTTTTATACAGAAATTAAAATGAGAATAAGATGTTTTACTGAGTTCTATATTCCAAATCTGGATGAAGTTGAATAAAGTCACGTGGCACCCATAATTTACCCAAAGAACATCCGATTGATAAGAAGGGAAGCTACAACTGTTTCCCTCACTGACTTGCAGGAAGCTCCTCCCCTTTTAAAGCTATATGTTTTATTTTACAAAATTCAAAACATTATATCTTGATAATAGTGAGACGAGGGCAAATAATTTATGCATCTTAAAACACGTTTCAATATGCCCTTTCGATTGCTTCTTATTTCAGGGCTCCCAAATGGTCCGCGAACTGAACATCAGTATTTTTTAACAGAAAATTTCATTATAGGTTTCTACAGAATTTGCGCGAGAATTAACTTCCAAAGCTTGTTTCTCGGCGATTTACAGGGAAAAAAATTCTTAAAGAAAATTCTGAAGTTCAGTTGGTGGACCATTTGGGAGCCCTGTTATTTAATTTTATTTTATTATTACACCATTTTCCTGTCGGTACCGAGTTAAGTTCCGTATAAATAGGCAAGCAGAACTCGCACCGTTCTTAAAATTTTCACACTCTGCTACTAGTATTTTAAATCAAAAATCTTCGTCAAAGGTTCCTTTAAAATCGACAATAGAATTATGCAAGAAATATTAGAGTTTTAAAATTTTGGTAGAAAAGCATGAAAATTTTAGAAACGGTGCGAGCCCTGGGTAAGAAAAATATTTAAAAAAAAAATCAAAAGTTTATCGTTTTACTTTAAAGACGGCAAAAGTAACAAAATCGATATTAAAAATACGAGGTGGAACCCGTCAAATTTCGACGAAAGAAAATTTTTAGGAAGGGGCTGTTTCATTCATTTATAATGAACCCGCAAAATTAGCTACAGTAAAACATGCAACTTAGATTGGTCAGTCTAACTCTCAAACAAATATTATTTTAAGATAAACAAACAAAAAGTAAAAAAAAAAAACTGTTTAAATAAAACTCGGTTATCCAAATTATTAGAATTAAAATTTAATCGCATATGTAATCAGTAGAGTATAACAAAGGTCAGTTATTATGATGAAATTATCAATTTAGGCTCGTATGTTTGATATAAAGCGAATGAAAAAAAAATTATTCCTAATGAATATGATCATAGAATTCCCATGTAAAAATATATACCCGTCGTTATTTCCGTCGTCTCAAAATTTACATACGCACATCTAATAGTATTTTAATTTAACCATTTTAAAATCACTTGCATTTTTTATATAAAAAAAACAATATTAGCATCCGCTAAAAGCATTCCATTCTTACGGATCCAGTCTTAAACAACATTTATAGAAAAAAATGACTATGACGTCATTAGGACGGAATATTAAACAAACGCAGCGGCGCATTTCGTTGCCACAAATACAAAATTCGTACTAAAAACTATAAAAAAATTAATAACTCGTAAATAAATTGAGATACAGCTTTCAAAAAAATTGCATTTAAAAGTATATTTTTTTTCTCAATACGGCGATATGAAAATTGGAAATGTGCGATATTAAGAAGCATAAAATTTGTAGTACCGAAAATTGCAAAACCGAAATGCATCCTAAAGTGTTGCCATTCACAAAGTGACGTATGCGATACGCACAGATACGTTTGGCCTTTATAATACAGATACTTTTTGTTTATAGTTCCTGTGCATTACTGAACTAACTTCATTTTTTTTATCTTATCCCTCAGATTTTAGACACATTAGTATGATAAAAATTAAATAAAAGAAAAGAAAAAAAAAAAGAAAAGTTTTACAGTAATAACTTTCATCAATAATTAGAATTTCCGTTTTTCTTTTCTTTTTTGAGGTATGTGCTTTGAAAACTAAAGTGGGCGGAAACTCTCTCTTTTGAAGTCCGCTTTTAAAAAAGTCATTGGCTGATTTAAAGGAAGTTATTAGGCATTAATGAAAGTAAGTTTTTCTTCTATTTTCGTGCTTACAGACTTTTTATTCTCATTTTCTTATTGACACTTAGAAGAAAAAATGCTATCGGTCCTATATTTATGCAGGAATAGGGATGTGTATGCATATATTTTTTTAATATTTTAAAAATAGAATGAATTACGAAAAGAAATGCAATGTTGAGTTATTTTTTATGGGTTGTAAATAAAAGTGTAACTTTCATTTGTTTATATATATATATATATATATATATATATATAACTTTTTAAATAGCAAAATACACAAAATAACTTTAGTAAGCTTGCCGTTTTAATTAACAGGAGACGAAAATAATGAAATAGGTGTTAAAATTTAAAAAAATATGTACATTCTATTTATTTACTTATTCATTTTTCAGTATTTTCACCCTGTAATTCTCGCGGTCATCGTCAGAGATTTTTGTTTTATAATTATTGCTGTTCTATTCATACAAAGACGTCACTTTGAAATGGGAGAGTCAGTAATCATTAGGGTAGGTTAAAATAGAAATAGCAATGGCTTGTATCCAACTTATGTGGAGAAAAATATTTAATTACAGTTCCATTTATTTTATTACACCAATTCTGTCATATACGTCATTTGTATTTTTAAATGTGGAGTTGGACAGTAGAAGTAGCAGTGTTTACGGTTTAAATTTGCGGAGAAGAAAATATTTAATTACTGTGCCATAAATTTTAGTACTGATCATGAACGTTTTGAATCCCTTGAAAGAACATAATTTTTAAGAATTTCCGATGACAAGTAGAAGACTTTTTTGTTTCAGACATGTTAGCTGATAGTGAAACAGTTAATCTCATTTACTCGTTTCACTAATGCTCGTATTGATCATCTACCTTAACCAAGAAAATGATCAGATGAAATTCACGATAACATCTGATTATGCATTCTCAAGAAGACATCCAATCAGGATTAAAGGTGAATATACTTTGAGCGTTTTTGGTATATCTCAGGGTTGAAATATTTGGTGAATATAAGCGTAAAGTACAAGTTATATCTTTAAAAACTAAAGATATCTCTGATACAAACTTGTAAAAAAGATCTGTTCCATCACTATTAAATGTGTCATTTTCATTGAATTCACTTAACACATTTCTTAGTATCTCTCCACTAACTTATAATTTCAAAATTTTTAGGAAAGCTTTCCCCGAATAACTTCTTCAAGCTTAATGTTTGACAAAGTAGCTTTTTTATTAATCTTATGTAATGTGTTATTTTACACATTTATATTTTAAAATGCTAAGAAGTTTCATGTGACTGAACATTTAAACACTCACATGAATGGAAGAAAATTTTCAAAACGGACAAAGAAAATCACACAAACAAATGCGCGTTTCAACTGTTGTATTCCTCGCATTAATATCCACAAGGTACCTCTTTGTAATAAATTGATGATTCTCCACAACTTTGTAAATCTCTTTCTTTCCTTATCCTTTTCAATTATTGAATCAAGAATGCTTACTTCGAAGCTTTGCACCAAGTGGCAGTGTAATTGGTTTTATTCAACAGCGCAGGTTTACTTCACTAAACCTAAGCACTTTTTATGAATATAAGAGAAGCAATTTCGATGTTTAGGGGGTGGCAAGAAAGTTTATTTGGCATGCTGTATTGTTCCTTCATTTCTTATCATTAAAATCTTTAATAATATTTTCGTAAAATCTATTAAAATCAACTCATCCATTTTTATGCTGCAAAATTACTTAAAATTGTGAGATATTTTTTCGTGATACTTTCTTTTTACGGCTATCATAAAAGAACATAAGTATAAAAAGAATCTCAGAATAAAAAGAAGAAGCAGTATACATTTTAAAATAAGTTTAAAAGATAAAATGTTATAAAAAAGTATCAATGGATTATACTTTTTATGCGAACTTATTGAAAATTTAGTTTGTGACTTAAACTAAAATATTCAGGATAAAATTTCGCGAGCTTTAGTAAAGATGTTTTTTGAATTATACATGTACTCTAAAAAGAAAGGTTTATACAGAAAAGGAAGATTACCTTCAAATGGTAGATTACTTGTTCCCAAAAGAAAAAAAAAGAGTTTGTTTTAAAATATAGTAGTGCGTACAATATTGTGTATGCTTTATTCCACTAATCAATTGATATATGGGTACAACCCCTCATCTTTTTAGCTTCTGTTTGGTAACAACATATTTTGATCTATTCTATCACTAATTTTCAGAATTTTCAAGCTATATTTTTCAGACTTGTGCAAAAGTTTCTCGATACATTTATGCACATTATTTTTCGACTGCATCCTCGCACGCACAGCGAAACATTATTAAATTAGACTGCTCATTTTCATGCATGTATTTATTTTTTTTTTAATTCTGATTATAGGGTGTTGTGTACAATATTGGCTGTCATATTATGAGAAATAAACATTTTTTTATTATATTATTAAGAACTTTCCAAATTTTAAGCAAAAAACTGCACAATTTTTGACTGTTTTTATAAAAACCTTATTTCCTAGACGATTATATATGCTATCCTCATAAAATAAAACACGGTTTATTAAAATAAGGCATTTAATCATAATCTACAGTTTGAAAATTTTTGCCACATTAGTTTTGACAGGGTTATCCAAAAGATATTCGATCTTTTTCAATTTATTGGCAATCCTTTATGAGGTTTCGGTAAAAATGTTCCCTGAAATATATAACCTGTACTATTATGCTTATACGTCTGGAGTTTCAGGATAATTTATTATATATTTTCTAGACATTTAACAAAACGAAAAAATTCGGAAGTGACCGATTATTTTTGGACATGTAGTGTAGGCCATTTAAATGTGCATTGCAGCTGAAGGCGAGAAGTTTGAATATCGCGAATAAATGTACATTGTTATAACTAGATCTTTTTTCTTTCTAAGTACGTTTTTTCATGTCACAGTTTAGTAAGTCACGAAAAATCAAATTCGCGTTTTAAGCGTATTCCAATATTCGATTTAATGACCAGGACGTATCTTTTTGTATTAAATCGATGATGTTCTACAACTTTGTAAATAACTTTTTTTCCTTATATCGAAATCAAGACGGAATGCTAATTCTACAGTGTTCCACTAGTTGGCGACGAAGGCGGTATCATTCAGTAGCGCATGGGTACTTTACTACACTTGGACACCTGTTTTATGAATGTAGCAGCAGCTGTTCTAAAGTTAAAAGAGTTAAAAAGAAGTTTAATGAGCATACTGTAAAATTCTAGTAAAAAGGATCTTGGATGTCCGTAAACCATACTAACCCTGAACGTTTTGTGTCCATTGAAATAATAAAATTTTTCAGAATTTCTAATGATAAGTAAAAGATGTTTTGCTACTTCTGAAATGTTAGCTGATCTTGAAACTGTTAATTACGTTTACTCGTTTCGCTAATTCTCATATTGATCATCTATCTGAACCTAGAAAAGACTCAGATGAAATTCAATTCACGATAACATATGATTGTGCATTCTCAAGAAAACATCAAATCAGGATTAAAAATGAATATACTTTGAGCGTTTGACCGAGTTTTATGATATATCTCAGGGTTGGATTATTTGGTAAATACGAGCGTAAAGTACAACTTCTATCTTTAAACCTATAGATATCTCTTGTAAAAAAGATCGGTTCCATCACTATTAAATGTGCCATTTTCATTGAATGCACTTAACACATTTCTTAGGGTTGTATCTCTCCACTAATTTATAATTTTGAGATTTTTAGCAAAGCTTTCCACGTACAATTTCGTGAAGATTAATATTTGACAAAGTAGCTTTTTTATCAGTCTTATGTAAAGGTTACTTTTATACATTTTTATCATAAATTGCTAAAAGGTTTCATGTGAATGAACAAACACTCACATGAATTGCAGAAAATTTTCAAAATGAACAAAGAAAATCACACAAACAAATGCGCATTTTAACTGTTGTATTCCTCGCATTAATATCCACAAGGTACCTCTTTGTAATAAATTGATGAAGCTCCACAACTTTGTGAATCGCTTTCTTTCCTTATCTCTTTCAGTTACGGAATCAAGAATACTTATATCGCAGCTTTGCACCAAGTGGCAGTGTAATTGGTTTTATTCAACAGCGCAGGGTTACTTCACTAAACCTAAGCACTTCTTTTATGAATATAAGAGAAGCAGTTTCGAAGTTTAGGGGGTGGCAAGGGACTTTATTTGGCATGCTGTATGGTTCTTTCATTTCTTATTATTTAAATCTTTAATTTTTTTTTCGTAAAATATATTAAAATCAAGTCATCCCTTTTTACGCTGGAAAATTACTTAAAATTGTGAGATATTTTTTCGTGATACTTTCTTTTTACGGCTATCATAAAAGAACATCAGTATAAAAAGAATCTCAGAATAAAAAGAAGAAGCAGTATACATTTTAAAATAAGTTTAAAAGATAAAATGTTATAAAAAAGTATCAATGGATTATACTTTTTATGCGAACTTATTGAAAATTTAGTTTGTGACTTAAACTAAAATATTCAGGATAAAATTTCGCGAGCTTTAGTAAAGATGTTTTTTGAATCATACATGTACTCTAAAAAGAAAGGTTTATACAGAAAAGGAAGATTACCTTCAAATGGTAGATTACTTATAAGACACGATTGTACTGTTAAAAAAAATCTATAAAGTTACTAAGAATTTCCCAGGAATTTGGGATATCTAGATTTTTTTATTTAAGCGAAAGAACAACAAGGAAAAAAATCTATTAAAAGACTGATGCTTACACTTAAAAAAATATTTAAGGTTATTATAAATTTTCTAGGAAATTGATATGCCTAGAACTTTTTATTTAATAAAACTGCAATTCAACTGCAAACTTAAGTGCAAAAAAAAAAATTATCAAGAATTTTTTTGGAAGCTGGTATGCCTAGAACTTTTTATGTAACATTAACAAAAAATTCATCTAAAAAATTCATCCCGGTTTATCGATTAAAATTTTAGTATGCATTCAGATTTCTGTATCTTTATAAAAAACTAGTTCTGTAGATTTATATATTTTCTTTATAGTGTCATTAATAATATTGTGAATAACTGGAGGTCAGAAACCATTTTTATGGAAAGATATTTTAACTGATTATTTTCTGTAAGATTTGCAAACTTAGAAAGACAATTACAAAGAAGAATATATTTATTCCATACAATACTATTATGTATTTATCAAATGATCTGTTTTAATAGTACTTGAAAAAGACTGTATGATTTTCACCGGAACACAATATGGCAAAGTGGCTTTTTTTATCAATCTTATGTAAAATTTTACATTTATAAATTTTTATTATAAAATGCTAAAAAGTTTCATGTGAATGAACATATTAAACACTCACATAAGAGGCAGAAGATTTTCAAAATGGACAAACAAAAAAATTAACACAAGCACATACGATTTTTTAAACTATGACGTCACAAAACGGAGAGATATGATTATTTTTCACATAGATCTACACTATATGAGCAACAGTAATCGCTCAATTTTTATTTTAAACACTTTCTTAAATATGTAAAAAAATGCTTGAAGAATACTAAAACAAAGATAGAAATGTGATTTAAACGTCAATATAAGCATAAAAAATAGAAAAAAGTTTAATGCAATAAAATTTTTTAGAAAATTTGAAGATTTTTGAGTCCCAGACTCTCTTAAAGATTTTAATGCTAATAAACAGGAGAGATATAATTGCCGTATAACTTATAACTATCCAAAATGGTATTTCCATCAGTTAATAACCAAATACACGCACAAAAAACCCCACTTCAACATAGTACGATATTGTTATTTTCATAAACGTATATATGCGGCAATATTAAAATCAAACTTCGGATAAATACATGCAACAATTTTATAAAATAAATAATTTTTTTAGTTTTATTTATTTATTTATTTACTTTTAAAAATGTTTCGAAACTTACAGAAAAGAAACAGCAAAAAATATCTATACATAAACAGGTTTTTCACCTACATACCTCCGCATTATCTTTCGTCAACTATTTCCTATAAATAATGTATCTATTGAAGCCAATCTTTCTTACGGTATAACATTTTCTTTGAAAACAACATACATAATTCATAAAACATCTTTAACTAAATTGATCGACTTCTGTAGCAGAACAATTTTTCTGAGTATTTCAGTTTAAGTCAGAAATTTTATTTTCAATAATTTCGTTTAAAAAGTATAATTTTTTGAAACTTTTCTGTAACATGCTATGCTTTTATACTTATTTTTATATGTAAACTTCTTCTTTTTATACTAAAATCCAATTTTCTATTAAAATAATCATACAAAGACAATACAGACGGAAACATCTCAAAACTCTTTATATTTTTCTACGCAAATTAAAAAACAGTGGTCGATTTTAACATTTTTTATGATTGAAATATTAAAGATATGCTAATCAACAGTAGAACCATAATTTTTAGATAATATATTACGATTCAAAGTGATATTTTCACAGTTAATAAACCAACAAACAACAACAACAATAAAGAATACTGCCCAGTTAAACTGATGGCATTGAGCTCACAGGCTACAAATACTAATTGTACATTAAAGCCTTATATTTCCAAGGGTTAATTCGGTTTGAAAAAAAAATTAAGAAGGGGAAACAGCTCTCCCTTTTCCTCTTTTTTTATACTTAATCATTGAATCTCCTATACTATCAAAAACATCCTTTATCATATAAAAAATCTATATCCAAAATTCAGAGCAAATGAGATAATTCTTAACAAAAACCCATTTAGCATTTATATAATTTAAAAGGAGTTATCCCCCCCTTTTATACGTAACCATTAAACTTCCAAAACTATTCAGAGATTTGAACGAAATCTGAAAATTCTGCTTGAAAAACCCATTTATATAAATTAAGGGGGGGGGCATTAGAACCCCTGCTCCCTCTATTTATACTTATTCAATGAACACCTAATAACAGTCACGGAATCGCCTCATCAGAATGATCCTAAACTAAATTTAGAACGAAAACTTAATTCTGCATGAAAATCCCATTTATATTAACTAAGGGGAGGGGCATGAGTCCCCGTTCCCCCTCTTATACATATCGAATGAACTCCAAAAACTAATCAGGGCAGCGCCTTGTCAGGATATATATACATACAAAATTTCAAGTGGATCGGATATTTTTATCATGAGTTATCGCGTTACGCACGAACGAACATACAGAACGGACGGGCACATAATCTCTCAGGCTATGCTAGCCTGTGAGTTAAAAAAGCACTTTATCCTAGAGTGATGTACCTATTACCATAAACATATTTGCAGAAATACTGCAACAAATTTTGAATAAATATATAAAACAGGTCTGTATAGAATAGAAAGATTTTTTCTGTGTACAGAAAAAAATAAGTTCTCAAAATTCTACTCAATTTAAATTACAACTTCTATTCAAAATAGCTACGATCCAACTGTACTGAAAACTGAGAAACACATGTTTTCATTTCTGATTCCATGGTTGTTTTTTAACACAAATCGCTATGAAGAGCCCTTTGAACTAACAAGTTAAAGTAGAAACGTTTGGCATTTATTTCTTGCTCAAAGTTTTTAACAATTAACCTTTAATTGATTATTTATTAAGACAGATAGCAAAACTATTACCAAATTACCCAAATTGAATATTTTATGTTTGTTTGTTTTATTTTTGTCGTCCGATTATCTACGTTAGTGATATAGGACCGGGGGGGAGTGCCCTTCGTGGGGGTCTTTCTAAGGGAACCTAACCCGTATTTACGCAAGGTTCGAAGAAAACCACGAAAACTCCGAACGGTTAGGCCGACAGCCGCGATTGGGTTCGAACCCAGCACCTGCCGTCTACCAGTTGAGTGGTCTGAACCTTTCGGACACTGGTGGGGCGGAATATTTTATGACAAAAGCATTATTTGTAAGCACTTTTAAACTATTTTAAATTCCGGTGAATAATTTAATATTACATTAATAACCATATTTTATGCCACCATGAGTGAAATAAACTACTACAGGGTAAAAAATTATTGTTTGTTTGGATTTGATAACATATGATGTTTCAAGATTGAAAAAAAAAAATTTATTTTTTATCCAAACATACTCAATTCGATATAAGTACATCGATTTACTAATTCTTTGCGTATATTTTTTTCCGAGCACCTTCGTCGTTCCAAGCCCAAGCTCGCACTCTGATTGGTTGTTGCTCCCGGCACTGTTTTCATGTAACTTGGCGATAATCGTACTTGGCGTAGCGATAGATGCTTCCGCCGAGAGTTTTATTTCCTTCCAAACCGAGCACAAAGTAACTTTTCTCTTGCAGTATTGGATTGGATGGAACGTGTCTTACTGAAAGCTGTACTCTTTAAAAGTTTTTACACACAAGAGCACAAGACCACGAGGATAAGAATGAGTAGGTTAAATTTTAGGTTTCCTCGTTCACTTACGAGCGAAGTATTTTTCGCCAAGTTATGTGAAAACAGTGCCGAGAGCAACAACCAATCAGAATGCGAGCTTGGGCTTAGAACGACGAAGGTGCTCGGAAAAAAAAATTTCGCTGATTCTTTAGTACGGATGGTTGATGGTTGATTTTTGTCGTCCGATTATCTACGCTAGGGATATAGGACCAGGGGGAGTGCCCTCCGTGGGGGTCTTTCTAAGGGAACCTAAACCGTATTTACGCAAGGTTCGAAGAAAACCACGGAAAACTCCGAACGTTAGGCCGACAGCCGCGATTGGGATCGAACCCAGCACCTGCCGTCTACCAGTTGAGAGGTCCGAACCTCTCGGCCACTGGTGGGGCTCTTTAGTACGGATGAAATAAAGAATTTGAAGTAAGGATGATACATATAAAGAAAGATCCTTATTTTCCTTTGAGAATGGCCTAGTATTTCGGTTGAAAATGTCAGGAAATTTTAATCATCGTTTATAATGTTTATACGTCATGCAGAATGGCATATGGATTTTAAACCTTGTTTATATTTTATCCCATTTTATACTGTTTTAGTAAGTTTATAAATAAATATTCTGAGCTTGTCTCAATATTCATATAGTAAGCCACAGTATAAAGTCCACTCTTAAATATTGTAAAATTGTATTTTTAAATTGCGACTAAATTTTCTTAAACATCATAAAAAGAAAATATGTACGGAAACATCTCACAATTTTTAATGCTTGTCTATGCACATAAATTTGAGTGGTCGATTTTGGCAGCTTCTATGATTGAAAGATTAAAGATTTTAATGCTAATAAACAGGAAAACTATAATTGCCTTATAACTTATTACAATTAAAAAAAAAAGATGAAAAATAAGTAAAAAAATAAAAACTCAAATGATAAGAAACAGAAAAGTTTATAATTGCCAATTAGAACTGTATTTTATAGAATTTCAAACTTTTTTCTATCTTTACGTGTATAGGTTTCAAACCCTATAAAAGATTCAGTTTTCTTAATATTTATAGAAAGAAAATGTGTTAGGAAACATCTCACAATTTGCTTTTTATGTACATGAAAAGGAGTTGTCGCTTTTGAAAGTCTCTATGATTGAAAGATTAAAGATTAATGTTAATAAACAGGAAAAATATAAATGCGGTTAACGTATTAAAATCCAAAATGCTATTACAACAAGTTACAAATAAACAGGAATATCAACAACAAAAAAAACCCATTTCATTATAGTGTGATATGGTTATTATCATTAACGTATTTGTTGCAATGTTGCAATTAATACATATAATACATAAAACAATCTCATATAGTTAGAAAGATCATTTCCGGTATTTACCTTTATAAAGTTTCGAACCTTATAGAAAATAAACAGTAAAAAATATCTATACATAAACAGGTATTCCACCTACTTATTTTTGCATTATTTTTCATCAACTTTTTCCTATAAATAATGGTTCCGTTGAAGACAATCTTTCTACACAGTATATTTTTTTTCTTTGGAAAAACATACATAATTCATAAAACATCTTTAACTGAGGTGTTCAATAATGTCGTTTAAAAAGTATAATCTATTGAAACTTTTTTGTTACAAGCTATCTTTTTATGTTTATTATTAAATGCGAACTTTTTCTTCTATTTATATTGAGATTCAATTTTCTTTTAAAACAATCATAAAAAAGAAATTATATACGGGAAAATCTCATAATTTTTAATATTTTTCTACGTACATAAAAACGAGTGGTCAATTTTGGCAGCTTCTATGATTGAAAGATTAAATATTTTATTGGTAATAAACAGGAGAACTGAAATTGCCGGATAACGTATTATGACCCAAAATGGTATTTTGAAAAGTTATTAAACAAATAAACAATAACAATTAAAAAAACACTTTATCATAGTGTGGTAAGGTTATTATCATTAACATATATGATAGAAAGATATTGAATAGAAAGTTTTTTTTCCATATTTACCTTTCTAAAATTTCGAAACTTACAAAAAAGAAACAATGAAAAATATCTATACATAAACAGTTTTTTCACCTACTTATCTTCATATTGTTTTTTTTTTTTTTTTTTTTTTTTTTTATTATTATTATTAACAATTTCCTGTAGATAATGAATCAGTTGAAGACAATCTTTCCACACAGAATAACTTTTTCTTTGAAAAAAAAAATTACATAATTCATAAAACATCTTTAACGAAAGTGCTCGAGTTCTGTGGCAGAGCATTTTTTCCTGAATAATTCCGTTTTAGTCAGAAACTTAATTTTCAATAATGTCGTTTAAAAAGTATAATCGATTAAAACTTTTAAGTAACAAGTTATCTTTTTATACTTATTTTTAAATGTAAACTTCTGCTTCTTTTTATAATGAGGTCAATATTCTTTTAAAATAATCATAGAAGAAAACATACACAGAAATATCCCCATAATTTTTATTATTTTTGTATGCACGTAAGAACGAGTGTTCCATTTCGTCAGTTTCTATGATTGAAAGATTAAATATCTTAATGCAAATAAATAGGAAACTGAAATTGTCGGATAACATATTACTATCCAAAAGGGTATTTTTACCAGTTATTAAACAACTAAATAACAACGATAAAAAAGCACTTCATCATTGTGACGTAGGGTTATCATTAACGTTTTTGCGGCAATATTACAATCAAACATTGAATAAATATATTAACAAAAATATAAACTAAATATATAAACAAAATTAACATATATGATAGAAAGATATTGAATAGAAAGCTTTATTTCCGTATCTACCTTCATAAAATTTCGAAGCTTACAGGAAAGAAACAATAAAAATTCTTATACATAAACAGGTTTTTCACCCACTTATCTTCATATTGTCTTTCATCAACAATTTCCTGTAGATAATGTATAAGTTAAAGACAACCTTACCACACAGAATAATTTTTTCTTTGGAAAAATATACGTAATTCATAAAATATCTTTAACTGAAGTGCTCAAGTTCTATGGCAGAGCATTTTTTCCTGAGTATTTCCGTTAAAGTCAGAAACTTGATTTTCAATAATGTCGTTTAAAAAATATAATCCATTGAAATTTTTTTTTTGTAACTAGCTATCTTTTTATGCTTTTTTTAAATGTAAAATACTTCATCTCTCTATATTTAGATTCACATTTCTTTTTAAATAATCATTAAATTAAAATATACACGGAAACATCTCATATTTATTCATGTTTTTCTACTGCACAGAAAAATAATTGGTTGATTATCACAAATTTTAAAATTAACAGGACTAAGATTTCAATTATAAGAAATGGAAGCATTTCAATTACCGATCATATAACGTATTTCAATCTAAAGTAGCAACTTATCGATAATAAATAAATAAATTAATAAACACTTCTTCATAATTTAATAGGGTTATTGTCATAAAGCCATTTTGTTGAAAGATTAAAATCAAACATCGAATATATATACAATAAAATAGTATTAAATACAATTAAAAAGTATTCTCATATTTGTTTTTATAAAGTTTCAGAACTTCCAGAAACGAAACATTTAAAAGTATTTGCACATAAGCAGGATTTTCGACTCCTTATTTTCACATTGTTTCTCTTCTTTTTTTTTTATTTTTTATAACATTTTGCCGTGTATGCTTATTTTAAAATGCACACATATTATTAAATCGAAACTCATTTTTTAAAAATAATTATAAAAAGAAAAAATGAGCTTAAACATCAATTTAAAATATTTTTTCTAGAGTCCATTAAAATCGCGTGAGTTGATTTTGACGGTTTCTACGATAGAAAGATTGAAAACTTTAATGCTGAAAAACCGAAAAATCTATATTTGGTAATTATATTATATTTTATAGAATAGAAAAAATATTTTCCGGCTTTACCTTTATTAAGTTTCTAACCCTACAGAAACAGCGAAAAACATCTGTACATAAGCAGATTTAACTTCCTTATTTTTGCATTGTTTCTCTTCAACTGTATCCAAAAATTAAAGAATTAGTACAAGAAAATCTTTCTACACAATAAAATCTTTCCTTTGGAAGAACAAGCATAAATCGAGAAACATCTTTAACTTAAATGCTCACGTTCTGTTGCAGAATATTTTATTCTGAGTATTTCAGTTTAACCCTTTATGTACCGAATTATGAATTCATGAAATTTTGTATTCTAAAGCATTTTACGTAAATTGTTTTAATTAAAAGATTTACATAATCATTTAATAAATTTTTGAAGGATTTAGAAGGATTCATTAAATTTGAATTTAGAGGGATTTTGTGCAATATTTATAACCCCACTCAAATCTTTTATTTTAAATTGTTTTCTTAGTATTTTGTAGAAATGTAAAATGCACAAATATGATGTTCTTAGAATATAAATATGGAAACATTTCGGAACTGAAAAAATTCCCCCCCCCTCCCTCAGCGCCAAGAAAGTTGAAAAGATACGAAGAAAAAAGAAATCATCCTTTTAAAAATATTTTTATTTTCTGAAACCAATAATGCTTTTGAAACAAGCTAAAGTAATGGATCTAAAACTCATTCAAAAAATATCACAGCTGATTGACGTTTAAAGAAATTTTATAAAAATTATTTTAATGGTACTTATAAATACCGTCCGAGACACGAAAATCTTCAAATTTTCTATAAAAAGAATACCGCGTCAAAACTTGATGAGTTTTGTGTGCTCAAAATAACGTTTAAATCGTGTTATTACATAATTAAAAGAGAAACTATTATTATTATTATTATTATTGCTATTTATTTTATTTCATTCCATTTCAAAATCTAGCTCGCAAGCAATCGTTGCCATGGAAACGCCTTCTTGTGAAAATGCGTTTTTCTTTATGATGTTTTTTTATTAATAATTTCTCAGATTTGAATGGTTATAACTCAGACATCGTTGAAGATAAATACTACAAACTTCAATTGTGTCTTTTTTTTTTTTTTTTTTTTTTTTTTTTTTTTTTTTGAATTATTTTACATCACTTTCGATTCAGCAAATTTGACGAAAAATATTTAATTTTGAAAATATGATTTCTTTAATAAAACTTACATCCTTTTTTTATTTTTGCATTAAATTAATTTATTTAAATAATAATAATAATAATATTTTTAAAGAGTTGAATCAGAATTAAAATTTAGCTATTTCTGTTTATATAATTGTAAAAAAATTGAAGTTCTATATATATTATTTTAAGTTAAAACGATTATAAACTATTCGACTTTTTAAATAATTTTAAATTTAAAATAAAAAAAAAGCTGAGAAATTTCATAATGTGATATTATTTATAAATGACATAGTTAACCATTACAAATAAACTCGAATTTTAACGTAATAAATAAAAATTAATTTTAAATGTGTACCGGATATCCTTAAGTTTGAACTTTAATTTTCAAAAAGCTCGTTAAAAAAGTATGTTTCGTTGAAACTTTTAAATAACACTTTTATATTTTGCACTTTCTTAAAGATACAGATTACAATATGCAATTCTTAAAGTTGTTTCGATTTTTTCTAATCGAACGATGAAAAAAAAATCACAAAAGTATCTTAAAATATTATATTCTCGACTTCTGAGACGAAGCATTTTATACTCAGTATTTTACTTTAAGTCAAAATTTTAATTTTCAAAAAGTTCTAAACCGTATAACACTTTTATTACAATTTATCTTTCAGTCTATTTAGAAAATATGGAACAGAATGAAAAATCTTCTTTTGTCGGTGCGTTCGTAATTACGTAAATACGTAGCACCTATAATCATTGTTCAATCCGTCTTGTTCGTTGTACGTCCATCTGTCCGCATATGGCAACGCAAATACTACCCAGCCAAATCGTTTGAAATTTAAAATAAATAAGTATTTGAAAATTTTGACTTTTCAAATTTTTGGAAAATTGAATGTATAGTTCAAATAAAGGAAAAATCAAAATTATTCCGTTACAATAAGGTGAATGGGAAAAAATAGATTCGTGTGCAATATAATGATATTACACTCTTTAGAATGTAATAAAATCTATATGCATTTGTGAAATATATACTAAAATATACATTCTGTACAATGTATGCTGCAAAGAATACTTTTTATTAATCTACAGGGCCACGTAAAGGTATTATATTACATAATGGTATGGGAGGAAACATTATTTGCGGTGGGTTTTGATTATAATAAAATATTTCACATTTTATGCAATTAATATACGTTGCTGATGTTTGATGCAAGTTAAATCCCATATAATAGAAGTTATATACTTTTTACAAGGACATACGAAAGATTTCGGATATTGTATTGTAGCTGAAATACTGCATATTTTAAAAACTTCGTTATCGTACGAATGCACTCTATTTGCTACGTTTGACATGCAGTTTCCAACTTGTTTTCCAGTAGAATGATATAAAAGATATTCCCGAAAATATGTCATAATTTTATATTCATTAGTTCTGACACGGAGCATTTTCCCTCGGTATTTTAATTTAAGTCAAAAACTTAATTTTCAATAAGTTATTCTAAACCGCATAACATTTCTATAAAAAGAAATATCTTCTAATCTTCTTATAAAATATGTAAGAGAATCTAAAATTCTCTTACTTTATTTTATTTTTTAAATATTTTTAAAATAATCACTAAACATGTGTGGAAAAAATATCATAATTTAAAAACAAATTCTGCAAGACACATGAAAGAGTGAAATGATAATGACAATTAGCAAAACAAATATACAATTAATAACGAAAATAAATTGCAATAAAAACTTCAATATTATTATAGTGTGATACGGTTAGTTTCACACAACTTACTTGCAGAAATATGAAATCTAAACATCGAGTATATATGTTATAAAGTGGTATTAAGGTGTAAGTCTTAATTTTTACCTGGCAGTGCAATTTAGCAACATGTCACAGTTAATTATTTCTCTGTCGCTATAAAACAGATATATGCAAAATTTATAATCTAGACAACTTCATATTTTTTTCCGATTTAAAAAAAAAATTATTTAGTATTTTATATTGAAATTTTATTTTATTTATTTTATGTTTAATTTTTGATAAAAATTTAAAATTGTTTTCTGACTTGCTTCCACTGCGCGCAAGTCTGTAGCAAAGCTATTGGTTCAAAAGCTCTGAAAAATAGCGATAATCATTAAAAATGAATGTGTCTGGACAGTATACTTCGTTTGCAAGCAATTCATCTATTTATGCATTAAAAATTTAAATTTAAATCTTAAAATTTTGAAAAGAATCAGTTTTTATTGAAAGATTGCTAGTTTTAAATAAATAAATAAACATATCACTTACAAATGATATATATCTTCAAGAAACTTTAGTTTTACATGCTCACCACTGGTTTGAGGAACTTTTGAACCAATATTTTTGCTACAGTCTTACGCGCAGTGGATGCAAGTAATATATATATATATATATATATATATATATATATATATATATATATATATATATATATATATAATTTTTTAAGGAAACTTAAACATAAAATAAATAAAATAAAAAAAATTTTGTTGTTAAATAAAATATTTTTTAATATAAAATAAATATTTTAAATAGAAGAGATTTCCCAGTATCAAAAATTGTGTGTATTTATGTTTTACAGGGATTGAAAAAAAATGAAATAAGTAATAAGCAAGTAATTTATATATATATATATATATATATATATTTAATTTTTAAGGAAAATTAAACATAAAATAAATAAAAAAAATTTTTTGTTAAATAAAATATTTTTTTAAATATAAAATAAATATTTTAAATAGAAGAGATTTCCCGGTATCAAAAATTTTGTGTATTTATGTTCTACAGGGATTGAAAAAAAATGAAATGTGACATGTTGCTAAATTACACCGCTAGTTAAAAAGTAAGACTCATGAAAACCCAATAAAAAAATACTTCTTTTCGTTTTTATAAATTTTCGAAACTTACAAAAAGAAAAACAAATGTATCTATACATAAACAGGTTTTTTTCCTACTTATCTTTATATTGTTTTTCATCAACTGTCTCCTATAAATAATGTATCAGTTCAAGATATAATCATTCTACATAGTATAACTCTTTCCTGTTGAAGGACATACATAATTCATAAAAACATGTTTAACTGAAGTGCTTGAGTTTCGTCACAAAATATTTTATCCAGAATATTTCAGTTTAAGTCGGAAATTTTTTATAAAGATATTTAAAAAGTACAATCCATTGAAATTATTTTTTTTATCTCTTTAAAATATTTTATATATATATATTTTTTAAATCTTTTTTATTATTTTTTAACAATTGGAAAATATGTGTTTTTCTTGGTAGAGAATCGGTAAATCTGAAGTACATCTGAATCTTTTTATTGGTTGGATTCCGCAAGTTATGTTATTTTATTCATTTATCTGATTGGTTCATGTTTAATGCCAATAAATGAAATACTTCTGTTGTCACAATAACAAAAAAGTATTGAAAAACTACAAAAAATTAATAATTTAAAAATAAAATAAAATGAAATTTTCAAACAAATTGCATTTAAAAGTAAATTTTTTCTCTATACGATGATGTAAAAATTAAAAACGTGTGATGTTTAGAAGTTTAAAAATTTGCAATACCGAAAATTGTAAAAAAAAAAAAATTATTTAAAATTTGTACATGATTGGTATAGGGATAATAATTTTTAATCTATGGCGTACGTAGTATAGGATTCTGTTATTCCATAAAACACGTTTGATCATCATAAAAATGATGGTTATTATTTTTAATTTTTAATATAGAATTTATTTATAAGTCTTTAAAATTTTAGTTTTTGGAAATATAATTTTTTCAAATAGTCGCTGTAATTTGTTGAATTATATTTTTTTAGTTATTTATTTCTATAATCATGTAACAAATGCTCTCGGAAATGTCTCATAATTTTATATTCTCGAATTTTGATACGAACATTTTAACTTGACTCTTTTAATTTATCTCCAAAAATATATTTTTATTATTTTCATATAAATTGAACAATCCATTGAACGTTTAAATAACATTTTACCTTTCAAAGATTTTTTTCTTAAATGTAGCATTTTTTAGATATGTTTTAACGATAATTTTTAATAAATAAGAAATAATAATTTTTCTTTATAATAGACTTAAACAAGAACTTCTATGTCAACTCGTACAGTTAAAATTTATGATAAAAACATAAAATATACGGTTTGAGATGCTTATGCAGTCATTCTCTACATACTTGTGATTGTAAATTGGCTAAATTCTAAAGCTGAAAGCTTTCTTTTCGAGAGACAATATGTCAAAAGTTGATTTTAATGATATAATTGTAAAAAAGTAATGGTACCATCAATGTGAAGTATACTCCTTCCCACATGCTTTTTAATTATTTCCCCCTTGAAATTAAATTCTTATAGAGTAAAATCTCACATATATTCCGTCAGATTTTTCTCTTTATCTTATCTCTCTTTATCTTCTCTTTTCTCTTTATTGGCGTTAAAATTCAAATGTCTATTCTTTTTTCTCATTATAGACATATAATTAATGGATATTAACTTGTGTTTCATCTCAACCTACTGTCCGAGAAAACAGCTGGCTTTGATGTTTTTATAATTACTTTCTCCCCAGTAACCCAGCTCTCTGAGAACTGTAATTGGACATTTTTCTCTGAATTTTCATCATGTAAACATATAAAAATATGTAACAATTTTCTCTATTAAGCGACTCGGTAGATTATCACTGGGAGTTCTCGCAGTGTAAGAACCTGACCCAAATAAAATGTAGTTTTATCTACAGCTATTGAAATATCCTTTCTCTTTTGATGACTGATTTCTTTTACAGAAAAAAATAATTATATCTTCTATGAAATACCGAACATCTTACGTGATCTCGCAACTCCAAAAGTCCTCTACAATCAAATGCATTCAGATATCTTTATTTTCTTTCTTTCTTTATTTATCTTGTGAATCGAAGATTCCATTGAAGATCAACGAGTATGGAAATCTGTGCACGAGGAACCAAACCACATTCAAAAAATTTCCTAGCAAAAGAAAAGAAGCAGATACAGAAATAACATATCATGATGTTATGCCAGATTTTTGGTATATTCAGAATAAATTATCATTACAAACATTATGCTCATGTGCAACAATTTCAACTGATTCTCCAATCATGTCTTCAAATGAGTTTTAACACGGACTTAGATTTTCACCTCCTGAAAATTAACACAGAAAGCTTCAGTATCCAGTAGAAATGAGAAGGAGCAGTATTCTATTATGCTGTTTATTGTTTCCTAGGAAGCTTCTTAATACTTAGAGAATATTTACTTTCGTCATGCCAATATTGACTCTTTAAACATTTTTGATAAAGTAATAAATACACTATATGGCCATTGATTATTGGACACTTGCGATTTTAGACATTTTGTTAAATATCTAGAAAAATACATAAGGAATCATCTCAAAACTCTTAGTGTATAAAGATAATAGTATAAGTCATACATCTCCGTGAAGACTTTTTTTTTTGAAACTCCATAGGGGACCGTCAACAAATTAAGAGAATGAAAAATGAAGCAAAAACAAGAGGGGTTGTATCCATATATTCATTGATTAGTGTCAATATAGAATACACAATACGGGATGTACTACTACATTTGGATAAAATCCCTCATTTTTTTTCTTCATTTTGGAAACAACGGATTTTGTCTTTTTTCTATAGACGATTACTTTCAGAATTTTCAAGCTATGATTTTGAGACTTTTACAAAAGTTGCTCTATACATTTAGCTAACATAATATGCAAATGAAATTTTGATATCTTTAACGCATGCGCAGTTAAACATTATTTAGTAAACCTACTCATTTTTCATACATTTTTTATTATTTTTTTATTCTGATTACAGGGTACTGTGTGCAATGTTGTTTGTCATATTTTCTGAAAAAAATATTATTTTATATTAAGAACTCTGAAAATTATAAGGGTAAAACGTGGAAAAATTTGGGACCATTTTTATAAAAACCTTAATTACTCTGCGAGTATGCATGCTATTTGCATAAAAATGAACACAGTGTATTACAATAAGGCATTTAATCATAATCTAGAGTTTGAGCGCTTTTGCTACATTACTTTTGACAGGGTTATTCAAAAGATATTCTTTCTTTTTTTTTTAATTTGTTGACGGTCCCCTATGGAGTTTCGGTAAAACTCTTTACGGAGATGTATGACGCATACTATTAATTTTTATATACTAAGAGTTTCGAGATAATTCCTCATATATTTTTCTAGATATTTAGTAAAATGTCTAAAATCGCACGTGTCCAATAATCAATGGCCATATAGTGTATATGTCATATATTCCGAGATATGATCCATTCTTATTTGCAAGTACCACTGAGCAAGTTTATCTGTTTTTTAACGAATGCATTATTATTTATTATATTTCATAGTTCAATTGTCCACCATGTGCTAATTTCTTTTAATATTATCTGAAAATATTAATATAAAATGTATGGTAAAGTATCAGAATTAAAAAAAAAAAAATTCTGTACAATGCATAAACGAGTTATTTAATAATGTCAAATTATATGATGGAAGGTTGTAAATTATAAAAAAAAAATAAATAAAGAACTAGAATTGTCGATTGGATGACTCAGTATGTCTCATAGTTGTTTAAAAAAACCACAATTTTTTCTCTGTTTTTTTTTCTTTTCTGAATTTGTAAGAAAGTTTTATTTTTCCAAAATTGTGTTTATTGAAAATGAATTAGATATTTAAATTTAGAAAGTAATTTAGAAATTTTCTGTAAACAAATGAAAGAAAACGAATCTTTAATAATGAATATTTAACTTAAGGACATAACTTAAGGTTTGAGATAAAAGTTCTACAAAGATATTTGTTATAACAAGAGTGCAGATAAAATACATTTTTGTTCAAATTTTATAATTAAAACTTATATTGGCCTGTTCTTTCTTTATATCTTACTGCTACGGTATGGAAAAATGCAAAGGCATTCTAAAATCTTGTGTAATTTTTGAAACGATATCATTTAAAGTAATAAGATAATAAATTCATTAAATCGAATTTCATTTTTTCAGGTGTTGTAGTTGTAGCTTGCTACAGAAAAATAGCTCCATTATTCAAGTATTAATGGTAATGAACCCCAATTAAATATATATACATATATATATATTTATATTTTATAAACATTTCAAAACACATCTTTTCTAGAGTATTTGATAATTTTTTAGACAAAGCAAAATTTAATATAAATTTTATTTTTTTTTTTTTTTTTTAAGACATAAGTTTTTTAATACAAACTTTACAGATGTCTAAGCCTCAGAAAAATTTTTTATAGTTAAACAAAAGAAAAAAAATATATATAAATTTTTAAGGAAAAAATGCTCCATAAGCTTATATTTATTTGTTACATAAAAAAACAAATGTTTTCAGGTGCGATTTTCAGGAATATCTATAGTTTATCAAGGATGCATCTAATGTATAACAATCAATTAGTTAAAACGACATTGAAACTCAAATTAATAAAACTAAATCATGTATTTAAACATATAAGCTTTAATTTTAAAAATGTCTTCTTAATTCAGAAAAAAATCAGAAACTTCAAAGGTTAATTTAACATTATTATGATGCAAAACTTTAACCTGTGAATATGCATAATTTCAAAAATCAATTATTTTTCGTTAAATAAAGCGTATTAGTGCGTTGGAACTGTTGGTGATATAAATAATTTAAAAGATATTTTCAAGAATAGAAATTTATAAAAATCCCTTTAAAATTCATACGGGTAAGATTAGAATTTGTCTAACACTGACAATAATTTTGTTTTAATTAACAGGAAAGAGTTTTCTTATATATATATATAACAAATACAAATATTAATAAATAAAAACTTAAAACACACAATAAAATATTTCACTGTTTTCTGTACATACATTTTTTTTAAACTTTTATACTGTACTATACCAAAAGAAAAAAATTTCTTCGTTAAATTTATTTGATCATTCAATGCCATCATACATAAAACAAACTGGCAAATTTATAATATTCTAATATTTAATATTAACTGTTTTGTAACGCTTAAAGTATTATCTCAAAACTATTATTATTTTGTGAAATCGAGCTAATGTTTAAATGATTTTTTAGATAACTATTTTTTATGCTAGAAATTTAAATGTAAAACTTTTAATATAAGTAACTAATTACACACTTAAAAACATTTATATATAGCTTATTAACTGACTTCAACTTTAAAAGTGAGAAAAATGTGTGAAATTTCGATTCTAAAAATTAATGTCCACGAGTTTTTCTTCGTTATTTTTGTTTTAAAATTACATTAACTGTTTTAGAAAATGGTTGTTTCTTTATCTATAAAAAGTAAAATAAAAATGAAATAAAATCATTTATTTGCATCGTCACAAAAGAAATTAAATACTGTAAGACAAATACATATTATTCTTCATTCGTTAAATTCAATGTTTCCCATGATTAAAAGTTCGGTTTCGTGGTTGTCAGAGTAATTTATTTCAAATTAATCCTATGAGAATTAAAAGTCTGATATTTCGATTTAACAACATTTGTTTTATAACCAACAGAATTTTTTATTGTTGAAACTTAGAAATGCCAATTTGTTTAATGTATTTGTGGATATGTACTTACATGTAACAAGGATTTTTTTTTTTTACTTACAGATCTGCAAATGTGAATCACTGAAAACTTTTAATGCTGACTGTTTTGAAATGAAATTAAACACATTGAGTTTTATTTTATATATGCATAATTGTGATTATTTCTTTAAGCATTGAAGGAAAAAGAACTCTTGAAACGCATACCGAAATACAGGCCTTTAAGTCATGAGACAATTTTTGCTACTACTTGGTTATACCGTCGATCAATTTCGCCAGATTAGAAGATCGTCAAACTAATAGCCAAATTATACATATTAATATAATTTTTATCTTACATAACGAAAACAAAAAACAAATAATTAGTGAAATATTAATAAAAATGCAAATAATATGTTGAAAAAAATCCCTAATGACTTTTTAAACACGTGTACCGTATTTAATGTGACATTCGCGTTCATCCATTTTTGACATTTAATCTTATAGTTTGGCGATATTTTTTAGTCAACGGGATAACCAAGTAGTGCCCAATTTTTACATTGAGCTCAACACATATTAAACTAATAAACTAACTTTAAGAAGGATACACAAAAATTAAAATCAAAATTAAAATGCAAAAGCGCTTCAGTTTTTACTATAAAAAGCAATTAATTATACATTAAAAAACCCCACTTATTTATAACTTATTAGCCGAGATAAATATTTAAAAGAAAGCAAAACGTGTGACATTACAGTAATAAAAAACTACTGTCTAGGTTTTTTCTTCATTATTTTTGATTAGAGATAACATTTTATGTTTATAAAAAGATACGTTTTTTCAAAACTATGGGGTTTTATCTCATCATAAAGATAAAAAAAATCGAAATTAAATACTATTAGACGGAAACATATTATTACGCTTTCATTATATTCAATCTTACTCATCATTAAAAGCAAATTTCCTTGGATAAAGTCACGTGGACTGAATTATCAGAGTAATTTATTCCAAATTACGCATAAGAAATAAAAGGCTTACATTTCAATTTGCAGAGTTTGTTTTATAAAAAAAAGGATATTTTTTTTAATTTAAGTTTAGAAATTATAATTTTTTAAATATATTTGAGGATATGTACATTCATGTGAAATGGAACCTTTTTTGTTTAAATTATTTTAAATCTGAACCGCTGACTATTTGTAGTGCTGATTGATTTTAAAATGAAAATCAATATAAAGAGTTTTCCTAATTTTTAGGTATACATGATTGCGATTATTTTTTAAGTAATTTTAAAGATTTTTTTTAATTTAAAGATTTGTGTAAATCTGATGACTGACTATTTTTAATGCTGACTGATTTTGAAATGAAAATAAGCAGACTGCGTTTTATTTTAAGATATGAATAATAATGGTTATATGTTTGAACTCTGATGGTTGGAAAAAAAACTTTTGAAACGCGTAACAAAATACAGGCCTTTAAGAAATTAAATTATTTTTACAATGAGCAATGTACATTTAAAATATAAAACTAACTTTAAGAAGGACATACAAAAATAGAAATTAAAATTAATATGCAAAAGCGCTTTATTTTTTATTTTATTTGGAAATTAATTACAGATAAAAATCATTTATTAATAACTTATTAACTAACTTAAATTTTAAAAGACAGGTAAACGTGTAACATTATACTCCTAATAAAGTATTGTCGAGAATTTTTTTTTTTTTTGCTTGTTTTGAGGTTACATAACTGTGTTTAAAACATTACGTTCTTTCAATTAAAAAAATGTTTTTTTTTTTATCATCACAAATATATATATATATAATAAATGCTGTTAGAAGGTAACATTATTTTCTTTTCATTATATTCAATGTTACTCATCATTAAAAGCACAGTTCCTGGAATAAAGTCGCGTGGAGTATATTGTCAGAGTAATTTATCCCAAATTAATCCTATGAGAACTAAAATGCTGATATTAGCGCGTGGAGTATACTGTCAGAGTAATTTATCCCAAATTAATCCTATGAGAATTAAAATGCTGATATTAGCGCGTGGAGTATATTGTCAGAGTAATTTATCCCAAATTAATCCTATGAGAACTAAAATGCTGATATTAGCGCGTGGAGTATATTGTCAGAGTAATTTATCCCAAATTAATCCTATGAGAACTAAAATGCTGATATTAGCGCGTGGAGTATACTGTCAGAGTAATTTATCCCAAATTAATCCTATGAGAATTAAAATGCTGATATTTTATTTTAGCAGCATTTGTTTTATAACGAAAAGGATTTTTTGTGTTTAAACTTGAAAATGCCAATTTGTATAATGTATATGAGGATATGTATCATGTAATAAGTTTATTTTATGTTTAAATAAGTGTAAATATGAATCACTGACTATTTTGTAAGCTGTCTGTTTTTGAAATGAAATTAAACATATTGAATTTTATTTTATTTATGCATAATTGTGATTATTTCTTTATACATTGCCTATTGAAAAAAAATGTGAAACGCGTACAAAAATATGGGCCAATAATTTAATTTATGACACAATTTTTACAATGTGTTCCATGCACATTAAAATATTTAACTAAATTTAAAGAAAATACGAAAAAATAAAAATCAAAATTAAAATGCAAAAGCGCTTCAACTTTTACAATAATAAGTCATTAATTACACATAAAAAACACTTATTTATAACTTATTAACTGAATTAAACTTCAAAACACAGAAAAACGGGCGGCACTACACTCCTAAAATTATGTTTTCTACATTATTTTTCGATTTGAGATTACATTATCTGTTTTTAAAAATCTACATTCTTTCAAATAAAAAAAAAAAAATACATATCACCACAAAAGTTACAAAATTGAAATTAAATACTGTTAGACAGAAACATATTATTCTCTTTTCATAATAATCAATGTTACTCATCATTAAAAGCACAATTCCTTGGATAAAGTCACGTGCAGTATATTGTCAGAGTAATTTATCCCAGATTAATCCTATGAGGATTAAAATGCTGATGTTTTATTGTAGCCGCATTTGCTTTATAACGAAAAGGATTTTTGGTATTTAACCCTTTATCTACCGCAATATGAATTCATGAAAATTTTACATTCTAAAGCATTTTACGTAAAGCGTTTAAATTAAGTCAAAAGATTTACATAATTATTTAATATATTTTTGAAGAATTTTACAAGGACTGAAGGATTTGGAAGGATTAAATAAATTTGAATTTACATACGAATTTTGTGCAATATTTATAATCCCACTCAAATCTTTTGATTTAAATTGTTTTCTTAATATTTTTTAGAATTATAAAATGTACAAATAGGATGTTTTTACAATATAAGTATAGAAAACTTCCAAATTGAAAAACCCCCATCCCTCACCCTCAGCGCCAAGAAAACTGAAAAGATACAAAGGCAAAAGAAATCATCGTTTAATTTATTTTTTATTTTGTGTAACCAATAATGCATTCGGAACAACATAAAGTAATGTATCTGTAACTCTTTCTAAACAGTGTTACAACTAACTGACGTTTTAAAAGTGTTTTATAAAAAGTAATTTTTATGGTACTTACAAGTGCCGTCGGTAGATAAAAGTTTAAATTTGGAAATGCCAATTTGTGTAATATATTTGAAAGCATGTACTTACATGTAAACCTTTTTATTTTCTTTAAAGAATTGTAAGTCTGAATCACTGACTATTTTTAATGCTGATTGATTTTAAATAAAAATCAATTTACTGAGTTTTTTATTATTATTATTATTTTAAATATACATAATTTGGATTATTTTTTATGCACTCGTGATTGAAAAATATCTTCCAATTATAGAAACATATCCGAAAATGTACGTTTTTAAAATAAGATAGTATTTTTACAGTAAATTTTTGAGATATTGGAAAATACATATGAAGATATTGGAAAAGTCTGAAAAAGTATCAAATGTTGTAACATTGTTAAACTTTGTAAGAGATATTTTTATCTTTTTTTTACAATGAAGTTTTCCCGGCCGGAAGAATGTGGACATTATAAAATTAAAATTATTTATGTTTATGTTCAAAACGTGTTATTATTCTGCCGTAATTAAGTTCACTGTAAAAAAAAATCTGCAAAGGTACTAAACATTTTCTTGGAAACTAGGATTCCAAGAACTTTTCATGTAACGATAAAAGGAAAAATTTATGTAACCGACTCTGAAACTTGAATTTTTGCTGTTACCTTTACAGGAAAATTTCTAGAAATCCCAGTTTCCTAGAAAAAGTTTAGTACCTTTGCAGATTTTTTTTACAGTGTTGACACATGGCTTTTGTTGCTGTCTTAACATTATTATACTGAATTCGGTATCGGAAATCTTATTTTGAATAATAATGATAATTAAAATTCTCGGTATTCTTAATATGGGACTGCAAAATCGACAGCTGTTAAAGTAATACATACCTCAAGGGAGTAGTGGTTATTTTCTATGGTTCTTTTTACTGCACTGTAAAAAAAAAATCTGCAAAGGTACTGAACCTTTTCTAGGAAACTGGGATTCCGAGAACTTTTCCTGTAACGGTAACAGCAAATATTCAAGTTTCAGAATCGATTACATGAGTTTTTCCTGTTATCGTTACACGAAAAGTTCTTGGAATCCCAGTTTCCTAGAAAATGTTTAGTACCTTTACAGATTTTTTTTTAAGCTATTGCATAGCTTTTATCGCGGGCTTTGAGCGCGGCGACCGAATCCAAAAATTCCGTAACGAGAAATATCCTAACACATCGGTGACGAAAAAACCTAACACTCGGCTACCGTCGTTTCACTTCGGCAGACTTCGGCATGATATCCTTCGGCAGACTTCGACAGACATTGACGCGGTATTTTTCAGATATTTAGAGGATATCAAGTCTCAAACTTATATATCTTATTTCAGTTACTATAAATCTACAGTTTCAATAATAAAAATTCCTGATAGAATGTGTATAGAAAAGAATCGTCTTAAGATAAAACAAGGTAGGATAATGTAGCTTTTGGTGAGTGGAGACCCGCCCAATGGTAAGGATCGAAAAATTTAAATGCTTATAACTCGCGATCTAATTTTCGTAGCGCGGCCAAATTTTTGTTTGTTAATTTATTATGAGACAATGTTAATTTTTGGTGACAGGAGACCCCCACGGTGAGGGTCGAAAAAGTTAAAACGCTTATAAATCGCGGTCTAATTTTCGTAGCGCGGCCAAATTTTGTTTGGTAATTTATTATGAGACAGTGTTAATTTTTGGTGAAAGGAGACCCCCCCCCCCCCATGGTGAGGGTCGAAAAATTTAAAATGCTTATAACTCGCGGTCTAATTTTCGTAGCGCGGCGAAATTTTGTTTGGTAATTTATTATGAGACAGTGTTAATTTTTGGTGAAAGGAGACCCCCCCCCATGGTGAGAGTCGAAAATTTTAAAATGCTTATAACTCGCGATCTAATTTTCGTAGCGCGGCCAAATTTTGTTTGGTAATTAATTATGAGAGAGTGTTAATTTTTGGTGACAGGAGACCCCCCCCCCACAGTGAGGGTCGAAAAATTTAAAATGTTTATAACTCGCGATCAATTTTCGTAGCGCGGCCAAATTTTGTTTGGTAATTTATTATGAGACAGTGTTACTTTTGGTGACAGGAGACCCCCCACGGTGAGGGTCGAAAAAGTTAAAATGCTTATAACACGCGGTCTAACTTTCGTATCGCGGCCAAAATTTGTTTGGTAATTTCTTATGAGAAAGTGTTAATTTTTGGTGAAAGGAGACCCCCCCCCCCGATGCTGAGGGTCGAAAATTTTAAAATGCTTATAAATCGCGATCTATTTTCGTAACGCGGCCAAATTTTGTTTAGTAATTATTATCAGACAGTGTTACTTTTGGTGACAGGAGATCCCCCATGGTGAGAGTCGAAAAATTTAAAATGCTTATAACTTGCGATCTAATTTTCGTAGTGCGGGCAAATTTTGTTTGGTAATTTATTATGAGACAGTTTTACTTTTGGTAACAGGAGATCTCCCATGGTGAGGGTCGACAAATTTAAAATGTTTATAACTCGCGATCTAATTTTCGTAGTGCGGCCAAATTTTGTTTGGTAATTTATTATGAGACAGTGTTACTTTTGGTGACAGGAGACCCCCCACGGTGAGGGTCTAAAAATTTAAAATGCTTATAACTCGCGATCTAATTTTCGTAGCGCGGCCAAATTTTGTTTGGTAATTTATTATGAGAGTGTTCATTTTTGGTGACAGAAGACCTCCCCCCCGTGGTGAGGGTGGAAAAATTTAAAATGCCTATAACTCGCGATCTAATTTTCGTAGTGCGGCCAAATTTTGTTTGGTAATTTATTCTGAGACAGTGTTAATTTTTGGTGACAGGAGACCCCCACGGTGAGGTTCGGAAAATTTAAAATGCTTATAACTCGCGATCTAATTTTCGTAGCGCGGCCAAATTTTGTTTGGTATTTTATTACGAGACAGTTTTACTTTTGGTAACAGGAGATCCCCCATGGTGAGGGTCGACAAATTTAAAATGTTTATAACTCGCGATCTAATTTTCGTAGTGCGGCCAAATTTTGTTTGGTAATTTATTATGAGACAGTGTTACTTTTGGTGACAGGAGACCCCCCACGGTGAGGGTCAAAAAATTTAAAATGCTTATAACTCGCGATCTAATTTTCGTAGCGCGGCCAAATTTTGTTTGGTAATTTATTATGAGAGTGTTCATTTTTGGTGACAGAAGACCTCCCCCCCATGGTGAGGGTCGAAAAATTTAAAATGCCTATAACTCGCGATCTAATTTTCGTAGTGCGGCCAAATTTTGTTTGGTAATTTATTCTGAGACAGTGTTAATTTTTGGTGACAGGAGACCCCCACGGTGAGGTTCGGAAAATTTAAAATGCTTATAACTCGCGATCTAATTGTTGTAGCGCGGCTAAATTTTGTTTGTAATTTATTAAGGTATTGCATAGCTTTTATCGCGGGTTCTGAGCGCGGCGAAAGAATCTAGAAATTCTGTAACGAGAAAAAAAAAACCTAACACTCCGGCTAACATCGCTTCAGTTTGGCAGACTTCGGCACGGTATCCCTCCGTAGACTTCGACAGACATTGACGCGGTATTTTTCAGATATTTTGAGAATATCAAGTCTTAAACTTATGTTTTTTTTTTTTTTTTTTTTTTTTTTTTCAGCTACCATAAACGTATAGTTTCAATGATAAAAATTCCTGATTAACCTACATGTATTGTAAGATAATAAAAATATTTTAAACGATATTAACTTCTCATTTGTGCAATACAAGAAAAATAATTGTTATCGGTCATCACGCTCAAAATGTTTAACTTGATTTAATATCAAAGACAAAAAAAACTGCATAAATAAAAAATAAATAAATAATTATAATTGCATAAGTTGATAAAAAATGCTATGCAATAGCTTTACCGCGGCAGTCCCCGAGTGCCACTCGTATTTTTTTTACAGTGTGTAAGGATACTACAGGCTGTCCAGCAAATAACACTATGATTTCAACATTATATTTCTCAAAAACAAAGATCGATAGTAATGTGCGGTAAACGGTTTTTTCATTAGGTAAGCTGTAAAAATCGTATACAGAAATTTCAAACAGTGAATATTTTGAAAAAATTGCATTCTGATTGCATAGAATGGTTTGATTTGACATTTTTCTTGTTTTAGATTGCCTAAAGAGAAATAATATTTCAGTGCAATATTTTAAAGATTTTTAAAAGTAAATTTTTAGAATTTCGAAAATTCAAAAATGTAATTTAAAAAAAAATCTATGAAATATGGCACTTTAAGCCGAAAAACACATTCTCTGGCAGCAGTCTAAAGTAAGAAAAATGTGGAATCAAAGCATTCTTTGCAATCAGAACACAAGCCTTTCAAAATATTTACCGTTCGAAACTTTTGTATAAGATTTTTACAGCTTACCTGATAAACAAACCGTTTAGTGCATAATTCCATTGATCTTTGTTTTTAAAGAATCTAATTTTGAAATCAGGGTGTTATTTGCTGGACACACTGTATATAGGTTTTATTTTCAAATATGCGAAGTAAATAGTCTATCCTAATCAGTCTATTTCAGGACATTCTGTATGCACACAATGCAAATAAAGATGTACCAAGGAAAAATTTAACCACAACAACAAAACTTAGCATTCTAACGTGATTTCATGACGTATGTGAAGGATTGCCGATTCAGATATACTAACCAATGAGTATTTGCGTTATATGCATTTAAGGTCCAAACACGTCTGAGCACTTGTGCCGTTCGTTGTCGGCTCGTTTGTTGTGGCAACACGGTATTTTCGATCTTTAATAATTTTCACAGAAGTGAGATGATTGTCCAGCAAAAGAAAAATCATTCCGTCAAATAGTGTGGATTGCTTATCTCCCGATTCTTTTGTTCACTCCCCTCCGTTCTATTATGAAGAAACCGCAAATGGGTCCTATAGAAAAGGGTCTTCCTAGAATTCAGTGGAACTTAAAGTATTGCAATCTGAATGCAGCCTTAAATTGCGCTGCAGACAAATTTTAAAACTATCTGCAGTCGATTACTTTCTGTATTCGATTATATACATGTACACTAAGGTGGAGCGAAAAAAAATTTTTTTTGAAAATCAAAAACGGGTAGGTACTAAAAGTTGCCTTTATACTAGTACATCAACTGCGTGAAATTTTACCGCTGAAAAAAAATGGCTTGAGTCTGCGCTTTTGCTCAAAAAATCGAAATTTTGGATAAAATATGTCATTTTTTGACATTTTTTCAAAAAAATTAAACATTTCCTACAGAGCTGGTTAGTATTTAAAAGTGTTGCTTAGACCTTTATATTTATCTGCTTAGCATATTTAAACTATAAAACAATATGTTTATTCCCTATAGCTGGAGCAAAACAGACAACTTTTAGTAAGAAAACAGCATTATCACTCTATTGGGTCATACAACGAATTGTTGTTTTTAATACAGCTCTTGTTTTCAAAACTACCTTGGACATGCGTCGTGGAGGTGGCTATATTTCCTATACCACCCGGTCCAACTATTCCATCACCTTAGTACAGTGTTTTATTTATACATTGATTTGTGATTTTCTTTATAAAAATTTGGCATGTTTTCGATGCTTCTACCTTGTTTATCTGTTGTCTGCATCCACATGCTGCGCTGTAACTGTCTTCATGTATATTTTTACAGTTTATACAAAAAAAGGACAAGCAGAGTAATGGAATATTAGTAAAGGGCTCTATTCGGCCATCTATTATATTTATCAAACTTACATTCAGTTGATGAATAGTGACTGGATGTTCTGTTACCACAACATTTTTTCAGTAAACTGTATTTTTTTAAGTAATGATTTGCTTCAAAGATGATTTCAGATATTTCAACTATAAGTATGCCATCATTTATTCTACTTTTGCATTTTTTATATGTTGAGAAGCGAGCTGTTTAATGTGATGGTGATCGTCAGCGAGAATTGCAATGCAAATTTGTTCTCCATGTGTAAAGCAACCGCTCTTGTAAATAACTTTTTTTTGCATTAGTTTTATGCCGTTTTCTAAGTGTTTTCGTATCCAGGTAATTTCCTATTAACTTTTAGAACCCCTTTTTATGACTGGACAACTTTTGATGGTGAAATGTCCTGGGCATAAACTTATAATGCATAGTACTTTATGAGGGAATGTACGGATTCTAATCGACTATAAGTGTTCATTTAAAATTAGGAGAATTTTTTTTGTCACTGTGAAACATTTTGCATATTGTAGGCTTTGAATTGTGTATAATATTGAATCACTCGCTACTTCAACTCCAGTGAATTTCCTTTGCGTCAATTATTAGAGAAGTCGATATAAAACGCTCTAAGCTACATGGATACGCTGGATCAATAAGGAAAATCTTTTACTATACACTTCCTATTGCAATTTTTTTTTATAAAATAGAGAATAATTTTGAAAACTTATTTTCTCAAATTGAGAAAAAGATACTCAGAACAGACTAGAAATTTCTGTCGGAGATTGCAAAGCTAATTCATAAGGAAAGATGTTTCTCAGAAAGGATAGGGAATAGGAATTTAGAAAACATCTCACACAAAAGATAGCTCATAAAGTTAATAAAACCTTTCGCTTTATATAAGCACAGATTGGCAACCAGCGTCTATATGTTCACTCACAAAATGTATCTTCCAAGTTTATACCGCGGTATGTTTTATACCAAATGTACTGCACACCTAAATAATAGATCTAAAATCTTATTAGAAATTACTAGACTACGGAACAACACAGGAAACGACATAAAGCATACTAAAACTTCTTTAGAAATATTGTTATTTTACACGCAAATTTTGTTTGCAATCCTCTGTGACGATCGACATAATATAAAACAACTAGCTTCTCAGCATATATTCAATGTAATAGGTTCAAAAAATGCTGACATACTAGAAATTGAATTCATACAATCAATTTTTAGGCAAATCATTGCATATAAAATGTAATTGATTGAAAGAATGCTGTGATAACAGAACTTCTATTCATAATGTACTAATTGCATGAAATTTTAATGAAAATAATAGACTGCTGAATAGGTTCAATTAAGAACATACCCAATACATTACTCAGCTTCTCTTCTGTTATACATGGTTTAAAAATATACGTGCAGCAGGTCACACCAGCATGATCCAAATCATCCAAAGTCAGAGAATACAAAGAAGAGATAAATTACTTTGATATATAGAAAACTTATACTCGACTTCTGGAAAAAATAACAATTCAATACATAAATAAAACACTGGGCCTAGATGATTGGGTGGTTGAGACGGGTGGGATTATGCAACCACCTCTATGAGTTGTATACACAGTAGTTTTGAAAGCAGCTAGGTAAGAAATGTATTCAAAAGAACATTTCGTTGTATGCTCCAATAGAGAGGTTAACGCTGATTTTTCACAAAAAGTTGTCAGATTTGCTCCAATTATACAGACCACAGATATTGTTTTATAGTTTAAGTATGTTAAGCATATAGATGTAAAGGTCTAAGCAACACTTTTAAATACTAACCAGCTCTGTAGAATTTTTTAAATTTTTTTGAAAAAATGTCAAAAAATGACAAATTTTATCCAAAATTTCGATTTTTGGAGCAAAAGCGCAGACTCAAGCCATTTTTTTCAGCTGTAAAATTTCACGCAGTTGATGTACTAGTATAAAGGCAACTTTTGGCACCTACACGTTTTTGATTTTCAAAAGAAATTTTTTTTCGCTCCACCCTACTGTACACAGTTAAATTGTATGAAAATCCAATTTAAATGAAAACATTTATTTTATAGTATTTATTTATTTATTTTTGTATGTATCTGTAGCAAAGGCTAATTTGATCCACGTAAAAGGTTTTGTATTACATTATATTAATGTTTCATAATCAATATTACGTTTAATAACACCTTTAACACGTTCTGTGCATTCGAAGGTTGCATTTTATTTTATTCTGATGGTCTTTATTTAAAATATAAATCCCTTACGGTTTTGAATAGACAGCAACTAAAAATTCAAGTAATCATTAGTTAAGTTTAATGCAAGTGATTCATACAATACTCTATTATATTTGAAAAAATGTAACCAACAAAGCGTGTAATTATCTTTCATGTAAGTATAAGATTAAATTAAATACATTTTTATCTGTGATGTTTATAATAGCATAAAAGCATATTGGAAGAGATAATTCATGTCTCTTCATGAATTATCTATTCATGACCAAACAATTTGTAATAAAACAAATTGTTTGGTCAAAAAGAATGTTACTCAAACATGGAATACATTTTTCTTATATTTATGTATAAATAAAATGTTTACAAGAGACATAATTCATAATGAGTAACCACTTTTTAATATTGAAGACATTTTCTTTTCAAAATTTAAATTATTAATGTATTTTTATTTAGGAAAAATCTTCAATATAATGGAATGTGAAAGGAAACTAAAGTTAAAGGACATTTCAATTTGTTATTATGCATTATAAAGAACTCATTTTTCTTGAATTGTGATATTTTACAATGCAGTAAGGTTGTAAATTGTCATTTGTATATATAACAAAAAATTACCTGCTTAGACAAAAATCACAAATGTAGCTTTTCTATTAAGTTATTATTTACATTGTTATTTACACCAATTTGACACTATTGAAAACCATTATTTTTGTAATAAATGTGACATTTATTACAAATCATCCTTATTTAACCCGCGAGAACTCGCGCATGAGATTTTCTTTCTCCATCGTACCCTTTTTAAGACTATTTTTATGACATTTTTTTTAAAATTTTAATAAAATTTCAAAGTATGATTTCGATTACTTTGCATCTTTTTTTGAATAAAAGTACTAAGCCAAACAAAAAATGTCATATTAAGTGATTGTAAAGTGAAATAAAAGAAATGAACAGTGAACACCTTGAGAGAAATTCTCAAAGCGAGTTTTCCCGGGTTAATCACGTCATTCAGCTGGTTAAAGCGGGATACAGAAAGAACATTTACAGTCATTTTTGTTGTCTTCACATCAGTGAATTTAACAGTTGATCAAGATTTTCATATAATTTTGGGATGTCTCCGATAATGGATGACATTTTATTTTTTTATTTATCCGAATAGCTTCCATCTTAGATGTAATTTTGCTCTTTTTCACATTTTTGGGGTTAATTTGTTTTTTTTTCGAAACTTTAACCTTTTCCTTTATAAGAAAGCCTACACAAAATTATACCTTATATGGTGTAAGTCTAAGAACTGTTGCTGAGAAAATCAGGTTTCCGTTTTCGTTTAATTGTATGTTTTTTTTTTTTTTTTTTGTCATAAAGGTTTTATATGCTATGTACTATATTAGTTTAATACATAGCAGGTCTGTTTTCGATTAAATTTGTTAAACTTCTTTACAGGTGGTGCAAGACTTCTGGATACTTACTGAGGCTCAGGTTTTTCCTGTCTAATTTGACTTGTTTTAGTTGGACGCCTTGTCATTGATAGAGAGACAGTCTTCTGAATATTCTTGTTGTATTTTCAGACCCAGGTCTGCAAATCAAGCGCAAAACTCCAACTGTCGTTATGAAGACATTAAAATGTATTGAAATATTTAAAAAGGTTACGTGACTTACAAGGGGGAAAAGGAGGGTGCCCATGAAAAGCATGTGATTAAAAAGCGATTATTTTAGATGCTTGCTGACAACAAGTCTTAAGACAAGTGACGTAAAACTGAATTATATTCTATCGCCAATCGGCGGGAGAAAGGAATCCCTTCAGAGAAGTTTGGCGATAATAGATGCGGTAGATAAAGTATTACAAACAGATATAGTATAGTAGTATTCGAAGTATTTTGTACATAAAACATATGGCACTGCAACACAGTAGTAGCTAAAACACACATAGTAGTAGTTAATTGTTGTAGACAATTAGCGTTCCACGATAGGAAATTGTTGTAATTTATATGTAGTGATGAATGAAGTAGTTTCATTACGAAAAAAGAGATGTATGTGAAACTTTAATGGTTTGTGTATGTGTGATGGAAAATGGATAGCAATAAAATATGAATTAACAAAATTGACAAGCTGAGCATGCAAAAGGCAATTACATCAGAAGTTGGGATGCAGCATTACATTATCAACAGAGAATGCAGGTTAAATGTGCAGCAATTAAAAATTGTTAATTATTCGATTTTCTTTGTTTAATTGATCAAGACAGAACCATTGCGATGAAGTTAACTGCATATGAAAACAAATTTAATAAAATGATAGCATACATAAATTAATTGGCTGTATTTTGCTGATAGAAAAGTAATAAATTATTGAGTCGTTCGAAAAGTCTTGTTCGTTTCGGAAAATCAATTCATATTTAAAATTTTATCCATTACTAAATTTTAAATATCGACTATAATATTTAATAATTAAATGGTAGATTTTTTCGATACCAATGATTTTTTTTCTAACGGACACGACTTTCCTAACGACCCAAAATTTTCTGTCCTTGGGAAAGAAGAGGGGGGATGCAAACATCGGTGTTACGGTTTTATATACTATAATTAAATTGACCATTTTCTATATTTTTTATATAACATTAAACAAACAATTTATAAAAACATTAAATTAAACAAACAATTTTGATAATCATTTTATGCGCTTTTTACAATAAATAAATAAATAAAATAAAATAAAATAAAAAATAAAATTTGCGGATATATTTACTTGAATTTTATATCATATGTACGTAACAGGTGAGTTGGTTTGTCCGTTTTATTGCCCAAAAAATGGTTCATTCGAAATTTCAAGTTTTGATACGAGATTTTACAATCTCCTGATTTTGATTCTACATCACCAAAAATATTTTAAACCCAATAGAATTTTTTAACAGTGTATATTAATACTGAGAGTGGAATATATATGTAAATCAGGTGTAAAATTTGAAGTTTAAAGATTGATAAGGATAATTTTTAGAAAAATTCTTTTTTCATAATATTTTTAAAAAGTGTTATTACGCATTTCAAGAAGCTAGAATAAGTAAAGTAAAATACTCTTAAACTTTTATGGATACTTTTATTACTTCATTTGATATTTATATTACAAAATTTTAAAAACTAGATCTATATGTTAAATGTAGACTTAAAAGGAATGAAAATTATCCGTTAAAAATATGATATTAATGTTTCTTGACAACCTCACATTTAGTACAATCCCTAAAGTCTCGAATTTCAAACCATTTTTGAGTATCCATTGTAGATTTCTCATGTATTTCCATCGAAAAATTTTAAATAAAGTCACAAAATTTGAGATATGGTTAATTACAAAACTAAAAAAATTGTCTTAACAAAATAGTATTTAAATTTCATAAACAGTCTTAAACTGTTATGGGTATTTTTATAACTTCCTTTGATTTTTATACAATAAAGTTATAAAAGCTAAATTTATATGTTAAACATACACTTCGCATTTTTTGACAAAAAAAAAAAAACCGACAAAATTTGAGGAAATATCTTAACACAATATTCATAAAATTTGAGAAATAGTCTTTAACTTTTATAGATATTTTTGTTCTCCATACTATACAATTTTAAAGATTAGATTGATATATTAAACATAGACATGAATGTGAATGAAAATTATCGGTCAAAAACATTATACTAATGTTTCTTGACAACCTCACATTTCAGTACAACCCCTAATATCTAACTTTAAAGCCTTTTTATAGAAATAACTTGAAATATATATACTTCAAAGAATACTTAGTAATTCCTTATATATTCCCCGTCGAAAATCTTAAAATCAATCCACAAAATTTGAGATATGGGAAAAATTTCGCAGGTTTATGGAGGAATACTTACTCTGTAGATATCCATTTGTTTCCAACAATTGCCAAAATATGGTGCTTATTTCGACTAGTTTTTGGTTTTATGCCATCCAGAGAAATGTCGTAAGGTTGTAAAATTTTATTCGAATGATTTCGAAAGTAATAACATGATACGTTTCTCCTACGAAGGATAAGCTTTTAAGTCCTCATTTATTATGTTTATTTTATTGTTTTAAGAGGAACCATTGATCGGGGTGAAATGTAATTTTGATATGATTTCTTTCCGTTTAGAAAAAAATGTGATTTTAAATTTTAAGAAAAAACAAAAAACGCTTAATTTTTTTTATTAAAATTGTTATTTGTAAGGAGCAAATAGTTGTTATATAAAATTTGAGCCCAGTACTTTTATAAATTTTAGATTTGTTTCTTTAATTTCTATTTTTAACTTCTAGTTATAATAAAATACATTTTATAATACAGATTATATATCGTAAAAACAGACAGTATAATTTAAGGAGATTATCTAAACGCCAATGCTTTTTAACATACAAATATATGATGACATCTTTTAAATTAGAATAAATTTTTATTTAGAAAATATCCACGTTCTGATTTACCACATGTGCATTCGAACATTTCGGATTGCTGTTTAATAATTCTGTAAGTAATAATATGCTAATTTCTAATGATCAAGTTTAATAAACTGCATAACTGACATAAATTAAAAATAATATGCAAAAAATGGTTGTATTTCGTAATTATATAACAAGATAATGGGGCGATTTAAGAGCTTTCAATTTCACATATAGGTTAATATTAAAAAGTCACTTCCCGATTAATGCAACAGAATTAGAGATTAATAGTCATAGCGAATAAAAGCATGTGTTCATTAAAATACGATTTGGCTATGTGAAGCTAGCTTTTACGAAAGATTTTAAATGTTTCTACCAGTCGTAAAAATTGCAATTATTAAACATTTTTACATTAACATATTTCAGTTAGAATTTTACTTATAACGCTCAAATTGGTTTCAGTTTAATTGGATCGGCTTCTTACAGCTTAAAAAGGTAGATAAATAAAAAATAAAAAAATTCCTTTTTATGACAAATTCATGTGAACGATTAACATAACGAATCACGTCAACCGACGCCAGTGTAATCTGCTATGACATAGCTGAGGATGTTTTAACATGTCTAAAATATGTTTGCCTAATCCTAGAAAAAAAAGTTTTAATGAAATGAATATTAATTACACATTAAATAACCATACTCTTGAATTGGACCAACTATTTATGCTTAAAATAAAAGAAAACTTAAAAAGATAATGACATTATAGCAAAACAAACGTGACAGTAATACAAATACATTGGGCGCTTCAAAACAATCTCTTAGTTATTCTAAATTTTAATAGTTTTTAATACTTATTTCTGCTGCTGTTAGCCTCCTCAGTCCTAATGTCGCCTGCACGAGACACTAATAAAACACTCTAAATCAATTTTAGTATTTTTAAAATTATTTGTAGACTTTTCCAATAAATGTCTGTATGTCATTAAGCATCAGTACGTAGACGTATAAACGTAGACTTTCGAGTAGTTTAAACATAATTTTAAACTAATTCCTATTATACAACATAGTATTTGCGTCAGTACTGATTTGGTTAATATTATTATAAAATATTATGACATTGTATTCAAATATCGTTGATAGTTAGGCTATGTCCGACCTCTTTTACTTTATAAGAGTTAAAAATATATAAACTTGTAAATAAATATAATTTCCTTACATAAAATGTTCTGTTTAAAAATTTATGTAGTACAAAGTCACTTAAACATCAGCTATATATTATTTGTGACAAGTTTAAGCTCATAACAGTCCAATACAACAGCACAATATACAATTAGTACTTGAATAACTTGTATAAATTTGAAACGATATACACTATTTCAACTGCAGAATTTTATATACGCGTTCATATATTTAAAGAAAAAAGAAACCCTTTTATCGTCTCAGCAGCTGCAGCAGTAAACGTAATTTTAAACTAGAAAGATAATTATACTATGCAAGTACTTTTCGTGTTAACCTCTCATCGCAAAACCAACTATTTGCATACATCTTAGTTTCTGTTTTCTTACTTTCAAAACATTATTCTGGTATTCTGATCACGAAATTTTACTCCATAAAAGGGATAAAGTACGTTGATACGAAAACTGAAGTATGCATTTTCCTATTGCTTTTAAAAGAATAAAATATTTCTTGAAACTGAATTCACATCTAGTTGATATTCACATATCAACCATTTTTTAGGGCTTTTAATAGTATAAAAAGTATGTGTTATTTTCTGCTATTTCTAAACGGAAAGAAATGATGATAGATTCATCTCAAATATTTCATCGTTAAATTTAATAGAATGCATTTTCATTTAACCCTTTCAGGTCCGAGTTCTTTTTTACATTTTTTTAGAAAATATTGCTTTTATGTTAACAACATTAACACTGGATATCCAAATGATATGAATAGTGTTTGACGAATCATTCAATGTCTGAAAAATAACGAATGCTGTTGTTTGCAATAACAATAGGTTAAGTGAATTATTTTTGAAGATGTTTAAAAAATATTGTAATACAATACGATTTAACTTATATTTACTTACGGACAACTCTCTAATGCTTTTTCGTTTTATTAAACACGATTCTGTCTGGAAAGTAAATTTTATTTTAAATTTAAGCGGGAAATATAGGTTTAGAATGAAAGAATCAAAATGAAAATAAGAGAATTAAGCAAATATTAACAATAATAATTATTATTAAATGTCTACACATAAATAAAGTCCTATAGTAAAGGCATAAACGTATACTAACATTACTATATGAAAACAATAACAAAAGGACTTGTTAAAATAAAATAATACTTAATTAAAGACATGGACTATTAATATTACACCAGACCCGAAAGAGTTAAATTTAAGAACTACTTCAGTTAGCGTGATTTTAGGAAAAATTTTTTAAAAAGTAGTGTAATTTAATTACCAGTATTATATACAATACATTGTTTCAAATTTTATATAGTACAGAGTGACTTAAATATTAGCTGTGTGTTATCGGTAACAAGGCCTAAGCACATAACTGTGCAGTAGCACAACACAAATACAAATACTTGTATATATTTGAAATCGTATACACTATTTTACCTACTGAATGTTATAACGCGTTTGTATCTTTATAGAATATAGAAACTCCTTCTGTGTTTGAACAGCTGAAATTAACGTACAATTAAAAAAAAATCTGTAAATTTTTAAAATTTTTCTACTAGATTTGTATTTCAAAAACTTTTCATATAACGATAACAGCAAAATTTCATGTACCTAGGACGTTTACAAGAGTTTTTGCTGTTACCATTATATGAAAAGTTCTTGGTATAAAATTTTACTAGAAAAATCTTTAAAAAATTACAGATTTTTTACAGTGAACTGGAAATATAGTTATACACTGCTGACACTTTCTGTGTCATTTTCTCATCAAAAAACAAGCTATTCGCATACATTTTAGTTTTATTTTTCAGACTTTTAAAATATTATTCTAGTCTTCCGATCACGAATTCTAACTCCATAAAAAAATATAAAACATATTGATTCAAAAATTGAAGATGGATTTTCCTAAAAAATGAAAGCATTTTTTGAAAGCATAAAAGAATTTTGGAATTGCATTCACATATCATACTTTAATTTTTATATGTATTTTAGTTAGTGTTGCATTTAGAGAAAAAAGTTTTAAAAGATATGCACCGTAATTTCCGGTATATATTAAATAGTTCAGAAAATTAAGTTTGTTATTCAGATATTTTATTTCATTATTAATGCCAAATATTTACCGTGATCTAATAACTGTCATTATGACTTTATCGAATATATAAACTCATTCACCTTTTTAGTAGCACCAGTTAACGTAATTTTTAAATCAAAAGATAACTATACAATGCAGGTACTTTTCGTGTCAACTTCTCATCGCAAAACGAACTATATGCATACATTTAGTTTCTGTTTCTAGACTTTAAAAATATTATTTCAGTATTCTGATCACGAAATCTAAGTCCATGAAAGGAATAAAGTACGTTAATTTGAAAATTGAGGCATGTATTTTCCCATTGCTTTTAAAAGCATAAAAGATTTCTTGATACTGCATTCACATCTAGTTGATATTCATATATCATCCATTTTTTAGGGCATTTTCAGTTTTAAAAATCTATATGTAATATTCTTCTATTTATAAACGGAAAGAAATGATCCTAGATCGCAAATATTTCATCGTTAAAGCTTAGAATGCATCTTTCTTTAACGCTTTCGCGTCCGATTTTATTATTATTATTATTGTATTATTTTTTATTTTTTATAGGAAAAATACATTTACGTTAGTAACATCTTCACTAGCTATAAGAATAGACATAATTAGTATTTAACAAATATTTAGTTGTCTGAAAAATAATGAAAATTGTTGTTTTTCGTAGTATTCAATTAATATTCATAAGCGAATAGGTGAAGGAAAATTTTTTGGGATGCTTAGAAAATATCGTATTACAATAAGATTTAACTTATATTGCAGCTTTCTAATGTCTTTGCGCGATATTACATAAGATTCTTTCAGGAAAGTAACTTTTATTTTAATAGTGAAATTTATATTTAAAATTTAAAAAATTGCAGATGATGAATACAATAATAATTGTTATTACTAAATGTGTAAAAATATGAAACCATACAGTACATTTATAGACATAGACTAACATTACTACATCTGAATAATAGCAAAAGTACCTTTTGAAGCAAAATAATACTCCATTAAAAGACATGAAGTATTGATAGTATACCAGACCTGAAATTGTTAAGTTTAAAATGTACTTTAGTTCACCTTACTTTTTAAAAAAAATTTAAAAATGTAATTTTTTTACTAGTATTTATATAAATTGCACTGTTTCAAAATTTATATAGTACAACGTCACTTAAATATTCGCTGTGTATTATTTGCAACAATTTTTAAAATTATAACTGTACCATACAACAACACAATATACAAATACTTGAAAATCTTGTATGTACTTAAAATTATATATATTATTTTAACTACGAAATTTCATCACACGTTCATATCTTTTTAGAAAAATGAAACCACTTACAGTTTTAGCAGCTGCAGTTAACGTAATTTTGAACTAGAAAGATAATTATATAATTCAGGCACATTTCGTGACAACTTATCATCGCAAAACTAACTATATGCATACGTTTTAGTTTTTGTTTTCAGACTTTCAAAAAAAAAAAAAAAAAAAAAAAAAAAAAAAAAAAAAAAAAAAAACTGGTAATTTGATCACAAAATGCAGGTCTATAAAATGAAATAAAGTACGTTGATAAAAAAATTGAAGCATGGTTTTTTTCCTAATTGTTTTTAAAAGCATAAAAGATTTCTGGAAACTTCATTGACATCTAGTTCATATTCACATATCAGACATTTCTTGGGTGTTTTTTTTAGTTTGAAAATGTTTATCTGTAATCTTCTGCTTTTTCTATACCAAAATGATATGATTGTAGATTCATCTCAAATATTTCAATGCAATGCTTGTGTAAAGAATTTTTCACTAAATTTAAGGATTACTTTAGTTAGCTTGGCCTTTATGAAGAAAATAGTATCTATGTACTAGTATTTATTTAGCAGTATTTATGTATAATGCACTTCTTCAAAATTTATATAATATAACAGCACATAAATATTATCTGTGTGTTTTTTGTAAAAAAGTTTCAGCCATTAACTGTGTAATAACACCATACATGAATATTTTGTATACATTTCAAACTGTATGTACTATTTTATCACGCATTTACACATGGCTTTTGAATAAAGAAACCCATTCAATGTCTAGGAAGTAGATGCAGTTAACATAATTTTGAATTGGAAAAATAATTATACAATACAGGTACTTTTCGTGTGAACTTCACATTCCGAAACTAACTATTTGCATGCGCTTTAGGATTTTTTTTTCAGAGTTTGAAAACGTTATTCTAGTATTCTGATCACGAAATGTAACTCCATAAAAGAAATAAAGTACGTTGATACAAAAATTGAAGCATGGATTTCCCTATTGCTTTTAAAAGCATAAAAGATTTCTGTAAACTGTATTCACATCTAGTTGATATTCACAGCACATACAAAACATTTCGTAGGGATTTTTTAGTGCAAAAAATTCCGTATGTGCAATCTTAAGCCAATTCTAAAAGGAAATCAGATACTCGTAATAACATCCCAAATCTTTCATTGTAAATCTTATGGAATGCATTTTTAAATTTCAGATATGCTTTAGTTAGACTTGGATTTCGGAAAAAATAATGAAAAAGTGTATTTAATTTATATAATAGTATTTACATATAATGCACCGTTTCAAAATTTGTATTGTCCAAAGGCAATAAATATTAACTGTTAATTATTTGTAACAATACTAGATTATCTAGTAGATGCTGCAAAATATATGTACTATTTTAACTACAAAATTTTATCTCGCGTTTATATCTTTATAGAATTAAAAAAAAAAAAAAAATCGCCGTATCAGTAGCTGCAGTTAACATAATTTTGAAATGAAAAAATAGTTGTACAATGCAGGTACTTTTCGTGTCAACTTCTTATCGCATAACTAATTATTTGCATATGTTTTAGTTTATGTTTTCGAACTTTCAAAACATAATTCTAGAAATCAGATCACAAAATTTAGCTCCAAAAAATTACTTTGTTACGAAAATTGGAGCATGTTTCTTCCTATTGTTTTTAAAAGCATAAAAGATTTCTGGAAACTGCATTCACATCTAGTTGATATTGCCATATCAACCATTTGTTAGCGCCTTTTTTTTTCTTTTTTTGAGTGAAAAAATATGTGTGTAATCTTCTGTTATTTATAAAAAGAAAAGAAATGATTGTAGATTCAACACAAATGTTTCAATGTAAAGCTTACAAAATGATTTTTCCGTAAATTTTAAGATGTATTTTAGTTAGTCTTGCCTTTAAAAGAAAGCTTTAAAAATATATATATAACTTATTTAGAACTATTTATATAGAATGCACAGTTTCAAAATTTATATGATACAAAAGCACTTAAATATTAGCTTTGCATTTTTTGTAATAAATTTTAAGCTAATAACTGTGCAATATCACAGCACAGTGTACAAATACATAAATACTTTGAATACATTTGAAAATGTATGTATTATTTTCAACACCGAATTTTTTCCCACGTTTATATCGTTTTTGAATATAGAAACCCATCCAACGTCTCAGAAGCAGTTAATGTAATTTCGAACTGGAAAGATAACTATACACCCCACTAAAAATAATCTTAAGATTATCTGAAGAAATCGCCACTTTCTACAGAACTTCTACAGAAATTTGAAGAAAATTTGCAGACTTAGCTTTACCTTTAAAATATCTGTAGAATTTTTTAAGATATTCTTAAAAATATCTGCATAATGGGCCAAATACCTTCGGATTTCCCACAAAATTTGGGCCAAAAAGCTGCAGATTTTCTTCAGATTTTTTTTAGATGTGGGTATTAATCGTGTCACTTCTCATTGGGAAACTTACTATTTGCGTACGTTTTAATTTCTGTTTCCAGATTTTCAAAACATTATTCTAGCATTCTGATCATGAAATATAGCTTAAAAGAAATAAAGTCGTTGTTACGAAAATTTAAGCATGGGTTTTACCATTGCTTTTAAAATTATAAATAATTTGTAGAAACTGCATTCACATCTAGTTGATATTCACGTGCCAAACTTAGGGATTTTTCAGTGTAAAAGTATGTTTTAAAAGGTTTTTGAGTGTATGTGTAATATTCAGCAAATTATAAATGGGAATGAAATATTCGTAGATTCGTCTCAAATATATAATCTTTAACCATACGTAATATCCTTTCCTTTAAATTTACGATGGGTCTTAGTTAGGCTTTCTTTTAGGAAAATGTTTATAAAACTTATGCAATTTATCTAGAAGTAATTATATATAATGCACTCTTTCAAAATTTACATAGTACAAATAAACCTAAATATTAGCTGCGTATTATTTGTAATAAGGTTTAAGCACATAACTGTGTGTGCCTTAAACCTGCACAACATTTGATAAACTAGTACATACTCCAAACAGCATATACTATTTTTACTTCAGAATTTTGTCACGCCTTTATAATTTTAAAATAAAAAATCACATTCACCGTTTTAGCAACTACAGTCAACGTAATTTTGAACTAGAAAGACAATCATACAATGGAGGTACACTTCGCGTCAACTTCTAATCGCAAAATAAAATTTTTTGCATATATTTTAGTTTCTGTTTTCAGACTTTTAAAACGTTAATCTGGTATTCTGATCACGAAATGCATGCCCATAAAATGAAATAAAGCACGTTGATACTAAAATTAAAGCATGCATTTTCTTATGACTTTTAAACTCATAAGATTTCTGTAAACTGCATTCACATCTTGTTTATATTCACATACTAAAGCTTTCTTACTAATTTATTAGTGCAAAAAATGTTTGTGTAATCTTCTACTTATTGTAAATGGGAATGAAATTTTCGTAGATTTATCTCATATATTTCATTTTTTATGTTCCAGAATACCTTTAAAAAAATAATAATAAGTCGTATTTCATTTTGTCTTACTTTTAGAAAAGAAAAAAAAAAGTTTTGAAATCTTATTAACATATTTAGTAGTATTTATATATAATGCACAGTTTCAATATTTATGTAATACAAAGTCATTTAATTAATAGCTGGCTATTATTTGTAAAAAGTTTAAGCCCAAAATCTTGCAATACAACCGCACAATGTATAAACAATTGAATACCTTGTATATATTTGAAATTGTATATACTATTTTGAATGCAGAATTTTATCACGTATTTATATCTTTATAGAATAAAGAAACATATTGACTACATCAGCAGTTGCAGTTATTGTAATTTTGAGCTGAAGAGGTAATAATACAATGCAGGTACTTTTCGTGTCAACTTCTCATCGCAAAACTAACTATTTGATTACGTGTTAGTTTCTGTTTTCACACTTTAAAAACATTATTCTAGTATTCTGATCACTAAATTAAATTACATAAATGGAATAAAGTCAGTTCTTTCATTAACTGAAGTATGGATTTTCCTGTTATTCTTAAAATCATAACATATTTCTTGAAGCTGTATTCACATCTAGTTTATATCCACATATCAACCATTTCTCGGGACTTTTATTCTTTAGTCTAAAAAAGGTATGTGTAATCTTACGATCTTTCTAAAAAGAAGTAGTATGTTTGTAGATTCATCACAAATCTTTGATTGTTAATCTTACGAAATGCATTTTTTTTAAAGATTTTAGTTAACCTCCGTTTTAAGAAAAAAATATAAATTTTAAGCAATTTATTTTAAAGTAATTATACACAATACATTGTTCCGAAACTTATGTAGTACAAAGACACTTATATTAGTTTCGTATTTATTGTAACAAGGTTTATGTACATAACTATGCTATATCATCTTACAATAAATAATTAACTTGTATCTGCTGCAAAATGTATGTACTAACAACATTAAACAACATTATTTTAATCTCGCGTTTACATTTTTTATAGAATAAAGAAAATCATTTACCGTCTCATAAGCAGATGCAGTCAACGTAATTTTGAACTTGTGAGATAATTATACAAATGCGGGTACTTTTCGTGTTAGCTTCTAATTGCAATACTAACTATTTGCATATATTTTGGTTTCTGTTTTGAGACTTTCAAAATATTATTCTAGTATTCCGATCACGAAATGTAACTCTATAATGAATAAAATCCTTTGATACGAAAATGGAAGCATGCATTTTCCCATTGCTTTTAAAAGCATAATAGATTTTTTGAAACTGCTTTCACATCTAGTTGATATTTACATATCAACCATTTACTAGTACTATTTTGCGTGTAAAACTACATATGTAATCTTCAGCTATTTCTGAACCGAAATGAAATGATCGTAGATTCATCTCAAATATTTCATTGTAAAGGTTACGAAATACATTTTCCTTTGAAATTTAAAGTGTATTTTAGATAAATTTGCTTTATGAGAAAATGTTTAAAAGAATTACTTAACCCCTTTAGCAGTAGTTCTGTATAATGTACAGTTTCAAAATTTTCAAACTACAAAATGACTTAAATATTTGCAGTAACCCTGTATTTCTGAATTTCTATGCATATTATTTATAACAAGGTTTGAACCCATAACCGTGCAATACAATAGTAGAATATACAAATACTTGAATACCATGTATATATTTGAAACTGTATATTTTATTTTAACTACAGAATTTCATCACGCATTTATATCTTTATGGAATAAAGAAACCAATTCAGTGTTTCAGCAGCTGCAGTTAACATAATTTTGAACCGGAAAGATAATTATATAATGCAGGCATTTTTCGTGACAACTTCCCATCGCAAAACAAAGTATTTGGATGAATCCTATGATGGGTATATATTGCCATTTAATTTTGACACTGCCATAACAAATTTTAAAGCTTTAACATGTATCAGATAGAAAAATATTGTCGGAATACCGCATCAGACTAGTTTATTTTTTAATCCAAACATATTTTTTTCGGCAACAATCTTCAAATAACAACATTCTTAATTGCACTGGAATAAGGAGAATATAATTTACCCTTTAATAATTTATTCCTGTTAGATGAAATAATAATCTTTCATCATTCTTATCGAATTGAATGCTTGTTATCATTTATAGGAATATTTCCGAAATAAAATATGTGATATGCAAGCAGTTGTAGTAATATATTCCCATTTTATTCGGAGAAAGCTAAACTAATACTTTAATCCTTTTCATGCTTGTTTTATTTCGATTTGGCGACATTACTCCTTCTGCCAGAAACCAAATTTAACTATGCGAGTATTCTAAGAAATACAAATCACTATATCACAATCGAAAGAAAATATGTAATAAATAACATAGCAATATGTCTTTAAAAATAAACCGATTAGTTAAACTGAAACGATATTTAAAAGGAATAATAAGCTTTCGTTATACTTATCAGATTTAGTGTTGCTATTATTTTATATGACTATTTCCGATACACGATACATTACATATGGACGATCGTGATACATGAAACACAATACATTAGTTAAAAACATTAGTTTTTATATATACCGAATTTATTCCGAGAAGGCTGAATCATTAATATTTGTTTGATTGGGAAACATTACTGCTTCGGTTAGAAAATAAATTTTACCGTAAGAGTATATTCAGAAATATAGTTCTCGGTCACAAAATAAAGTCCTCAATGCATACGAGTTGTAGGCAATCGTTGTAATATAAAGTCAATTTATTCCGAAAAGGCTAATCCGTTTTTGTTTGATTGGGAAACAATACAGCTCCGGTTGGTAAATAAATTTAACCACTGGAGTATATTCAATAATATGGTTCAAGGTCACAAAATATATTCCACAATGCACATTAGCTGCAGGCAATGGTTGCAAAATAAACCTAATTTATTTTGAAAAGGCTGAACCATTAATGTTTGCTTGATTGGAAAACAATATTGCTTAAGTAAGAAAATAAATTTAACCGCAGGAGTATATTCAGTAATATAATTCTCGGTCACAAAATAAAGATCACAATGCAAATAAGTTGCAGACAATTGCTGTAATTATATATTCAATTTATTCCAAAAAGTCTGAACCATGAATGTTTGTTTAATTGGGAAACATTAAAATTTCTGTTAAAAAATAAATACAACCGCAGGCGTGCATTTAGAAATATAGTTCAAGATCACAAAATAAAGTCCTCATAATATGTCATAAATTACATTGCGGTATATCTTCCATTTATTCATTCTATTACTGTTATACTATCCAGATTACTGATATATTACTTATTTTAACGCGTTTTATTATTATTGTTGTTATCAGTTTCATGCTACACTTTAAAACAAAACAAAACAAAAAAAATCTGTAAAGTTTCAAAACTTTTTCTAGCAAACTGGGATTTTTAGAACTTTTTATATAAGTAAAATTCATGTAAATGATTCTGTTACTTGAATTTTGCCGTTACCGTTACTTAAAGAGTTCTTAAAATTCCAATTTACTAGAACAAGTTTTGAAACACTACAGATTATTTTTTACAGTGTAGAACTAACAAAATTCTTCTTTTCACTAAAATAATGACAAAATAAAATACTCTTCCGAATTTTAGTCCTGTTGAAATAAATAATAAAACTCCGTCATTCTTATCAGTTTTAATGCTAATTATCATTTACACAACTAATTCTGAAACAAAATACTTGAGTTACAGACATTATTTTGCCTAATTGACCGGAGTCTGCTGAAGTGATAAAGTTTTAATTCAGTGGTTATGGTTTAATTTCGATTGGCAGATTGTTGAGCTTTGATTTCATGACATTACTGCATCCTTCAGAAAATAAAATTTTTCGGCAGGTGTATATTCAAAAATATAGATCGCTATAGAAAAAAATGTCCTCATAATGTAGGGTGGGTAAAAAGGTCTTTTCAAAACGACATATGCGGATCTTTCAGGTCATGAGGAGCAATAATTGCATAGAAACTTCGGGTCGGAAACGTGATCGTGACGGTGCAATAGCATCGTATCAAAAAAAAAAAAAAAAAATTAAATGAAATATCGAAAATTAATAAAGGTGTAAAAATACCTTTATTTTATAAAAGAAAACTTAATTGAAGTACAGAATATAAATTAAAAATGTTACAACTCTTAACAAATGCCCAAAATGTATCCTATTACCTCTGATGCATGCATTTCATCCCTTGCCGCATGGAATCGTAAAGACATTGCAATTGACCCTGTACCTTGGCTATTCTGCTCCTTTTACCTAAACCCCGTGCATTTTAATATCGGCCAATGTTTTAATTTTTCTTATCACTTCCATGCTAGAAATTACACAATTCTTAATTTCTATAAAATAATGATAAAATAAAAAGCTTTTCCAAAATTTAAACTGAAACAGTAGTTAAAATAAATAATAAACATTCATTATACTTACCAGATTTAGTGCATCTAACAGTCTACATAACTTCCGAAACAAGATACATGAACCATGAATGATAGCATCATGATACGTAAACGAACATGATGTAGACAATCCTTTTTATATATACCCAGTTTGTTCCGAGAGAACGGAACCATTAATGTTTGTTTAACTTTGATTGGCAAACATTACTGATTTGATTTAAAAATAAATTTAACGGTAAAAATATATTCAGAAATATTATTCATTGTCAGAAAAGAAAGTCGTCATAATATAGAATAAATTATATTTCGATATATCTTTCGGTACTTTTCGGATAGCCGGGAGTCAGTATTACACATACATATATCTGTATACATACATGTATGTATAATTACCCCACTAAAAAAATCTGTAAAAAATCTACAGCTTTTTGACCCAAAATCTGTGGAGAAATCCGAAGGTATTTGGCCCATTTTGCAGATATTTTTAAGAATATCTTTAAAAATTCTGAAGATATTTTAAAGATAAAGCTAAGTCTGAAGATTTTCTTAAAATTTCTATATATTGTATATAGACACATGTATGCGTATATAAAAATGCACATCTATATGTATACATACATATAAATATACCGGGTGATCCAGAAGTTCCGGGAGTTTTCAAATGCTAATAATTAACAAACTATAAACAATAGAAGTATGCGGTTTTCACAGAAATGCTTAGAAACTTATGGGATTTGTATTTTTGATGAAACAAACAAATTATGTTAGTTACACTTTTTGCCAACAGGTGGCGCTAAAATTGACAGTATTATTTTTATGGTATGATATAGCTCGCTAAAAAGAAAGAATTAGTGCCCAAGAGTTACAGATTTTCATTATGACGCCCATAGCTTATAAGTACCGCGGTGAGCCGACGCAAAACAACGTGTACAGTATCCTCAAAAGAGAAAGAAATTCCAGATGAAATTTTGAATTTATCGTGATATTACAAGTGTACTGATTCATTATGAGCTGATGATTTTAACCGAGTATTGGCATCGAATTCTACCTCATTTACGATTGCAACAGACATTTGGGATCTCCTGCTTCTATTACGATCTTTCAATTAGACTTTTTCTCAGACCTTTCTTACCATGGCATTTCACATTTCTAATGGCCATCGAATCTTTTTCTATTTTAACTTCCGTATTGTACGATAAGAACGCAGCTCGACATGCAAAGAAAACATGTCTAAACATAGCAGTTACTGATCAAATTTTGTATCAAAATTCCCTTTCAATGCAATTTCAACCACTTTAAAAAAAGTGATTGAACATAAACCACCCTTAAAACGAAATCTCATTAACAGCCTACAAAAGATGTTTCGCAATGAACTCATACTCATGTGTATATAAAGCATATTTTATAGTTACATCCAGTGTTGTACAGCAGCGCCACCTGTTGCTAAAAATTGTAACTATATACATGTAAAAATAAATCATGCTAAACAAAATCCCATGTGTTTCTGAGCATATATTTGAAAACCGAACCTTTGTATTGTGCATAGTTTTCAAATTATTAACATTTCAAAACTCCCGAAACTTTTGGATCACCCGGTATACATGTATATAGAAATGATACATATGCACTATATTGCCATTGATTATTGGACACTTGCGATTTCAGACATTTTACTAAATATCTAGAAAAATACATGAGGAACCATCTCAAAACTCTTAGTGTATAAATATAATAGTATACGTCATACATCTCCGTGAAGATTTTTTACCGAAACTCCATAGGGGACTGTCAAAAAATTAAAAAATAATGAATATCTTTTGAATAACCCTGTCAAAACTAATGTAGCAAAAGCGCTCAAACTCTAGATTATGATTGAATGCCTTATTGTAATATACTGTGTTCATTTTTATGCAAATAGCATGCATACTTGCAGAGTAATTAAGGTTTTTATAAAAATGGTCCCAAATTTTTTCAAGTTTTTCCCTTATAATTTTCCGAGTTCTTAATATAAAATAATAATATTTTCTGAAAATGTGACAAACAGTATTGCACATAATACCCAGTAATCAGAATTAAAAAATAATAAAAATTGTATGAAAAATGAGTAGGTTTACGAAATAATTTTTCACTGCGCATGCGTCAACGACATTAAATATTCGTTTGCATATTATGTTAGCTAAATGTATAGAGCAATTTTTGTGAAAGTTGCAAAATCATAGCTTAAAAATTCTGAAAGTAATCGTCTATAAAAGAAGGACAAAATCCGTTGTTTCCAAAATGAAGCAAAAAAATGAGGGATTTGATCCAAATGTAGTTGTACATCCCGTATTGTGTATTCCAAAACGACACTAATCAATGAATATATGGATACAACCCCTCTTGTTTTTGCTTCATTTTGAGAATAACGGATTTTCAACTTATTCAATTGACGATTATTTTCAGAATTTTCAAGTCATGATTTTGTGACTTTCACAAAAGTTGCTCTATACATTTAGCTAACATAATATGCAAATGAAATTTTGATATCTTTGACGCATGCGCAGTAAAAAATTATTTAGTAAACCTACTCATTTTTCATACAATTTTCATTATTTTTTAATTCTGATTACAGGGTACTGTGTGCAATGTTGTTTGTCATATTTTCTAAAAAAAATATTATTTTATATTAAGAACTCTAAAAATTATAAGGAAAAAACTTGAAAAAATTTGGGATCATTTTTATAAAAACCTTAATTACTCTGCGAGTATGCATTTTATTTGCATAAAAATGAACAAGGCGTATTACAATAAGTCATTTAATCATAATCTAGAGTTTGAGCGCTTTTGCTACATTAGTTTTGACAGGGTTGTTCAAAAGATATTCATTTTTTTTTATTTGTTGACGGTCCCCTATGGAGTTTCGGGGAAAAATCTTCACGGAGATATATGACTTATACTATTATATTTATACACTAAGAGTTTCGAGATGATTTCTCATGTATTTTTCTAGAATTTTAACAAATGTCTAAAATCGCAAGTGTCCAATAATCAATGGCCATATAGTGTATATATATATATATATATATATATATGGGTGATTCTCAAAATAGGGGACAATTTCAAAAGTGAAATCTTAAAAAAATTACTGTTAGCAAAATTTCTGAAAAAAATAGGTGTTGTTAATATAGTATTAGGTATACTTTACATATAGTCAGCAGAGCTAAATATTTAAATTTAACTTAAAAAAATAATTAGCATTTTTTTGAGCCATGCTAATGACAAAACAAATTGCATAGAATAAATATATATTAAGAATTTTTTATTTTTTTCCTGTTTAAATATTTTTTTCTATATTTATTAGCCTTCCTTTTCAGCAAATGGTTTCCATTTTTACATATATACATATAAGGAGAATAAAAACATTACCAAAGAGCAAACTTTGTTTACATGAGCAACATTCTGACACTAACAATGTAAGAAGCTGTCTTAGTGATTTTCTGACAGATTTAATGCATATTTTAGGGATAGTAAATGTAATACCTAAATTTATATGTAAAATTAAACTTTGTAAAAGATACAATAAAAGCAATGGTTACATTTATGCACATAGGAGTCTTTAGCATGGACAGAAAAACCATGCTAATGATACTGATATTTGTCCATGCTAATGACAAATTTTAATTTAAATAAGATCATGAGCCATAATATGATCACAATGCAGTAGTCCTTTCTGGGGCTTTTTAAAACACAAAAGTCCTATGCAAATAAGTAAAATAAAAAGTTTAATTATAAAATAAACATGAAAATTATTATCCATTCTAATGACATACAATTGATGTACGCCCCTAATATTCAACTTCTATTCTTAAAATACAATACATGCTTCTATTTTCAGGCTGGGATAAAATAGCTACTTGTTGCCATGAAGAAACTTTATATTTTCAAACTATTGTCATATGTGAAAATGAAATTTTGATTATTAACCAGCTGTTATAGTATGACCTTGTTTTGAAAATAGAATATGGAGGACAAACTTTAATTCTTTTTTTATATACTATAATTTTATTTTAAAAAAGAAATTTATTGTATAAATCCTCTCCTTGATTAATTTAAAGAAATAATAACATTTGTTTTATTTTATAAACATGATATTAACTCTTTAAAAAGCTAGTATATACAAGGCACAGCTGCTGTGGACATCCATGCTAATGGCATTTTGAACATTTCTTCTGTTAAATTAAGGTGTTTTTAACTAAAAAGTGAGTAATTCTTGAGTGCAAATAATGAATAATATTAAGACAAACATATCTAAATAGAAAAACATGACAGAAAACCTCTCAATTTTTTTTTGTATGCCGAAAGACATAAATTGTCCCCTATTTTGAGAATCACCCATATATATGACATTGGTACACGGGTAACCGAAAAGTTCCTTTCTTTTATTCATTGTACTACTGTTATACTATACAGCTAACTGATACACTACTTCTTTTTTAGCGTATTGTTTTATCAGCTCCATGCTAGAAATAAGAAATTTTTTTTTAAGAAAATCTTTTATTATTTAAAATAAATAATAAAATTTCGTCAATCTTACCAGATTTAATGTTAAATACATTTTTGCACGAGTATTTCTTAAACAAGATACTTGATTTGCAGACAATCATATGCTTAATTGATTCGGAGTCCGTTGAACTGACAATCCTTCAATACAGTGGTAATCGTTTAATTTCGACAGGGAAAAGCTATTGCTTCAACCACAAGTTTAAGATTATTTAATGGGGGAATATATTTAGAAATGTAATTAGGAGCATATTTAAGAATATACTCAGGAATATATTTAGAACCGTTTTTATAATATAAATTCTTAATTATCTTAATTAAATTTTATTGCGATACATCTATCTTTTATTCATTGTACTATTGTTATTCTACACAGATAACTGATGCACTGCTTCTTTTTTCAACACTTTTTTTATCAGTTTCAAGCATGAAATAAAAAAATTCTTTTTCATTAGAATAATGAAAAAATAAAATGCTTTTGCGATCTTTGTCCTATTAAATGGAATAACAAATTTTCTTCATTCATATCAGATTTAATGTTATTACAATTTACAAACTATTTCAAAAACAAGATACTCGAGTTGCAGACAATTGCTTGCCTAATTGATTCAGAATCCGCTAAACTGACAATGTTCGAGTACAGTGGTAATTATTTAATTTCAATTTGGAAATGCTATTGGATTAAATAGAAATTTAAGATTATTTAATGGTGGAGTATATTTAGAAATATATTCAGGAGTATAAATAGGAATATTAGTCGAAATATATTTAAGGCAAATTTCATAATAGTAATTCTTAATTATATTTTTAAAAACATAAATTGTTAATTTTACTAAAATAATAACAAAATAAAATAATTTTGCGAATTTAGTCCCGTAAAAAGAAATAATAAGCTTTCGTCATTCATATCAAATTAAATACTAATTACAATTTACGCAATTACTCCCGAAACAAGATACTTCAGTTGCAGACAATTATTTACCTAATTTATTGAGAGCCCACTGAACTGACAATGTTTCAGTTCAGTGGTAACTGTTTAATTTTGACAGGTTGACGCTATCGCATTGAATAAAAGTTTAAAATTATTTAATAGTTGCAGTATATTTAGAAAAATATTTAGGATCTTATTTAGGAAAATACTTAGAAATATATTTGGGAATATATTTAGGAATAATTTCACAATAGTAATTCTTAACTATGATTCATAAAATTTTTTGAGATATTTCCTTCTTTATCTTTCTGTTTTGCAGTCTAATTGATTCGGCATCTGTTGAACTGATAATGCTTCAATTCAGAGATGATTGTTTAATTTAGAGTGAAAAATGGTATTGTTTCGAACAAAAATATAAGATTATTTAATGACGAAGCATATTTATAAATATATTTAGTTGCATATTTAGGAATATACTTAAGAATATATTTATAACCAATTTCACAATAGTAATTTTTAATTATATTGCAATATATCTTTCTTTTAATCGTTGTACTATTGTTATATTATACAGATAAATGACACATTATTTCCTTTTTAACGTATTATTTATTCCTTTCATGTTAGTAAAAACGAAATTCTAAGTTTTACTAACATAGTGAAAAAATGAAATGCTCACCCGAAACTTATTCTTGTTAGTAGAAATAATAAGCATTCGCCATTACTATCGGAGTGTATGGTGGATTTAATGCTAATTATTATTTACGTGACTGCTCACGAAACAAAATACTTGATTTGCAGACAATCACTTGCTTAATTGATTCAGAATATGCTGAACTGACAGTGTTTCATTTCTATTGTGTTTGTATAAATTCGAATGGGCGACGCTATTGCATAAGATAGAAATTAGTAGGATAATATTTAGGAGCATTTTTAGGAATATATTTAGGAGTATATTATGGACTAATTTTTCAATAGTAAATTTTAATTATGTTTGTTAAATGATATTATAACATTCCCTTCTTTTCCTTTTTTACCGTTGTTACTTTATAAATATATATGATGTTTAATTATTTTCTTCGTGGCATTTTTTTTAATCCGTTCCATGCTAAAAATAAAAAAAAAACTCTTAATTTCTCTAAAATATTGAGAAAAAAAATTTTCTTCCGAAATTTAGTGCATTTTTAAGAAATTATATCACTTCTTCATTCTTTTCAGATTTCATATTAATTACCCTCTGCACAATTACCCCAGAAACAAAATATTAAAGTTGCAGACAATCATTTGTTTAGCTGATTTGGAATCTGCTGAACTGACAATGTTTCAACACAGAGTTAATTTTCAGAGTGAATTTTCATATAATTAACACAATAATATAAAATTGATGGGAGATTGTCGGATTTCAATTAGACGTTTGAATGTTGTTGAAATTGTTCCTAATACTTCGGTTAAAAAAACGAATTTAACTTCAGAAGTATATTTATAATTATAGTTCAACTTCATAAAAAAGTTTTCACAATATGTAATACATTATATTGTGATATATCTTTCTTTTATTGTTTGTATTAGTGTAACACTATATAGATGTCTGATACATTATTAATTTTTTAACGCATTATCATTGATCATTTTCGAACTATAAATAAGAAAATTCTGAATTTCATTAAAATAATGAAAAATTAAAATACTCTTCTGAAACTTGGTCCTCTTAAAAGAAATCAGCTTTCGTCGTTCTTATCTGATTTAATTCTAATTACTATTTAAACGGCTATCCCCAAAACAAGATACTTAATTTGCACAGCCATTTCACAATTGTTTTAATATATGTCCAATTAATTCGGAGAAATCTACAATATAAAAATCTGTGAGCGTATGTATGAACGCTCAAAAACTCTGAAACCGCAGGACGCAGCGCTACGAAATTTGGCACACGGGTTGCCGAAAGGAGACCCATAGACGATCGGGCTCAAAAATTAAAAAAAAAAAATAAAGAGGTTTTTTTATATATTTTTAAGCGAATGTTTGCCTTTTTTAATAATTTGGAAAATGCTTGTTGTTCTCGGACAAGAATACATATATCTAAGACTTATCTGGCATACTTCTGTTGCTACAATGACAAAAAATCATTAAAAACTACAAAAAAATTAATATATAAAAAACAAATTGAGATACAGCTTTCAAACTAATTGAATTTAAAAGTACATAGTTTTTGCTATGCGACGGTGTAAAATTTGAAAATGTACAATGATTAGATGTTTAAAATGTTTAGTATTGAAAGTGGCAAAACTGAAATTTCATTTAAATTTTGTTTATTGTTGGTCCAGGAATATTAATGTTTAATCCATGGCGTTCGTAATATATGACTCAATAATTACGGAAGCCATGGTTTGATCATCATAAATGATGTTTTAATAATCTTTAATTTTGCAAAAAATTAGAGATTATTTTATTGTTCTTAGTTACTACCTTTTTTAAAAAAATAAAAAGAAACATTTTATCACAAACATCAACAAAACATTTTATTCTCTCTTAGCCCAAAGATATCATTCTATCGTCTGCGGTTATGATAAATAAAATTTTATTTAAAAAATGCACAGTAATCAAAAAGCATTTTTCTGAATCGAATCGCAGGGCTAAGCATCTCTCGACATAGAACGGGCTAAAGAGCAAATCTCATCTATTAATGTTTGTTGAATTTTGATTGGGAGACATTACTGCTTCAATTAAAAATTAAATTTTACCGCGGGAATATATTCAGAAATATAGTCGGTTCACTGTCGCAAAAAGCCCTCTTTATATATTATAAACTATTTTGCAATATATCTTTCTCTTTTCAGTATGTTATTGCTGTACAATTATGATAAATGATTCATTATTTTTTAACGATTTTTTTTATCAATTGCATGCAAGAAATAACAAAATTCTTAATTGTACTAAAATAACAAGAAAATAAAATTATATTCTGAAACTTAGTTCTATTAAAACAAATAATAAATTTTCGTCCTTCTTATGAGATTTAATTCTAAATGCCATTTGCACGACTACTCTTGAAACAAGATACTTGAGTTGCAGACAGTTGTTTGCCTAATCGTTTCGAAGTCTTCTAAACTGACAATGTTTACAATGTTTCAATTCAGTGGTGACTTTTTAATTTCGATTGGTAGACGCTATTGCTTTGTATAGAAATTTAAGATTATTTAATATTAAGAGTATACTTAGGAATATATTTAGGAGCAGAATTAGGAATATATTTAGGAATATATTTATGAACAATTTCATAATAGTATTTCTTAATTATGTTTTATAAATCATTTTGCGATACTTATTTCTTTTATTTATTGTACGACTGTTATATCATACAGATAACTGATACATTATTGTTTTTATAACACATATTTCTTTAATCAATGCCATGCTAAAAATTCTTAATTTCATTAAAATAATGGAAAAATAAAATGCTTTTTTAAACTTAGTCCTGTTAAAAGAAATAATAAGTTTCGTCATTCATATCAAATTTAAAACTAAATACCATTTACCTGAGTACTCGCGAAACAAGATACTTGAATTGCAGGCAAATATTTGACTAATTGTTTCGGACTCTGATAAACTGACAATGTTTCAATTTAGTGGTAATTGTTTAATTTCGATTGGTAGACGCTATTGCTTCAAAGATACATTTAATATTATTTACAATTTGGAGTATATATCGAAATATTTTTAGGAGCATAGTTAGGAATGCATTTAGGAATACATTTAGGAATATATTTAGGATCGATTTCTCAGTAATTATTTTTAATTATGTTATTAAATTATACTGCTCTACTTCTTTCCTTTATTGGTTGTACTATTGCTATAGAATACAGATGACTGATGTCTTATTTATTTTTTAACACCTCTTTTTATCATTTTCATACTCGAAAAAAATAAAAAACTCAATTTTATTAAAATGATGGAAAAATAAATTGCTTTTTAGAGCTTAGTCCTGTTAAAAGAAGTAATAATAATTCATTATTCTTATCAAATTTAATGCCATTAATTACGATTTACATGACTACTCCCAAAATAAGATAAATGAGTTGCAGACAATCGTTTGCCTAATTTATTTGGAGTCAGCTAAACTGACAATGCTTCAATACAGTGGTAATTGTTTAATTTCGATTGTGAAACGCTACTGCTTCAAACAGAAATTTAAGATTATTTAATGCCGGAGCGTATTTAAAAATCTATTTAGGGAACTATATAGGAATATACTTAGGAAAATATTTAGGACCAATTTCACAATATTAATTTTTAATTATATTTATTCAATTATATTGCGATGATACCTCTTTTTTTAATTCATCATACCATTGTTATACTATACAGATAGCTGATACGATATTACATTTTTAACGCAATTTTTTTTATCAGTTGCATGCTAAAAATAACAAAATTCTTAATTTCATTAAAATAATGACAAAATAAAATTCTTTCCCGAACTTTGTCCTGGTAAAAGAAATAATAAGTTTTCGTCATTCATATCACATTTAATGCTAATTACAATTCACACAGCTATTCATGAAACAACGTACTTCAGTTTGCAAACAATCGTTTGTCTAATTAATTCGGAGTCCTCTGAAATGACAATGTTTCGATTGAGTGGTAATTTTAGAATTTCAGTTGAAAAACCTATTACTTCGAGCAGAAATCAAAGATTATTTAATGGTGAAGTATACTTACAAATGTACTTATGGGCATATTTAGTACTGTACTTAGAAATATATTTAGAATCAATTTCACAATAGTAATTCCCAATTATGTATATTACATTATATTGCGAAATATCTTTGTTTTTTTTTTCTTTCATTGTACTATATTTATACTGTACAGATAGCTAGTACATTATTTTAAACTCTTTTTTATAAGTTTAAAGTTAGAAATAGATAAAAATCTTTGTTTCATTAAATTAAAGAAAAAATAAAATACATTTGTGATCTTAATCCTGTCACAAGGTTGCGTCATTCATATCAGATTTAATGCTAAATACATTTTACACAACGACACCAGAAACAAGATACTTGAGTTGCAGACAATTATTTGCCAAACTGATTCGGAGTCTGCTCAACTGACAATCTTTTAATTCAGTCATATTAATTTTGATTGGTAAACGCTATTTCTGCTAATTGCAATTTACGATTATTTAATTGTAAGAATATATTTAGGATGGTATTTAGGGATATATTTAGAAACAATTTCACAATAATAAATCTTAATTATGATTGATAAAATATAATGCGATACAGTGAAATCTCCTACAACGGTCACTCCGAACAATGGTAACCTCTTAATACCGGTCACATATTAGTGTTACCGAATCCCTTTCTAAGGAATAACATTAAACTAAACCTCCAAACAACAAATTCCGAACAACGCCCACTCCATAGCATTTATTTTACTTGTTTCTATTTTTTATTTTTATGTCTTTATGTCTTTTTTTTTTTTTTTTTTTTTTTTTTTTTTAACCACAGCTGAGATTTTGAAGAATTTAAATGATAATGTGAAAGTTATTCGGAATAGAAAAAAAGCGTAAGTGCACAAAAACAATATAAAATGTACAAATGTGAAAGGACACAAATAGATAATATTAAACAAAGTAATTGAAAAGACGTTTCGAGGTGTAAATTTGGAATCTGAAACTAACAGTTGAAGAACTGGTTATGGTATGAGTGATAAGTTCCTATCGGAATGGCGTTATAACTGTTGAGAGAAAACTCTCCAAATTTCTGGAAAAATGTTGAAGGATAATGCTCCAAAATTGCCCAGAAACTGGGAAATAAAACAAAATTGTGCTCATTCTAAATCATAGCGAGTTCACATCAAATCTGTCAAAATGATTATGCATATGGAAAAAAAGGTATTCTTAAAAAAAAAAAAAAAAAAAAAAAAAAAAAAAAAAAAAAAAACTGAGAATAAGTTGTTTATTTAGTTTAAAATAATACTATAAAGTTTTAACTGTAAAAATAAAATAATTTAAGAAAAATACTTATAAAAATTTATCAATTTCTTGGTCCCACTGCCTTTTGGACAATTTTATGCATTTTGCAAACTCGAATGAAAATAACATTTATTTTATTAGGAATTCAGTTTAGAAACAGGCATTTATTAGATTTTTTCACCGCAAAAAATATTCACCTATTAAAAAGCAATGTAAAAATGTAAAAACGTCAGACAATTTAATTATTATAAGCAAATGAACAGAAGCAGTTCATGAACAGAAACGAAATGATTTAAAACCTAGTTGTGAACATTTGGTACCCACCTTAAAATATAAAATTTAGTTGAAAATCTGAGAATTATTATTGTCATTATTTTTATTATTATTATTTGACATTTTCCCATTATTAAACCGATATATAGATTTCATTTTTTTTTTCCTAAAAGTAGAAACACTTGTGTAGTAAATAAGAAATTTTCTTGAATAAGTTTTTCGTCATATTAATGCCAAAAATAAGAACATTCATAGATGTATTAAAAGAAAAAAGGAAATATTAAATATATGTGTAATACATCAAATCTCTGAAAAACATATGTTTTAGAAATTTTGATAGAATAAAAGAGTTTTGCAAAATATTTTTAATTGGGATTTAACTTTTTAATTTTTTAAAAGATAATCTTTTTTAAAATTTTTCATTCCCATTTTGCATTGCATAAATGATTTTTATCTCTTTTGTGCACGGTTTTTTATTTATTTATTTATTTTTATTTATTTATTTATTTATTTTGAGTTTCATAATTCACCTTTGGAATTCTAAAGGAATTACATGGAAATTAAATATTCGCCAACGGTTTAATCCTATTAGAATAAATAACACTATTCCGCCATTCTTTTCAAAATTAATGCTACTTGTTTATTACGATAAAATATACGAAACAAGATACTTGAGTTCCAGGCAATCTTTGTAATATATGACTATCTGATTAGGAGAGGGGTGATCTGTGGAATTTCTATTCCAGTGATGTTTACACGGTTAAAACTACAGGTGACACATTGCACCTTTAGAGGTGAGAGGCTTGTCTCACTGATGACATCCCTAGGGGAGCCAGAATGGCACCTTTAATTAGTGTGAAAAGATGGCACCCCTAATACAGAGAGTCCAATAATAAAAAATATATATAAACCGATTTTTAGACCGCGAAGGATTCGAACCCACAACATCTGATTTCAAACTGAATGCTCTAACCGTTCGGCCATAGAAATCACCTTCAAAGCCTCCCAGAAATCTTCAAATGTCCTGAAATTCAAAGGTTGCTTTATATAAAAAGCTCGCCAAAAGTTAGCCATCCAAAGTTCTAAACGAAACTGGTATAGCGCATGTGCGGTGATAGTCTTCGTAGGGAGAAATTGTTGTTTTGATCCACCAGTGACGGTGAGTTGAAGGGAAAGGACACGCGTCAGAGAGCATACGCAAATGACTAAGCGGTGAAAACCTCCCAACGGTATGCATTGCACGGCACAGCGTGAATCAACCAGTAGGGGGATCAAACGGCTCCCGAAACACATTTTCAAGTCCACGGGTGTCGAATGGTAACACCTTTTAACCCTTGGGCGCCAAATGCAACTAGTTAGTAACCTTTATTTTTAACAGGGTGTATAAGTTCGAATTGAAGCAGTGTTGCTTCAGTTTGTTTTGGTTTATTTTTGTCGGCCGATTATCTACACCAGGGATATAGGACCAGAGGAGAGTGCAATTCGTGGGGGGGGGGTCTTTCTAAGGGAACCTAACCCGTATTCATGCAAGGTTCGAAGTCACGAAAACTCCGAACGATTAGGCCGACAACCGCGACTGGATTCGAACTCAGCACCTGCCGTCTACCAGTTGAGAGGTCAGAACATCTCGACCACTGGTGGGGGCAGTGTTGCTTCAGATTTAAAATAATAATAATAATAACTGTTTAATACAGGGATATTTATGAGTATAATATTTCATTTTCCCTGCTTTACTACAGAGTTGATCGTTATTAATTATATACAGTAACTTTTTTTAATTAAATTGGCGCTAAAAATATCAACAGACATAATAGGATTGAAAGAAGAATAAAATAGAATATTTTCATAAGATTTAATCCTTTTAGAAAAATTTTCATTAATTTTTAATAATCAAGCGAAGTCTATTTCATTTTAAGTCTAGACAATATTGCGTCAGATAAAAAAGGAAAAATTAATACGGAGATCTTTATGAATGCAATTTTTCAAATTTACTGTTTTAAAACTGAGATGATCTTTATTAATTTCCTGCAAGAAATTTTTATTCATATTGACACTAGAAACTATAAAATTTTTAATAGGAATGAATAAACGATGAAATGAAATATTCTTTTAATATTTTATCCTCTAAGAGTAATCTAACATTATTATTTTAAACATTATTATTTTTAAAAATTATGCAATATCTTTTTCACATTAAAAATCATTGTTCTTTATAGAAAATGAATTTTAATAAGGGTATATTTATGAGTGAATTTTTTCAATTTCATTATTTTACTGCTGATTTGATAGTTATTAATAATAATAGGTTAATTATAGATATAATTATAGCATAATTATAGCAATAGGTTTTTAATCTGATTGACTCAAGAAATAACAGCATGCGTATTTGGATTGAAAGAAGACTAAAATGAAATACTTAAAGTATGCGCAACACACGGAATAAAAGAAAAATGTGTGACTTAGTTTTTTTAAACATTGGTGGAAAAATTATAGTTTGGAATTAGATTTTAACAGGTATATAACATTTTATATATATATTTATTTCAATAAGTAGTCTTTTCTTACAACTTTATTCTCGTTTTCTATTGCATGCATTTTGTTTTACTTTTTTGGGCACAGTTTTAATGCGTTACGTAACTCACATTCTGAATAATACAGAAAGAAGAAGAAAATATAATGTTCACCAACGGTTTAATTCTGTTAGAAAAAATAACAATCTTCCATTGTTCTTATCTTAGAATATTTAATACTGGGATATTTATAGGTGTAATTCTTCAATTTCTTTTTTTTACTGATAAATTTATCGTTATTAGTTTTATGCAGGGAATTTACAGTCCGATTGATGACAGAAATTTCCGCATTCATACTTGGAATGTAAGAAGAATAAAATAAAATATTTAAAATATGTGCAATATTCGAAATATTTGAAATATGCGTATCATATATGACATATTTTTTTAGAAACATTAATGGAATTAAAATGCTTCGCTTTGTAATTTTAACTAGTATCTAACATGTTATCTATTTTTTATTAATAAATAATCTGTTGTAAAATCTTCCATACCATTTTCGTTTGCATAAGCCATTTTCATCTCTTTTGGCTACGATTTTGTGTGTTTGTGTGTGTTTCGAAACTCGCATTCGGGATTATAAAGAAAGAAGAAGAAAATAAAATATTCGCCAACAGTTTGATCCTGTTAAAAGAAATAACACTCTTCGGTAATTCTTATCATATCAAATGCAACTGATTACTTACAATACAATCCTCAAAACAAGATACTGAAGTTCCAGATAATCCTCCTAATGCATGCCAAATTGATCAGGAGAGGGGTGAACTGTGTAAATTTCTTGCAAATGGTGTTTATATAAGTTCGAATGGAAGCACTGTTACTTGAAATTATAAAAAGTGAATATTTAATACAGGTATGTTTATAATTTAATTTTTCAATTTCACTGTTTTGCTACAGAGTTGATAGTAGTAAGTTTTCTGCAATAAGTTTTTAATCAGTTTGATGATGGAAAAGATAGCCCTCATGACTAATTTCAATAATTAATTTAATTGCAATACTTTATCCTCTTTGAAGAACGTTTCATTATTTCTAAAAACCTTGTAATGTTTGTTTCGTTTTAAGTTTGGACTCTGATGCATTTACTCTTGTATCAAATGAATATTTGATACAAGAATATTTAAGAATGTAAATCTTTAAATTAACTGAATTTCTACAAAGTTCGTCGTAATTAATTCTCTGCAGTGAATTTTTAATCATATTGACGCAAGAAATAACAACGTTCATAATTGAATTTAAAGAAGAATAAAATGGAACACTATTATAAGATTTATTACTCTATGAAGAATATTACATTATTTTTAATAATCTAGTGATGTCAGTTTCACCTTATTTTTGGATGTTGTTGCTTATAAAAAATGAATACTTGATACGGGTATATTTATAAGCGTAATTTTTCAATTTCAGTGTTTACGGCGAAATTGCTCATTATTAATATTCTGTAATAAGTTTTAAATCTGATTGTCTATAGAAATATCAACATTCATAATTGTATTGAAAAAAGAATAAAATAAAATACTTAAAATATGTGATATACGAATTATGGGAATCATATGTGATATACCTTTTAAAAATATTAATAGAATAAAAAAGCTTCGCTTAGTAATTTTAACTAGTATTTAACATTTTATACACTCTAAAAAATAAATGTGTAAATTTACACACAAAAATGTGTAAATCGATGATAGAAAAACGACATGTCTATATGTGTAAATTGGTGTGTAAATTGCGCCAAATGTGTAAATTTAAAAATATACATTTTAATGTGCAATTTGATGATAAGTCCAAATGTGTAAAACTTATCTGATAACTCTTGAAATACACACTTTAATGTGTAAGTTGCACTGAAATACACACATTTCTGTGCAATATTTTTACACATACATATGTGTAAAATTCTGTTTTTACACATATTTTGTGTAATAGGAACATACACATAATCTTGTGTAATATGCAAAATACGCATATTTTTGTGTTATATGCAGAATACACAGGTTTATGTGTTAATTAAAATAGCAATTAAAATAGCAAATAAAGCCTTTGTGCACAAATGTTTAAGGATAGAGAGCCAACGAATATAAATACACAAATAAAGTATGAGAAGGTAGCAAATAGCTATTTCGAATCTACTAACGAGATTCTTCATCAGTGCAATACTTTTAGCTCGCTGAGTTTTGCACTGATGAAGAATCTCGTTAGTAGATTCGAAATAGCTATTTGCTACCTTCTCATACTTTATTTGTGTATTTATATTCGTTGGCTCTCTATCCTTAAACATTATGTGTTAATATTCTGTTCTTACACATAGGTATGCGTAACATGCAAAACATACACTTTTGTGTAATATTTAAAATACACAGATTTTTGTATACAGAGATTTACCTTATGCTTTGATATGTAAATTCTAAAAAAAAAGTTTTCATGATCACGGCGACTGCGGGTACTAAGTATTTATATAAGTACAAACGCATCTAAAAAGTATCTTATTTGAGCGGAAACAGCTCAAACAAGAAGTCATACTGAAATTTTCCATAAGAAGAAACAAAATTTCTAGAATTCAAATAGTTTCGGTCTGGCCGAATTTTCAGCAGCATTTTTGCCGAAAACGAATTTTCGGTGAAACTCGGATTTTTGGCCGAACACGATAACGAATTTTCGGTCGATTTCTAGTAATGACAATAAATGTAACAAAGATAATTTTTACATTTTTATGTGTAACACGCCAATTCGTGTAACTCCAAATATTTTATACATTTACACATCTGTCTGAGTTTAGGAAGCGGTAACGAATTGCATATTTGACTTCATAAGTTATATACACATAAAAACAGCTAAATTTTTGTTCAAAGTGTGTAATTTTTATGACAAGCATGTAATTTTAGAAATTTACACACATGTTTGTGTACACATAAATATGTTTAAAATAGAATAACTCATCAATTTGTGTAAATCTAACCATTTTTCTACATTTACCACTTATCTGGGTATTTCAAGTGATAACAAATTACACATTTATTTTAATATGCTAAATACACATAAAAACAGGTAAATTTCAGAAAAATATGTGTAAATTTTACGAGAGGTGTGTAATTTTATAAATTTACACATATATACGGGTAAAATTAGCTGATTTACAGATTTATTTTTTAGAGTGTATACATTGTTTATTAATAAGTAAACTGTTATAAATCTGTAACCTGCATAAACAATTTTTTACCTATTTTGTACACGATTTTTTTTTTGTGTTTCGTAACTTGCATATTGAATTATAAAGAAACAAGAAGAAAATAAAATATTCGTCAACAGTTTAGTAATTTTAAAACAAATAACAATTACTAATTATTTACAATACAATCCTCAAAACAAGATACTTAAGTTCCAGATAATTTTTGTAATGCACGGCAAATAGATCAGGGGAGAGGTGAACTGTGGAAGTTCCAGGTCAGTGGTTTTTTATATAAGTTCGAATAGAAGCACTGTTACTAAAGATAAAGAATCGATATTTTAAAAAATGAATTTTATTAATGTAATTTTCCAATTTCGCTGTTTTGCTACAAAGTTGGTCGTTATTAATTTCCTGCGGTAAGTTTTTAATCAGATTGATGCTAGAAATTATAGCAATCATGAATGGATTCAAACTAGAATAAAATGTAATATTTTATACCATTTAATATTCTTAGAAGAAATTGTCATTATTTTTAATAATCTTATAAAGTCTGTTTCGTTTTAAGTTTTCGCACTGCTGCATCGGATATAAAATAAGTATTTGATACGAGGATATTTATTAATGTATTTTTTTTTAATTTCCTGTTTTACTACAGGTTTATCACGATTATTTGTTTTGAGGTAAATTTTTAATCAAATTGATGCTAGAAATATTAACAGTTAAAATTGGGTTGAGAGAAGAATAAAATAAAATATTCTTATAAAATTTAATCCTCCAAGAAGAATCTTTCATTAATTTTAATATTCTCTTGATGTCTGTTTGATTTTAAATTGGGATATTGTTGCTTAAAGAAAATGAATATTTAATACGATATATTAATGAGCGTAATTATTCAATTTTCTTGCTTTACTGCGTTAATTATTGTTTTTAATTTCATGCAGTAAAATTTTAATCTGATTGACGCTAGGAATACCAGCAATCATAATTGTATTTAAACAAGAAATAAATGAAACATTTAAAATTTGTGTAATATATATAATATGTGATATATTTTTTAGAAATATTGATAGAATAAAAAAGTTTCGAAAAGTATTTTAACTAGTATTTACTATTTTTTAGATTTTTTTCCAATAAGTAATCTTTTGTAAAAACTTTATTTCTATTTTCTATTGCATAAACAATTCTTATAACTTTTGAACACGGCTGTTATATGGTTTGTAACTCACATTCGTAATTTTAAAGAAAGAAATGCATAATAAAATCTTCTCCAAGGGTTTAATCCTGTTAGAAAAATAACAATCTTCCGACATTCTTATCTGATTTAATTGTCCTGATTATTTACAATAAAATCCCAGAAACAAGATCCGTGAGTTCCAGACGATTCTTATTATGCATGTCGAATAGATCAGAGAACGATGAATTTTGGAAGTTCCAATCCAGTGGTGTTTACAAATTTGAAATAAGAGCACCGTTGTTTCATATGGGAAATGAATACTTAAGTGGACAGTGGTCGTTAAAAGTATTTTTTTTCATTTTGCAATGAATTGTATGAAACTTTTTCACACATAATAATTCATACACTTTCTAAGTAAATTAATCAATTTTAATAATACATTCGTTTTTTGAATATGTCACTTAATCATTCTAAATTTAAATTCTCATGCGTATTATGTTAGGCTTTAGAAACCAAATGTTTTGTTATAAGATAGACTTATAATATTGAATCAAAAGTTAGTATGAATTATAAATTTATACTAATGTATTTAGAAAAAAAAAATAAAAAACTGCCAATATTTGCACTCTCACTTGAAATTTCAAGGAAGAAAACTATATAATTATCAAATTTCCCTTTTACATTGTAAAAAGGGGGAAAAATTGCAAAATTATTAATATTTTTCTAGTGGAAGCTAAGATTTTCAAAAAAAAAATTGCAATGGTAACAACAATAAATGCACGTAAGATTACTAAAACTTTTTTCGGAAACTATGATGCCTATCATTTTTAATCTAACTTCAACACGTTTTACAGATAATCTTTAGTAACGTTTTTGTAGCATTAATAGATTCGTTTGTAAAGATACAAATTTTTGTTTTTTTTCAGAAACTAGACTTGTAGATTTATAAATTTTTCTGTACAGTGTAAAGATACAATTTTAATAAGCATAATGATTTGTGTAATTTTACACATGTAAAATTACAAATTTCACAGACTAATGTATGCATATTTATACTAAGCTTTGGAATACAACATATTGAGAAATATAATACTTAATATTATACGAAATTGAATAAAAATTAAAACGCATGGAAAAATATTAATATACTAACTCAACGAAAATTCTCCTTTTGAAAAACAAGATTTTAAGTTTCATTTTTATTGTAGCTGAATAACTAACCAAGTGTAACCAAATTGAAATAGTAGTTACATTTCAATTAATCTTTGCAATCGATTGCGATTTTTTGTAAATGATGCAGTTAAGTTTATAGTATATTAATAAACAATATATATATATATATATATATATATATATATATTGAGTTTTTGCCGGATTAAAGTTACGGTCCCTTTGATGTGAGGATATTTATGAGTGTGGTTTTTCATTTTCATTATTTTGCTACAGAATTAATCAATATTAATTTTCCACAGTGAGTTTTAATCAAATTGTCACTAAAAACAGCATTCATAACTGGATTGAAAGGGGAATACAATGAAATATTGTTATAAACTTTATTTTTGATGATTTTTAATAAATTGTGATGTTTGTTTCATTTTAAGTTGGAACAATGTTTCATAGCATGGAAAATGGATACTTAAAATCAGAAGGATATTTAGGAATATTAATTTTCCTCACCATTGTTCTGAAATGCAGATAATTATTATTTCTTTTTTTCAGCATCCATAAAACAATTTATTTGCAATAAATAGCATAATTTAAAATTGCATATGCAGAATAAGGAAAGATAATACCGATCTAATATTTAATTCTTAGAAAACTATTTTTATAATAAAAAATTTCTGAGAATAAAGCTTTTCATAATTTTTTTTTAAAAAACAATAGTTTTAAAATTAAAATTTGTCATTTTCATTTTCACATCAGAAATTTTACTTAAAAATAGAGATAGAAATTAAACAAAATTTTCAATTAAATATACACATTGTAGCCGACATATAAGTCAAAAGAAATTAATTTTGACCATGAATTAGTTTTCAAGTCCAATTTAATTTTGTACATATTTTTTGAACAATACTTTCGATCCGTAGACTTATTAAAAAACTGTTTAATATATCACGTTAAAATCTCTTGTGATATTAGAAAACACGCTATTTCAGAATTGTGAGAAGCGATTTTCATTTTGGCTTAACAGAAATAAAGTAAAAAATATAGTACTTGAAACTTAAAGATTCTTAAATATTTTAATAACATATTTTTCATTATTTTTTTTCTTTTTTATTCTGACCTAAAATGTTAGATAGTTTTAAAGTAACAATTCAGTTACTTAATTTTGAACAGCTTCAATTGTTAACATAAAATTGAATTTTAGAAAAGTTTAACAGAGCATAAAAAGTCATATTTGTAAAAAATCCAAGTATATGCAATGCAGGCCTATTTCTATATATAAATACCAACAGTACACAAGTTTATTAAAACCCTGCACCATAATTTTTAAGTCCATAATCTTTTAGCTTTAATTTTAAGGCCGATAGTCAAAAACTAAAAAAAAATGAGTTATTTTATGTTAATCAAAGTAAGAAAACTAAAATTATTACATTTTTGCCAACGAGAAACGATTTTAGTGATTAATGTGACATAAATGTCTGGGTTTCTGAAGGAGACAGAAGGGGTTTCTGACATCATCTTCATTGACGAAAATTTTTCACTTCAAGAAATTACGTAAAGTGTCTCTTTAGGTGGTATTTTTTCAAGTGCTAGTCGGTTTGATGCTAGTGAGTACGATGAGTGTGAAAATGTTTCGTAGGCCAACGAGTGTGACATTTGGAGATGGGCTTTATTGGGAATCTGTGTTTGAGATTGCAGAAAATCACATGTTGTTGGTATTTTACCATCTGGATTTAGAATCGAATGTATGAATGCGATTTTTATTTTTTTTATGAGTATATAAAAATACAAATAAAGATGCCGAAATTTTGTGCGGCGTACGGATGCACAAGCAATTAGAGTTACAAACACTGCGAAGAAAATAATATTTCTTTTCATTGCTTTCCATTAAAAAAGATGATATTTTAAAACGGTGGTTAGCGAATTTAAAACGGGAAAACAACAAGAAAACTAAAAGGAAACATTCAGACATTTGTTTTAGAAATTTTGAAGAAGGTTTTTACCTCTATCAGAGCTTAACAAATAAAAGACTAATGAAAAACTATGCATTATTTTTAAGAAATCAGCTCTTACGGATGCTGCAATAAATAAAATATTCACTTAGTCCATATTAAATTTAAAGTCTTATATAGTTCGTTTTCAACATTTTTTTCAACTAATTTTTTTTAAAGGAAGCTCACTTTCCATGATGTTTATTTGATTCGTTTATCAGCAATATATATGAATCAATGGTCACTTTGGTCAATGTCTTTTGACGGTAATGGTTCATCCAAAATAGATGACATTTTACATGTGCAGCAATAAATAACATTTCGTTTATTTAAACTGGAAGTAAATAGCATATGTGTAATAAAAAGAAGGAATCAGATGATATGCGAAAAAAGAAGAACATGTAAAACAAACAAATATAAACACAGCAGGGAGGTCACATGATGGTGGTTTATAACGTCACGCCGATAAAGCCAATTATGTGATGTTTGTTGTTGTTCAACACGTTCAAAAATGACTTATCTAGTTTTTTTAGCCTTTACAGTTAATTACATTAATGTTTCGCGCAGTTTGTTCTGCACTGCGTCCGAGTTTAAGGCTACAGTGTTTGGTAGTGCATCAAGTGTAACTGTTTGAGAGTCAATGATGGGACGTGTGTTGTCGTCCAACTCATGCGGCACCTACATATCTTGTTTCTTCGCTTTTCTAAGTTACTTTAACATGAGAAAAATAATGGAATAGTCAACACTGCGTTTATTTGCAAATTCTCAAGTTTTTTTTTTCCACCTTTTAAATTTGATGATCATTTGCACCATCAACAGCAGAAAGAAGCCAGTGAGCACCATTTTCTAGAAAGTCGAAATTTCGTCAATCAAATACTGAACTTCGCTTATGTGTGCACCTACTCTCGCTCCAAATTTCATTAAAAGTTCGCGCAGTTTGTTCTGCACTGCGTCCAAGTTCAAGACCGTAAAAATAAATTTTATGTTTTTTAAATTTTATCGTTTTGTGTTAACATTCAAACTTTTGCTATCCATCAACTCCTTCCGCCCTAATGTTTTCAGAGATGTATGCAACTAGCCACCAGAATTGTCGCAGTTTGTTTATAGAAATTTTGAATTCCTACAACAAAAGTTTAATTAATATAGATGTTTTTACTTTATTTATGGGAAATCAATGGAATTGTTAAGCAAAAATAAAAGTTTAAACTTTCTGTTTAAAATCCGGAATGACACAGAGCTCAAAAGCTTAAAAAGCAAAAGAAAATTAAAACAAATTATTTGCAAAGAAAATGTTTAATGTATGCTCTATGATGAATTATACATACAACTAGTCAAGTATTATGTATGAAATTCCTTATAAAATAAGTGACTTCGTAAAATCATGCATTATTTTTGCACCAAACTAATTTTTGTTTTAATCAATTTTGCGATAGAATAAACAACATTCGTAATTTAAAGTAAATAAGAAGAAATAAAGTTTCCTTCTAAAATTTAATCCTGTTTGAAGGAATACCAATCATCCATCATTTTTATCATATTTAATATAACAGACAATTTAAAGATATCTCGCTAAACAAGGTACGTGGGTGTCGAACAATAGTTGTTCATTATGCCTAATTAATCCGTAGAAAGTAAAGCAGTTGAAGTTTAAATCCTGTGTGGTTTTTTGAATTTCGAATGCGGGGAATTATTGTTTGGTATAGTGAATGTTTAAAGATTGGAAGCTGTTCAAGAACATTGTTTCTAATCAAAGTATTGAAGTCTTATTAATATTTTCAAAACTCCAATGTAATGTTTAGAAAAAATAACTGTAAATTATAGACAAACCATTTTTGGAGATAATAAAGAAGAACGATTTTACAAATACAGTAACTTTCTTCAGTTGAAACTTTTTAACAGTATATCTTAATCCTTATTTTAGATATATATATATATATATATATATATTATTTCATAGTAAAAAAAATTTGATAAAGTAACGTTTAGAAAATAATATTTTCAAAATTTCTTTTTTGCTGTTACATTTTTTTGAACTCATCGATTTAGTTATTATTAGCATTTTTTATAAATACCTTTTCTTTTAATACATACACTGAACAGAATTAATTTATATCTGCCGGTAGAGTTTTTCGTTTGTGAATACAAATAATGAAAGTTTCGTCCTAATGTACTAAAGCATAACATTTTCAACCATATTTTTGGAAAATATACGAGATTGTAAGCAAATATTGTAAATTATGCCTTTTTCTTCTGAGAGGCTTGCACCATCGAAAACAAACTTTGATAGTGTTCATTTAATTCCTAACGAGAAGCCTGAAAACGTGGCACCACTGTTCAGCTTTCAGTTCGTCCGTCTTCCGCATGTATCAGAGAAAAACTGCCGAAATGAAGCATTTGAAATTTAAAATATATAATTGTTGCATAATTTTGTCAAGTTGATTCAAATTTTATAAAAAACGGATGTATAATTTAATTACATGGAGAATCAAAATTAATCCGTTACATTATGGCCGATGGGAAAAAAGTATTTTCAAGTGCATTTTGTAATGATGTTACACTCTTTTGAACAAAATAAAAACTGATATGCATCTATGAAGTATACATTACAATATATATTCTGTACATCTATGGTGTAAAAAAATATATGTTATTAATTTACAGGGCAACACAAATTTTTCCATTACATAATGGTATAAGAAAAAACATTGTTTGCGGCGCGTTTTAAGAACATTAAACTATTTTACATTTTAAGAAATTTATAAGCATTGCTGAGATTTATTAAGCAAAAGTTGTATCCTGTATAACATAAAGCAGATAGTATTTACAAGAGCACACAAAAGTTTTTGCCGATTATACGTTCCCCGAATTACTGTATGCTTTTACACCAAAATCTGAATATTTTTAAGACTACATTACAATAAGACAGGTAGGACAGAATAAGGTAGGGCAGAATTTGCTACGCTTGAAGTGCAATTTTCGTCTTTTTTTACTCTCCTCGTTTAATAATTTTGTATCTTTCTCTATCTAATATTTTATGAACGATCGCGAGAGAAGAAATCTGTAATGAGCCCCTTCTCTGTAAGAAATATTTCGGTGGAAGCGCTAGCACAATATGTCTTTGAAAAAATGGATGAGATCATTTTCATATGTTTTCACTCAAGTCATCAAATAGTAAAAGAATGTAAACATGCTAACATTATAAATTATTACATCATACATTAATTATTATTGTCAAATATAAATTATTACTGCCAAAATATTTTTAAGCAATAATATTACTCAAAATATTTTAATATATGAGAAACTTTTAAAGTTTATAATTCCAGAAAGAAAAAGTTAGACTCAAGTTTTTCGCAAATGTGGATGTAATCTTTAAATATTATTGTTATCATACTAAGACCTTGTTTAAATCAAAAATAACTTTCATAGCATAATATTCATAATAATATTCATTTAAAGAGAATATGTTTTTCGACTGTTTTTAAATCGATATTTTTAATTACCTGATGACAAGTTCAAAGATTACTGCAAGTAAAATTTGAAAAAACATATTTTTTCTAATAAAAATTTCTTTTATCTGCAACAATAACAAATAAAGCCTTTGTACAAAAATATTAATTGTAAAAAAAAATGGTAAAGTTGTTGTTTTTTAGCACGCTGTGCTTGCATTGAAGAAGAATCTAGCTTATGGATCCAAAACAGTTTTTTGTTGCTTATTTATATATTTTTTCTGCATTTTTAAAAGTTGGTTTTTTACTACTAATTTCTATTTTTTCGTCGTATTGGTACTATAGTAAATATTGACAGGTCAAGACCGCTATAATAAGAATCCGCATTATCCAAAACTCAAAAGGCTCTTTTCGTGAAGTATCAGACCTGATAACAGGTTGACTGTAAAATTCAAGCAAGAATTTTGATTAACTTAGCACTTTGCAAAAATTCTTGGATATTAAGGTAGTTTTTATTACAAAAGGTAAAAAAACTACCTATTCAACCGTCCGGTGAAAAACGCTTCCGGAAAATTTTTGTATATTTATACTGATCATTACCCCCAGACACCAAAAGCACCCTCCGTTTAAATGTTGACATACATATATATATCATATTTGTCATGTTGTAACTATCATATTTATGAACCAATTTGAATGAAATAATTTGATTTGATTGTGTGATTGAAATTATTTGAATGTGTATGTAGCATACATTAATGTCTCGACCGAGCTCGTTGGCCAACTTCATCCGCCATATTGTTTCAAAATTGCAGCTATTTAAACTTCAAAAAAATTTAAATTTTAAAATTAAGTAAAAAAAAATTAGGAATTTTGAAATATTTTTCTTCTATGTGTTTGATCGATACAAATATCCCAGACTATTTTTTTTTATCTCTATTTTAAAAAATGACTGAGCTATAGTGCTCTGAATTTCTAGTGTTGCTGATTTTTTGAAACTGTTTAATATTTGTCGCGTGATTATACGTGTATTTATGAACCGATTTTGAGTAACTTGGTGTGTAGATAGTTTATACTGATGTCTAAACCAAGTTTGTTGACCAGCTTCCCGAAACATTTAACATGGCAAACATTTAACTTTTTTTTAAAAATTAAATTTCAAAATTGAATATAAAAAATTAGAAATTGAAAGATATTTTTCTTTTATGTGTTTGACTTTGATACAAAGATTCCAGAACATTTTTTGTTTCGTCTATATTTAAAAAAACGGCTGTGTTATAGCAATTTGAATTTCTTTTGTGGCTGACATTGTGAAATGTGTTTTGTCACGTGACAGCACACGTATTAATGAACCAATTTGTATGTAACATGATGTTTACATAGAACATAAAAATCAATGGACCGAGTTCGTTGGCAACTTTATACGACATGTTGTTTCAAAAAGGAGGCCATTTGAATTTTTTATTTAAAATTTAAAATAAAATACAAAAAAAAAAAATCAGAAATTGGAAAAAAAGTCTTACGTTTTTGACTTTGATACAAATAATTCGGAGCATTTTTTCTTTTGTCAATATTTTAAGTAATGGCTAAGTTGTAGCACTTTCAATTTCTGGTGTGGCTGACATTTTGAAATGATCTGATTTTTGTCTCGCGATAATTTACACATTTGTGAACGATTTTAGGTATAACCTGTTGTGTACAACTTCATCAACAACTGTGTGGTCAACTTCATCCGTCATCTTGTTGCAAAATAGAGCCATTTAAAATAATCGAAAAACTTATAAATTTATAAAATAATATGCAAAATAACAGAAATATATAAAAAAAGTTTTTCCTGAAGTGTTTGTCCTTGATACAAGGATTACGGAGCATATTTTGTTTTGACATTATCTTTAAAAATGTCTTATGTATAACAATTTGAATTTATAAAGTAAATGGCATTTTCAAAAAATTATTAACCTGCGACAGCCCTAGCATTTTTCAACCAATTTCGATAGTATCAAGTATGTGCACAAGATTTACTAAGATCTCGATCTAGCACATTGGTTAATTTCACCCATCACGTTTTTCTTGATTTTTTTTTTTTTTTTTTTTTTTTTTTTTTTTTTGTAATGGCAGACATTTTAATATATCTCCGAATTTGGTGATCAAATGTAAATCATTTTAAATAAAACCAGCTTGTATAAAGTTGATTATTTTCTTGAAATTCCCATTCATATTCCGTATTGACAAAAACGAATATTAAATCTTCTATAAATGCTTTTCACTAATTTGAGTTTTGTATATTTAAATAACATAACTTATTATTATTATTATTATTTATGAAAGCTCTTTTTTCCTCTCGGAATTGGCCGGAAAGACTTTTTCAAATCAGCCGGATATTTCATTTGTTCTATAGCTCAATATAAATAGTTTGTTTTATTAATTGTTTGCTGCATTTATGTATTTATTTAAAAAGAGTTAAACGACAATTTTTCCTACATAGCTTCAGAAATGTTTATGGTCAGAGGATGGTTTTTGATTAAGAAAATTTTAAAAGATTAAATTATCCCACTAACGCTCATGACAATCATATATGCTAACGACAGTGTTTCGAATTCATGGGATTTATTACTTTTGATAATCCAAATTCAGGCAAGAAATTTAAAATGACAATATTTGTATAACTGACATATTCTATATTTAAATAAAGTAAATTTTACTATTAAAAATTTCTGGTATGAATTCAGATTTTCTGAACTACAAATTTCTATAGCGGATTCTTCTGTTGGAATCATAAGGTCATACCATGTTATATTTTCTATAATTTTATCTATTTTTAATTTGTAGTTTTCTTTTAATATTATCCAATATTTATTTCCGAATACCGGAAACATCCAATATTAATTTTACTACAAAACAAAAGCATTTCTAATTCTAGTATTTAAAATATATAAATGAAAAAGTGTGTGTGGCACTCGGGGACTGCCGCGGTAAAGCTATTTCATAGCATTTATTATCAACTTATGCAAAAATACCGCGTCAATGTATGCCGAAGTCTATCGAAGGATACCGTGCCGAAGTCTGTCGAACTGAAACGTCGTTAGCCGGAGCGTTAGGAATTTTCTTGTTACGGAATTTCTAGATTCGGTCGCCGCGCTCAAAGCCCGCGATAATAGCTATGCAATAGCTTAATAAATTACCAAACAAAAAATGGTCGCGCTACGAAAATTAGATCGCGAGTTATAAGCATCTTAAATTTTTCGACCCTCACAGTGGGGGGGGGGGTCTCTTGTCACCACAAATTAACACTGTCTCATAATAAATTACCAAAAAAATTTGGCCGCGCTACGATAAGTATATCGCGAGTTATAAGCATTTTAAATTTTTCGACCCTCACCATGGGGGGTCTCCTGTCATCCTATCACCAAAAATTAACACTGTCTCATAATAAATTACCAAACAAAATTTGTCCGCGATACGAAAATTAGATCGCGAGTTATAAACATTTTAAATTTTTCTACCCTCACCGTGGGGGTCTCCTGTCACCAAAAATTAACAATGTGTCATAATAAATTACCAAACAAAAATTGGCCGCACTACGAAAATTAGATCGCGAGTTATAAGCATCTTAAATTTTTCGACCCTCACGGTGGGGGGTTTCCTGTCACAAAAAAATTAACACTGTCTCATAATAAATTACCAAACAAAACTTGGTTGTGCTACGAAAATTAGATCGCGATTTATAAGCATTTTAAATTTTTCGACCCTCACCGTGGGGGTCTCCTGTCACCAAAAATTAACACTGTCCCATAATAAATTACCAAACAATATTTTGCCAAGCTACCAAAATTAGATCGCGAGTTATAAGCATTTTAAATTTTTCGACCCTCACCGTGGGATGTCTCCTGTCACCAAAAATTAACACTGTCCCATAATAAATTACCAAACAAAATTTCGCCGTGCTACGAAAATTAGATCGCGAGTTATAGGCATTTTAAATTTTTCGACCCTCACCGTGGGGGGTCTCCTGTCACAAAAAATTAACATTGTCTCATAACATACTGCGAAACAAAATTTGGCCGCTCTACGAAAATTAGATCGCGAGTTATAAGCATTTTAATTTTTTCGATCCTCAATGTGTCGGTTTTCCTTTAACCAAAAATTAACACTGTCTCATAATAAATTACCAAACAAAATTTGACCGCGCTACGAAAATTAGATCGCGAGTTATAAGCATTATAAATTTTTCGACCCTCACCGTGGGGTGTCTCTTGTCACCAAAAATTAACAGTCTCATAATAAATTACCAAACAAAATTTGGCCGCGCTACGAAAATTAGATCGCGAGTTATAAGCATTATAAATTTTTCGACCCTCACCGTCAGGTGTCTCCTGTCACTAAAATTTAACACTGTCTCATAATAAATTACCAAACAAAATTTCGCCGTGCTACGAAAATTAGATCGCGAGTTATAGGCATTTTAAATTTTTCGACCCTCACCGTGGGGGGTCTCCTGTCACAAAAAATTAACATTTTCTCATAACATACTACGAAACAAAATTTGGCCGCTCTACGAAAATTAGATCGCGAGTTATAAGCATTTTAATTTTTTCGATCTTCAATGTGTGGGTTTTCCTGTAACCAAAAATTAACACTGTCTCATAATAAATTACCAAACAAAATTTGACCGCGCTACGAAAATTAGATCGCGAGTTATAAGCATTATAAATTTTTCGACCCTTATTGTGGGGTGTCTCCTGTCACCAAAAATTAACAGTCTCATAATAAATTACCAAACAAAATTTGGCCGCACTACGAAAATTAGATCGCGAGTTATAAGCATTTTACATTTTTCGACCCTCACGGTGAGGGGTCTCCTGTCACCAAAAATTACATTGTCTCATAATAAATTACCAAGCAAAATTTGGCCGCGTTTTGAAAATTAGATCGTAAGAAACATAAGTGTTAGACTTGATATCCTAATATCTGAAAAATACCGCGTCAATGTCTGCCGAAGTCTACCGAAGGATACCGTGCCGGTGTTTGCCGAACTTAAACGACGTTAGCCGATGTGTTAGGTTTTTTTCGTTACGGAAGTGTTAGGTTTTCTCGTTACGGAATTTCTAGCTTCGGTCGCTGCGCTCAAAGACCGCGATAAAAGCTATGCAATAGCTTAATAAATAAGTAAAAGAAATCTTTATTTTCAGAACATTTTGTAATTTTTAGATTTCTTTCAAATGTATTAGATTAAATTCGCGAAAAAAAATAAAGAAAAATAAACGTTCAGTAGTGGAAACATTGTGAAAATGGTAAATAATGAAAATAAAATGATGATTTATTATTTTTAAACACTTATAATTATGTTTAACCAACCCATTTAAATCCATGTAAACTAAATATGTCATTATAAAAGTACAATCAAATAAAATATAGTCTACTTATTCAATTTATCTTTTTTAAACGAAATTAAATGAATACTTTTTAGAATTTCTGTATTTATTAATCTACATTTAACTTATTTTGCAATGATTAACTTCAAAACATTTCTGTTTGAAATACAAATAAACATTATAAAAAAAGTTTTAATCCATTTAGAATAAAACGCAATCCTTCGTTGTTCTTATTACAATTGATTCAATTCACTATTTACTGAATAACTGCAGGGACAGGATAAGTAATAAAAGAATACTGTTTGTAGTTTATTTGTAAGTGATAAGCAGAAGCTTAGTTGTGTATATAACTGAATTGTTTTTAATGTTACTTTATTTCCAGACAGTTTTTTTAAAGAGGTAATTGAAAATTTAATAGTATTATGTGTTTGTATGTACATTATGTACATTAAACTGTGCACATAACTCATTTACATTAAACTGTTTTTGAATTAATAAAATCATCTAGCTAATTATTGTAATCGTGTAAACCGATTTTATCCGAACACGACATGAATGTCGGATTATGTCCTGTTGGTGCCATTCGTTTTGACTTCCTGTCAAAATTATTATAATTGATTTCGTTTCAGGTAGGTTACCAGTTGGAATTGGATATTTACGTTTCGAGTTATAGTTAAAAAGGTTTTTCAGAAATTACTTTATACAATGGCGTTTTCATGAAATATGTTTTATAAAATATTTTTCCAGATTAACATATATATATATATATATATATATATATATATATATATATATATTATATTTATATATGTGAAGATTGATGAGTAATATATGTTACTTTTTTCAATATAAAACATAAAATTCATAGTCAAGATATATTGTAAAAATGTAAACTATTTTTGTGAATTTATTTCAACTACGAGTTTTGTAAGGAATCTGGTATTTTGTAAGGAATTAATATTTTGAGTTTGATGAAATTTTATCGGGTTTGTTTGGAATCCAATCAAGCATACGCATTTTTCTTTCTTTTTTTAAATACTGATTAATGAAAAAACTTATACCCTACTCCTAAATACTGTCAGACCTAAAGTTAACAGTATTTGAAATGAGATATTTAAATTAAATTTGAATACATTCACTATGCTCTAAGCTACTCTTTATTCTAAAGCAATCTAAAAAGATACGGACATATACATTATTTTTTTTATTTACAAGGAAAAAATCTTAATCGTGGATTTTACTTTTTAATGATATCTCTGTAATTTTTATTATTTACAGGCAAATATAAGTTTGATTTATTTATACGATTTATAAATGTAGTTTAGAATCTTTAGATAAAGGCACCCTAACTTTCTTTAACAAATCTATACATATAATAAAACAGTAGGACCCGGTGTGTCTGTACATTGAAGATAATTGACAAAAATGGAGTCAGGGCGATAAAAGAAAACCAATGAAACACAAAAAAAAATTTTTTTTGAATTTTTTGTCTGTCTGTCTGTCTGTCTGTCTGTTCGAGGTTATCTTCGTAACTACTGAATGGATTTTTATGCGGTTTTCACTAATGAAGAATGCACACTCCCGGGCAGTGTATAGGCTTTGTTTCATCAAAATCGGACAACAGACAAAAAAGTAACAAAAAGAAACAAAAGAAACTATTAGGTGCGCTGCTCACGTTTTTTAGTACATAACGTTTTTTAGTACATATAAAATCCAATAGATGTCACTGTGCGATTTTAAAACGCGCTATCGTTATGTTTTCGCCAGTCTACTTAAGTATGAGAAAGTTTCAAGCTGGCTGTCGTTCCATGTGGTTTAGTCGGTAGAACGTCAGTGCGCCATACTGATGGCCCGGGTTCAATTCCCAGCATGGAATTTTTTTTCACTATGTTGGCATTAACGCCTATAAGCAATTAAAAGAATTTGAAATATTGTATTCAAGGCGAATTTTCTCTCTGGGAAAATTTCCTTGCATTAATATGTCAGTGTAATTTTTTTTTCGATTTAATTTTTTTTTTCGAAACTTTGTTTTTCTTAAAAAATTACAGTAAATATTTGATATTTCCCAACGTTTTTTGAATGATCGACTTGCTTTTTTTTTTTTTTAATGTATGTCTGAACCTTATCTAACTACTTCTTCAAGATTTCTTTAGATAAACCGACCAGCGTAGCGGGCGAAGGCCGCTAGTTAGTAAATATTATAAGCCAGGTAGTATTTATTATAAAAAGTCCGGAACACAAAAATCGTGAAATTTTCTAAAAAATGTTATTGTAATAAAAATCTCTTTCCCTTCTTCTTCTTTTTTTGCTTATGATGACGTTTAAATTATGTTTATACCTTAATTGGAACAAGAAAAATTATTTTTATATTTTATATTTTGTACTTTAATTTGTTTTTTAAAATATAGCTTTCAAGTAATGGTTGTTACACGGCATCTTTTAAAAATGCGATTTCCTTCAAGATTGGTATTATCAAACTTTCTCATATTTAAATTGTTGTAAATCAACAGCAGTTTAATATAAATAGTTCAAACTTGGAACATGACATTTCAGTTGTTTCACTTTAATTTTGATCCGGTAAATTTGAAAAATAAAATTACGTTTAAAAATATATATATAAACATATATTTCTTTTTTTAAGTTGTATTTTTAAGTTTCTTTTTTTATTTATCTTTAAATATTTTTTATTTGCATTTTAATTGATATTTTTGAAAATGCTGAATCCAAATTAGTTTATTCAAAAGAAAAAAAAATTCTACGAATAATACCATTTCGAATTCTATTCAGCGATATTAAACTACCTCACTATTTAATAATTTTTGAATTTATTTTTAAATCAAATATCAAATCCATATATTTTATATAAAAAGTTTTATAACGTGATTTTCTTTTATAATGATATGATAACAATTTAAAAAACATTAAAACTCAATAAATAGCAATTATTTTGAAATGTGCTCTGGAAATGTGCTAAATAAAATATCTTACAATTTAAAAAAAAACAAGAATGGTGATATTTGCAAATATTTATGTAATAGAAATTGCTTTAGCGGTACATAGAACATCCTGTTAAGTAAAATGAAACCGTTTGTGCGAAGTATTTAACATCATACATTTTATTTAAAAAGAAAGAGAAAAATGAAATTTTTTCTACTGCAAATAATAACATTATGGAAATTAATTATTTATTAACCCATGTATAAATCAAGAGAAATTAATTCCATGCATAAATGAGTTTCCAAGAATTATTTAGTTTTTAATTATCGCTTTATTTATTTTTTTTACATTAATGGAGTGTGGTGTACCTTGGACATATGTGTTCCTCGGACTTATGCTAATACTAGATTTAATTTTTTAGATCATTATACAAGAACATTTGTATATTAAATATTTGCCAGAGGTCTTTTTTAAGTTCTTGGCATTTGTTTAGAAGCTCAATTAATTGAACAATAATAATAATAAAATAAAAAGAAAAAAAAGAAAAAGAAAAAAAAGAAAGGAAGAAAGAAATTCGTCTTTCAAAAGTAATTTTTTCTTAGAAATTTTTGTTATTTTTAGGGGATTTTAACAAAATCTATTTTTTTAATTCGGAATATGCATAATAAAACAATGCTTTAGCTACTACACCATGTGGTTTAAATAAAGTTAGGCCTAACCTTAACATCATGATTGATAGTTTTGTTTTTAAATGTCAAGTGGTGTACCTTAAACCTAATAAAACTGGTGTACCTTGGACTGGGTCCAAGGTACACTAGGTATTGTCTAATGGATCTAAAAATCAGCTCAATAAATTAACATTTGAAATTGACTTATTTAATTATAACCTTTGTTGAAAATAAATATAATTATTAATATAAATAAGTTTTAATTTATTTTGTAATCATAATCAGTATAACTGTTCTGAAGTTTTGTCTCTATTTAGATTTCCTTATTTTTTAAATCTAATAAAAAATTTAATATATGAAAAATTTATGTATGTAGCTTCTTGATTATTGAATGTTGATTTTATTCGCTAAAACAAGTTTTTTTTCCTTTCTTAATAATGGGACCAAGGTACACTACTAGCGGTGTACCTCGGTCCTATTTTCAAGTTATTTTTAATTCAAAATTTTTCATGGAAATTATTTATATAAATCTTTCAGACAAATATATGTAGTGTATAACAAAATTTAATATTTTTTTTAAAAAATTTCTATTTTTGTCAATTTAAAAAAAATTAAAATTAAAAAGTCAAAATAGGTCCGAGGTTCACCAACTTCCTGAAGACACCCCTATGTGTCTTCGGTACACATTTCTGAAGAACCGTTGAATATATCTTTCACCCGCTAGAAAAGTGACACATCTTGATAAAAGTAACTTTCACAGTAGAGGGAAAAGAAAATTTGGATAATTTTATTATAACTTGAAATTCTGGCACTTAGCTCAACATGAAATGAGTATGAACGTTCATAAAATAATAGAAACCTTTAGAGTGAAGCTATACGATGAATATTTGAAGGTTGGAGAATTTTACCTCCCAACACAATCCAGCCCTCCTTTTTTTGTCACAAATGGACAAATTGTGTAAAAAAAAGAAAACTTCCCCTATAATTACACTTTTGAACGTTTTTGTGTTTCAAGATACATTTATGATAGACCTATTAGTGGAATTGAACGTAATTTCAATTTCTGTGAGATGTGTCAATTTTCTTGCGTGTGATTCGATATCATCTTATAATTTGCTGTGATGCCAAAAATATATACTGTTTCAGAATAATAAAAAGAAATTTTCATTTTGGCATAAAAATAATAACAAAAATATTTTATTGAAAGACTTTAAAATCATAATAAATTTAAGATGATATTTTCCATCTTTTTTCCTTCTGACCTACAATGTTAGATATTTTGACAGAAATAAAAAAATTACACAATTCTCAAAACTTTAAACTGTTTAGCTAAAATAGAATTTTAGAAATGTGTAATAAAACATAAAAAACACATTTCGGTTCTTAAAATATAATATTTTAAATTTTTCCTAATCATAATATTTTGCGTTCATTTAGCTTTATTTTTATGCCGATAGATAAAATACAAAAATACAAACCATTTTAATTCACATGTGTCCTTACTGTTCTAGAAATCTATTCAAATAAATTATTTTGCAATATCTAAAATGAATTTCCTCAAAAGAAGAAATTTACTCCTAAGATAAATGTCGATCTACAACAAAATATTTCTACCTTCAAGTAACAAGTAACGGAAATAATAATACAAATTTTTCTTTTGTTTCTGTATGGTACGTTAAAATAATTTTTGAAAAGGAAAAATTAATAAATGAAAGCCATGACTGATCAAAATGCAAAGTTACATTTCCATTTTAAAAATATTTCAACAACGTACTTCATTACAATATTATGATGCAGCACAATAATATTAATTATCACATATTCTTTATGCTTGTTTTTTTTATATACAAGAAATTTTAAAGTATATTTAACTTGAAAGTAAAACTGACGTAATTACGGAGACAGAAGAGTATAAAAAAGTAAAAAACAGATAAGACAAGGAAATCTAATATTAAATTCTTCTTAAAAGAAACAAATAATCCTTCTTTATTATCAGATTATACTCCATTCACAGCATACACAAACATTCTGTAAATAAAATTGATGAAAATTAGACTTTCATTGTATTTAAGCCTATTTGTTCGGGAGAGAACTGACGCCATCGATGACTCAGTTAGTGCTGTTAATTCAGAAAGGACAATGTTGTTTTGGGTAACGAATGACTTATTAAGAAAAAGGACTGAAAAGTAATCCAATAATACCACAAAATAATGTTAATTATTAAGTATTCATTAAGCTTGTTTTTATATACAGGAAACGTTAATGCAAAGGTACATTTCCATTTTTAATATACTTCAACAACGTACTTCATTACAATATTATGATACAGCACAATAATATTAATTATTACATATTCTTTACGCTTGTTATTTTTATATACAAGAAATTTTGAAGTATATTTAACTTGAAAGTAAAACTGTCATAATTACAGAGAAAGAAGAGTATAAAAAATAAAAAAAACAGATAAGACAAGCAAATCTAATGTTAAATTCTTCTTAAACGAAACAAATAATCCTTCTTTATTATCAGATTATACTCCATTCACAGTATACACAAACATTCTTTAAATAAAATTTATGAAAATTAGACTTTCATTGTATTTAAGCCTATTTATTCGGGAGAGAACTGACGCCAACGGTGACTCAGTTAGTGCTGTTAATTCAGAAAGGACATTTCTGTTTTGGGTAACGAATGACTTATTAAGAAAAAGGACTATCCAATAATACCACAAAATAATGTTAATTATTAAGTATTCATTAAGCTTGTTTTTATATACAGGAAACGTTAAGAAATTCTTTAAATTAAAACAATTGTAATTACTGAGAAAAGAAAGGAAATAAACAAGCAATAGGGAAGGGAAAGACAAAGATATCTGAGACAAAATCCCTTTTAAAAAAAACACTTAATTCCTATGTCTTATGAGATTTAATTGCACTCACCGTATATATAAGTATACCTATATAACATAAGTGAAAAATAAACGTTCATTGTAGTTTAAATTTAATTTTTCCGGAGAGATGTATCCCATCCATTTCTCAATTTATTGCTGCTTTTTTAAAAGCAACATTGTTGTTCGAATGTAGTTATTTTTTTAAGGAATGTAATTATGTTTTGTGATATTCAATTCATATCTAAGTGATAGTAGTCTAAGGAAGAATTTTTGGACACTTTTGAAAAATACAGTAATACAAAATATATTAGCAAATATCACAACTTTTGTTTTTCCGTTTTATGACACATGATTCGTTTAGAAAAGTAACTTATATCTTAAATTTAAGGAGTATATGTATAAAATAATGAAATCGCGAACGGTTCAAAGAGAAGTAAGCAAACTTTTTTTCTTATTGCTATTACCGAATTTCAAAAAGTAAATGAAGTCATAATAAAAAAGACCATACGCTATCATTTCTATATGTAGACATTAATTAATTAATTTTTAAGTTAATATAATACTCGATGAAAGACATGTCCTGTTAATAGTAAACCAGATCCGAAAGGGTTCAATTGTTTATTAAATAAAATAATGAATTAATAGTTCGAAATATAGTAAATAAATAAATAAATAAATGTCAGTATGTTTTTTCTGTTGACCTGATGCTTTTTGAACAAAGCGGAATAAACGAAAAACGCAGTTTTTCTTTAGTTATATTTTTTTAAAAATTTCTTTTGTGAAAAGAGAGAAAAGGAAATATTTAGACTTTTTACTGTATGATTCTTCGATTTATATTCAGACTTTTTTATATTGTTAGACAGTTAAAAGATTGATCTCACTTAAAAACAAGCATAATGTGGGTCATCAAGAAGAAAATATATAAGAATGACAAAAGGAAAAATGTCTAGATTTCTTTTACTTTTCAGTTTTTTTACATAAAATAAAAAAGAGGTATTTTTAAACATTCTTTTAGTAAATACGTAAGAGAGATTTGATTTTTTAAAAAAAAACTTTCTTCAATGTGTAATCAATAACTCCGAGACGGAGTTTGAAGAATGCACTAAATATAATTTTAAAGAGTATGTTAAAATGAAAATAAATGCGATTTTCTGTATAAGTATTGTAATTTATGTCGTTTAGCAATATTTTCTCCTAGAAACAAAAAATAATAATATTTATTAATTTATATCTGTATAATTGAGACTTATAGCACACCACTTACTAATTTGAAATTTATTGAAATTGTATATTAATTTAATATTGAATAAATGTAGCAATTTATAAAAGTAATTTTTTTTTCCAAATGACTTAAAAGTTGCAATCATATATAAAGGAAATGTTTAGATATATGTATATACATATATATATATATATATATATATATATATATGTAAAAAAAATAAAGACCTGTGGGTATATCACAAAATTGGTATTTAAAACCTAACGTTGCTGCTCGTGAAAACGCGTGTCGCTTTCGTGTTTTCGCGACATATACTCGGAAGTATTTTATTTTTTACGGACTTTCTATTATGATTCTGCCGCTAAACTCAACTGATCATTTATTACATACATAAGTAGCTTAATTAGATTTTTCTTCTTCAAAATATTCTGAGCATGTCTAGTATGGAGACTTTCCTTTCTAGTGCTGTTTTTTAGAGTGAACATTGTTAATCGAATGTACTTAATTTTTCTAAATAATGTACTGATTTTTCGTACTTTTTTTTCTAAAGAATGTACTTATTTCGGTGCTAATCAAATGATATTTACATAACAAAGAGGTTTTTAGAAGTTTAAATATTTTCGTATTGCATAATAGATTAATAGATATTACAGCTTTCTAATATTTCTTGCGTTTTATCGCACGTGATTCAGGAATGCTGTCTATGTTTTAAATTCAAGGAGAGAAATATATGTATGAAATAAATTAATCGGCAAGGGTTCAAAGATAGCTAAACAGACTTTTATTATTATTGTTACTAATAAATTTAAAAGAAACAAATGTAGTCACAAAAGAAAAAAATAGCCATTCTAATGATTTTTACATGACAAACAGCTTTCTTAGACGTTTGAATATTATCGTATTGCGTAACAGATTAACAAATATTACAACTTTCTAATATTTCTTGCGCTTTATAGCACGTGATTCGTCCAGGAAAGTACTATGTGCCTTAAAATCAAGGAGAGCAATATATATATGAAATAAAGGAATCAGCAAAGATGCAAAGATAACAAAACATGCTTTTTTGTTATTGTTATTACTAAATTTTAAAACACAAATGTAGTCACAAAAGAAAGACATAGCCCTATACTATCATTTCTACGTGTAGAAATTAACAAAGTAATTGCTACGTTAAAATAAATACAAGATGAAAAGATATCCACTATTAATAATACACCAGATCCGAAAGGGTTAAGGAGTTTATTAAATAAATTATGTATTTAAGAGTTTCAGTTGTAGTAAAAAACTAAATAAATGTCAGTATGTTTTTTTTTCTGTAAATATGATTATAGTCAAACTTTTTTATATTGTTTGACAGTTAGAAGATTGATGCCACTTAAAACAAGCATAATGTGGGTCATCAGGGAGGAAATATATAAGAATGACGAAAGGAAAAATATCAAGAACTCGATTTCTTTTACTTTTCGCTCAATAAAATACAAATGAGGTATTTTTGAACAAAGCGGAATAAACGGAAAACGCGGTTTTTATTCGGCTTCATTTCTTTAAAAATCTCTTTTGTAAAAAGAGAAAAATGGAAGTATTTAAACTTTTACTGTATGATTCTCTGATTTATATTCAGACTTTTTCATATTGTTTGACAGTTAGAATATTGATCTCACTTAAAAAGAAGCATAATGTGGATCATCAAAGAGGAAATATATAAGAATGACAAAAAGAAAAATATCAAGAGCTCGCTTTCTTTTACTTTTCGGTCAATAAAATTAAAATGAATTATTTTTCAACATTCTTTTAGTAAATGCATATGAGAGGGTTTTTTTGTAAAAAAACTGCTTTATGTGTAATCAATAATAATTGCACAGGAGATTTTGAATGAAGAAAAAATAATTTAGAATTTTATTAAATTAATTATGTATTTAATAGTTTCAGTTATAGTAAAAAGCTAAATAAATTTCAGTATGGTTTTTCTGTTAGAATGATGACTTTTGAAGAAATCGGAATAAACGAAAAACGTAGTTTTTGTTCAGCTACATTTCTTTAAAAATCTCTTTTGTGAATAGAGAGAAAGGGAAATATTTAAACTTTTTCTGTATGATTCTTCGATTTATCTTCAGAAATTTTTTATATTGTTTGACAGTAAGAAGATTGATCTCACTTAAAAACAAGTATAATGTGGGTCATCAAGGAGGAAATATAGAAGAATGACAAAAGGAAAAATATCAAGAGCTCGATTTCTTTTACTTTTCGGTTTATAAAATAAAAATGAGGTATTTTTCAACTTTCTTTCAATAGGTACATAAGAGAGATTTCATTATAAAAAAAAAACTTCATTGTTTAATGTGGAATCAATAACTCCAAGATTTAATAGCAGATTTAAATATAATATTAATGACAATAATAGTTTTGCGTGACATTTCTAAATGTAGAAATTAACTAAGTAATTGTTATTAAGTTAAAATAGTATTCGATGAAAAACCATCTACTATAAATAATACACCTGCCCGAAAGAGTTCCGAGGTTTATTAAATAAATTATGCAATAAATAGCTTTAAATATAGCAAAAAATTAAAAAAAAAACGTTAGTATGGTTTTTCTGGTAGCATGATGCTTTTTGAAGAAATCGAAATAAATGAAAAACTCAGTTTTTGTTCAGTTGAATTTCTTTAAAAATCTCTTTTATGAATAGAGAGAAAGGAAAATATTTAAACTTTTATTATATTATTCTTCGATTTATATTCAGACTTTTTTATATTGTTTGACAGTTAGAAGATTGTTCTCACTTAAAAACGAGCATAATATGGATCATCAGGGAGAAAATACATAATAATGACAAAAGGAAAAAATATCAAGAACTCGATTTCTTTTGCTTTTTGGTCTATAAAATAAATATGAGGTATTTTTCAACATTCTTTTAGTAAGTACATAAGAAAGATTTGATTGTAAAAAATCCCCTATTGTTTGATGTGTAATCAATAACTCAGAGACGGCATAGCAGATTTTGAATGCGAAAAGAAAAAATGAATAGTGTGTTAAAATGATAATGAATTTTATTTTCTGTATAAAAAAATATCACAGTTTACGTCGTTTGGCAATATCTTTCCGCTAAAATCATACAAACAAAAAATAATCTTTATTAATTTGTATCTGTATAATTGCAAGTTATAACATATCATTTATTATTTTGATATTTAACGAAATTGCATTTTAATTTTATATTGAATAAATGTAACAAATTATAATTTAACTAATAAGTCTCTTTCAAAATGCATTATAATCCTCCTAATCGTTTTAAAAATGAAAAGTTTTCGAAATAAATTATAATGACCCATGGGTATATCAATTTTAAAGTACTCCATGAACTTATTTTCTGCATTAAGGAATTTTTTTCTAACGAATATACATATTTTTTGTGCTATTCAATTCCTATTTAAATGATAATAGGCTAAGGAAGTGATTTTGGAGGCGTTTTAAAAATGCAGTATTACAAAATAAATAAATAAATAAAATATTACTATTATTTTGTTGTCGTTTTAGCACACATGATTCGTTTTAAAAATTAGCCTATATCTTAAATTTAAGTATTATGTGTATAAACTAACGAAATCGCCAACGGTACAAAAATAACTAAACAAACTTTATTATTATTATTATTGTTATCGCTGAATTTCAAAAATCCCTGTCGGCTGGCCCTATAGGCGGAGGTAGATTTCGAAGTGTGCTCATTTCAACAAAAAAATATATATGATTAGAGATAAACCCAGTTTAATAACTTCATTTGGCCGTTTATGAAAAGTTTTTTAATTTCATTTTCCTGCAAAAACTGGTTTTATCAGAATCATCTTAAGAAAAATTCAGCTCAAATGCCCATTTTGACAACATATTTTGAAATAGATTCTAAATTTATTAAAAAATCGACCAAAACAGTACATTATACAGTTCCTAAATAACAAAAAAACTGTCAGTTGAAAGCATTTGAGAAAAAAATTGAATTTAAAAATGAGTCATAAAATAACCGATTTGTTGTTTGAATACACCCTTAATTCTTTAATCATGCTTGCTTCGGAAAATTTTGTGCGAAATACTCACTTTGACAGCATTTTTAAAAATATATTCTATCTTTATCAAAAAACTGGCCAATGAGTCACAGTATATAGTTTCTAAATAAGAGGATCTGTAAATTGGATGCATTTGAGAGCGAAAATGGATATTAAAACGAGTCATAAAAAACGCAATTTGCTATGTGAAAACTTCCTTAAATTTTCAAATCTCGAAGACTTCGGGAAATTCTGTTCAAAATACCCTTTTTGGTAGCCTTTTTCAAAATATATTCTGTCTTTATCAAAAAACCGATCAATGCATCACATAATATAGTTCCTAAATAAAAGGATCTGTAAATTGGATGCATTTGAGAGCAAAAATGGATTTAAAAACGAGTCAGAAAAAAACGCATTTTCTTATTTGAACACTTCCTTAAATTTTCAGTCTCGATGATTTCTGAAAATTCTGTTCAAAATACCCTTTTTGGTAGCCTTTTTTGAAATATATTCCGTCTTTATCAAAAAACTGACCAATGCATCACATTATATAGTTCCTAAATAAGAGGATCTGTAAATTGGATGCGTTTGAGAACAAAAATGGATTTAAAAACGAGTCAGAAAAAAACGCGATTTCTTATTTGAATACTTCCTTCAATTTTCAGTCCCGATGACTTTCGGAAATTCTGTTCAAAATACCCTTTTTGGTAGCCTTTTTTTTAAATTTATTCTGTCTTTATCAGAAAATTGACCAATGTGTCACTTTATACAGTTTCTAAATAAGAGGATCTACCATTTGGATGCGTTTAAAATCAAAAATGAATTTAAAAATGAGTCAGAATATAAGCCGTTTGGATTTGAGGTTTTTTTCTCCAACTCCTATTTTTGTTTAATTTCTTTTTGCTATACGAATTGGTCCTATGAAAAACTTGTCAGTATAAAAGTTGTAGATATTTTTGAGAAAATGCAAAATAAATTTAATCAGATTTGTATTTTAAAAATTGACGGAGTTATGGATTTTTCTCTTTCTTCAGCGCTCTTTTTCTTTTCGTTTTTAATTTTTTTCATCGGTAAAAATTGGTCCTATCAAAAACTTGTAAATACAAAAGTTTTCGATAATTTTAAGAACATTTATAAAAAATTTAGTTGGACTTGATATCTTGAAAATTGACGAAGTTATGAATTTTTTTCTCTCAAAATCCCTGTTTTTTTCGCCCCTTGAGCCCACTTCTAAATTTATCAAAAATCTGTCATATATATACTTTTGACCCATTTTTAAGAAGTAATATAAACTTTAAACCGATTCGATATCTACTTTAATTAAGAAGTTATGGCGTTTTTTCGGTTTTCACAAAAACGCCCCCTATTCCACCCCCTTGGTCCGATTTTGCCCAATAACGAACTCATCCAAGATTTTATCCCCATTGATTTTATGTCCAAGTTTGGTGGAGATTGGTGAAGAATTATAGAAGTTATCGTGTCCATAAAAAAGTGAGATATATATATAGATAGATAGATATATAAACTGGTGCGATTGCAATAGGTAATATTTCTTACGAAATCTACCTAAAAAGCAAATGAAGTCATAATAAGAAAGACCATATATTATCTTTTCTATATGTAGAAATCATATACATATATGTAAATATTAAGTAAAATAATACTCGGTGAAAAAACATGCACTATTAACAGCACAACAGATTCAAAAGGGTTAAGAAGTACACTAAGTAAATTATTCATTTAACAGTTTCAAATGCAGTAAAACGGTAAATAAATATGAGTATGGTTTTTCCGTCACCATGATTCTTTTTGAACAAAGCGAAATAAACGAAAAACGCAATTTTTGTTCAGTTACATTTCTTTAAAAATCTCTTTTGTGAAAAGATAGAAAGAGAAACATTAAAAGTTTTACTGTATGATTCTTCAATTTATATGCAGACTTTTTTTTACTGTTTGACAGTTAGAAGATTGATCTCACTTGAAAACAAGCGTAATGTGGGGGTCATCAAGGAGGAAATATATAAGATTGACAAAAAGAAAAACATCTGGATTTCTTTTACATTTCATTCTACAAGATAAAAATTAAGTATTTTTCAACATTCTTTTAGTAAGCACATAAGGGAAATTTGATTATAAAAAAGCTCAATTTTTTTAGGGGTGGCCGTCTGTATTATCTTCCCATATACTGCGTATGATACATTCTAAAATGTAGCGCATTTGCAGTGATTTATTTATCTATTTATTTATTTATTGACGAAAGATAAGACTCGTGTCTTTAAAGTATTATAATTTTTTGGATGAAATACACCACCCTTTTTTTAAATTTTAATTTAAAAATTTTCCATGTTTCCAATAGACACCAACACATGGAGATACGGGTTCTACTGGTTTTCCGCATGGATTAAAAATGGATTGTTCTTATGTTTACTTTTTTATATTTTATCATTATTTCTCTAATAAATTCAATAATTGATAGATTTTAGACCATATTACATAAAATATCCTTCAACAAGTCTTTTTATTTGAAAGAAATGCTATTTTATTTGGAAAGGCCATGGAAGAAATAGGGCAAAAGGTAGTATATTTCCAGCAACTCCATGACTTCACTTGTTGCAAGGCAAGGATAGAGATGCCCCCTATACTTCCCATCAGGGAGAGATAACTTGGAGGGGGTCTAGCGCGTAGAATAGATCTCTCCACGCGTGGTTCTCTCAGTGTAATTCTAGAAACTCCTGAAAGAAACCCTGAAAAGAAAAATCGTAGTTTTCAATACATTTATTTAATCGTATTTCATTTCAATACATCAAATTTAGTATGGAAATTAAACTTTTAAAAAGGATTAATAAGTTAATAGGAATTGAATGATTGTTTTTGTATTTTTAATCGATGAATTGCAATGCAAAAATTGAATTGATTGCATTATGATATCATCTTAAATAGGTTTAATTTATTTATCGTTAGTATTACAGTAAACTAAAAAAATGCATGAAAAGTGATTTTTGACTTCGGTTTAATTTTGCGATGGAAATGCGGTATTCAACTAAATATTAATGTTTATTTAGGATGCAAGTGCATTAAAAATAAAATTGGCGTGTACCCAGAATAAAAAAAAGAGAGGGAAAAACATATACGCGCAGGATCTAGACATTTACAAAGAAAACAACTGAATTATGAATATTTTAACCGATTACTTATCTATCAATCCCCCCCCAGCACAACCTAACACAGGTGTTGGGTGCACCTATACTCCGTGTTTACTCTTAAAAAACCAACAGGTTATCTCATAGGGGCCTGCAATTTATGAGGACTTCGTGATCGCCCGGCCTAGTTAGGCAATTGACAACTCAGGATTATGCAGTTACAAGGTTGTCATTGATAAAAAAAACCTTTGCATTGTGTTTCCATTTTGAAGATTACCTAACCTATGGCCCTATTGGTTTGATTAGAGAAATCCTAAACATTATAATACATTAAAATCTGACATCTCCATACATTGCAAACCAATCCTACAAGATATATTTAATCAACTATTGTTTTTAAAAGAAAAAAAGTTAGAATCTTATTAAATAACCAGGTATTGCTAGTTACTGAAAAAGAATAATTAATAAAAAGACTTTCACAAAAGACAACTAGAGGCTTTAATACTAATTGTTCATTTATTTACATATAATTTCATTACGTACAAAAATGTAAACAAGCATTCACTAATCAGTAAGTAATTTGTTACACACACAGTAAAAAAAGAAAAAAAAACTAAATATATATCTATGTTTACTATAACATTCAATTGACACGTTCTCCCGAACAGTAGGATCTATTACTGAAATTATATTTATAATTAGGTACCATATATGTGTAGTGAAAACATTATAGAAAAAAAAGTGTACCTGCTACTCCACTGAAAGTTAAAAGATCCACTTATACAGGGACCGGTGCATATCCATTATGAACCTGTTTATGATAATTCACAGAGAAAATTGGCACTCTGCAGCCAGGCCATAAAGCATGCGGTCATAAAAGCCCCTCTTTTTTGTACTAAACTGTCAGGATTCTACTTTTATTGCTTCGAAGTATAATAGGTCACATACCTATGTATCATAACCTGCAGTTAAGCCTTCCCCGAGGCAAATCACTTGCCTCGGAAAAACTTAATGCATTTCTTAAGAACCTGTTTATGGTAATTCACAGAGAAAATTGACACTCATTGATGTTTCACACTGGGAAACATTGAGCCCCAAAAAACAAGCTGTACCACGAAAAAGATATCACCACCATACACTGCATCTCATTATTTTTCATCTCCTCTCTCACTTTTTTCTCAGAGAACAAGAAGACTCTCTATGTACCAAAATTAGCATAAAAGGTCCTGACTGGTGAAAGAAAATCAGCATACTCCTCATAATTCTAATCACCAATCAATCGCATCTCCTTGCACCCGCCTTCGTGCAGCTAGTGGTCAGCGGGCCCCCCATGCTCCGGGCCCCCTCAACCCCTCGCGTTTCCCACGAGACAAGTTGGGCCCCACAGGGATCTTCTGCAGCCAGGCCATAAAGCATGGTGTCATAAAAGTCCCTATTTTTGAACTAAACTGTCAGGATTCTACTTTTATTGCTTCGAAGTATAATAGGTCACATACCTATATAACGTAACCTGCAATTAAGCCTTCCCCTTAGCAAATCACTTGCCTGGGAAAAACTTAATGCATTTCTTACCCATCCTGAATAAAAAAAGAGACATAATACTGCCCTTGTGAATACATAACTAATAGTAATAATACTGTACATTAAAAAAACTTACATTAAAAATATTCAATTAGATAAAAAAAGTACATATGCAATAAAACCAGCAGTGTATCTATATACATTCCTTTTTTTACGTTTAAATAATGTAAAATGTTTGAATCACACCAAACAAAAGAAAAGAAAAAAAGAAGGAAAGATAGATTTCATTATCAAAATTAAATATATAAAAATAAAATACAGGTTATTTCAAAATAAATTTTTCACTCTAGATAGAAATACAATAATTTATTTCTAAACATTAAACCTAAAAAATATATTGAAGTCTTTGCAAGTACAAATTTAAAAGAAATAATATTTTTTCTTGGTTTTGATTGTTTTATTATTATTATTGTTATCTTTTAGGCTTTGTAAACAACATCTTTTTAATTCTGTAGACAAATGTAAAACTACTACATAGCAAAACGACTAATGCACTTTGACATTTATGTTCATAAAATTTCTCCTGAAAAAATAAATAATAATAATAATAATAATAGATATTAAATCGTAAGATAATTGCAACAGTTCTAGCATAAAAAATGATAAATTTTCCCTTTCAAATTGAAAATGACATTTTAAAACTAAATTTAAATTCAATGAGTGAAAATTATACTTGCCATAAGTTAATTTCATAATATAAAGTATATGAAATAAACAAAAATAAATTGCTGCGTACTATTATTATTATTATTGTTGTTGTTGTTGTTAATGTTTAGGCTTTGTAAACAACCTTTCTCAATTCTGTAGACAAATATAAAATTCATTGTTCTATGTTTTAGCAAAACGTCCAATGAATATTTGAAAAACTGTTTAGAACCTTTTCTGAAATTTAAAGTATCCTCATTAAAAAAAAAAAAAAAAAAAAAAATAAAGTGTTTTTTTTTTTTTTTTTTTTTTTTTTTTTTCGAATTTTGTTCCTTATGTATCATAAGAAAAATAAATAAATATTACAAGTCAAGAATGAATGCTTCCATAGTTTTAACATTAGCATGCAAATGTTTTCGCGTGAGCCTAAGTAGTCACGCGAATATTTTGCTCATCATCCTAAAATCATTAGCTATGCAAGCATTCTTTCATTTGGTCAGAGTACATAAAAAATATATTCTTAGATCATATGCTCCTGTTGATCGCTTATTGTTCATTCTCAGTTTAATAGCCACTACAAATCTGTTTTCAGCTACAAATATATACTCTATTTACATTAAAATCAATGTCGAGCATCTGTGTTGCTACGCCTAAATATATTTTTCCCATTACTCAGCGTTGGCATGCATACTTGTACGTTGAAATTTTATAGCGCCAATTAACGGTCCTATTGGCTAGTTTTTAATTCAAAGTTTCATTAAGTGCTATATCTTTAGGGTTATCGTTCAGGATACCAAGTTTTTGTCTCGATTGGCAATAGAATCTGACAATCTGATCACTCCTTCTCCTTCTCTGCACATCAAAGTATCAACAACTGTACAATACTAAATAAATTGTTATTTGAGCTGATAAATGGTATCTCCGAAATCACTGGGCACAACAACCATGCCAGTGCTTCCTTATAAACCAAGTATCTGGGCTCGATTCAAGGCCTGGACAATTTTTCGCTCACTTAGAAATATTTAATTCGTATGATAACTTTACCCATCAGTTTGCGTTAAAAATATACTTGATCTTCGTATCCATCGTACTACGGTGTTCCTTTACCTGCGGTCTATTCTGTTGAGCTGTGTAAATGACAAACCAGATGTTATGACTTACAAGGTTATCTGATCGGAAAATGCTCACCTGTTGTCGTGCCCAGTTAGCTTAAACGGTAAAGCATTGGCCTTGTAAGTCAAGTGTTACGAATTTTGTAAACAGTGTTTGTACTGTAAAATAATGTAAATAATCTTATTAAGCTCCATTCCTTTACTAATATTAGTTTTTGTTACATTGTATCTGTTATCGAGCAAACTTGTCTGTTATTTTCAGTGAATGTCTATGGCAGCTTGGCGAAATAATAGAGATATCGCCAAGTTGGCGTCACTTTTGACGACTAATTTTGGTCGCCAAATTTGGAGATATATCACCAAGTTAGCGAAAAACTTGGCGATTTTTGGCGATGGTACCCCTTCCCTCTCTATGGTAACCCCGCTTAGGTATGCTGATACATTGAATGTTTTTCCTTGGTTTTTTGGATTTTTCGAGAAGCCAGTGGAAATTTCCTGCGCCAAGCTATATAAGGACAGCAATGCGAGCTGTTATTATTATTATTTATCAGTCAGTCAATGACTGAGATACCTGACGATTATTTAAGCAAGTTTGCTTGAGTTTTATCTACGTTGTTTTGAATGCGATTTAGTGTTGAGACATTGTATAAAGAGTCTCTGGGACCTATATCTGTACTTGTACGATAGATTTGAGCAGTTATTATTTGAATATCTAGTAATATTTGTGAATTTCGAAGACTCTGTTGTTCTGAAGATCTGTAAATAAATTATTTTCTACTTTTCTAAGAGACAAGAATTTGAAGTTGTCAAACCATAAGATCAAAAGAACCCTATATACGCAACACAAATATCTGGGTTCGATTCAGGCCCGTAACCAGATGGAGGGCAGCTGGGGATGACCCCCTATCATCCTGTAGAGCCCTTCTAACAATTTATTTACTTTCTATTTTTTTTTAACAAAATGCATATTTTAACTTTCCAAAAAAAAAAGCAAGAAATTATTTTTTAATCTTTTAACTGATTTGAATAAAATGGGAATAACGCCACAAATTTTGTACTCGGAACCTTATTAGATTAGTTGTTTTCTGTTATCTTGCTAGCGGTACAATGCAATTCTTGAAACGCATTTTATTGGAACATTTCTTTTTCCTGAAAAAAATTAAGTCTTACATGTGTCACCACATGTGTTAATGCATCGTTATATTTTCAAAGCAACCATCTTACACAGGATAATTGGAAATGGATACCTGTTGCTCAAGTTGAGCGATAATTAGTAGAACAATGGTCAAAGTCTTGACTAAAAAATGGTCCTAAAAAATCTTCGTTTCTGAATTTTTAATGATTTAACTGTTGACAATACGTGCTTGTCAGTAGATTTAGTTAATGATGAAATATCACTTGGAAACTAGAATGTTTGAAAATTAGAAAGATAAAAAATGTATATTTTTGCCATTTTGGCGAAAAGTATAATTTTTGCCATTTTATTCGTCAAACGTGCCGTAACTTTGAAAAAATTGATCGCATCGACTTGCAGATGGTGTCATTCGATTTAGAAGAAAAAAATTCTCATGAAACGATACACCATTTGACAAAATGTTTATTCCCCTCCTTCCAAGGTTAAAAAAAAAACCTCCTTTTGCTTCTTGAAATATGATAAACTTTATTAGGGGGGATTTCTTGTAATTTCATTTCTAGTTTCCAAATAAAGTTCTTTCCAAATTTTGGTAACTGGCCTTCAGTTACTTAACAGAAAAAAACTATTTTACCTGTAATATATACTGAACGTATAATTCTTGATTAGGTTTTAAACTCTTAAAATAGTATTGTAAAAAATATCCTCCACGTTTTTTTAACGATTTTTAGTAAGATTTTTAATATTATTTTTAGTGAGATTTTTAATATCATTTTTAGTGAGATTTTTAATACCATTTTTAGTGGATTTTTTCCATTCTGCTGCAGGTTTTAGGTGCGTTCGTAATTATATAATACGTAGCACCTATAGTGGTCGTTCAGTCCGTCGGTCTGTCCGTCCGCATATAACAACGCAAAAACTACCCAACCGAATCGTTTGAAATTTAAAATACATAATTATTACATAATTTTGTCGAGTCATTTCAAATTTTATGAAACTCGGATGCATAGATCATTTACAGGGGCAATCAAAAGTATTCCATTACATTACGGTCAATGGGGAAAAAAGTTTCAAATGCATTTTAATCGTTTGAAATTTAAAATACGCAATTATTACATAATTCTGTCGAGTTATTTCAAATATTTTGATAATCGTGTGCATAGATCAATTACAGGGGCAATCAAAAGTATTCAATTACATTATGGTCAATTAGGAAAAAGTTTCAAATATATTCTATATGTTTGAAATTTAAAATACATAATTATTACATAATTTTGTCGAGTTATTTCAAATTTTATGAAACTCGGATGCATAGATCAATTACAGGGACAATCAAAAGTATTCCGTTACATTACGGTCAATGGGGAAAAAAGTTTCAAATGCATTTTAATCGTTTGAAATTTAAAATACGCAATTATTACATAATTCTGTCGAGTTATTTCAAATATTTTGATAATCGTGTGTATAGATCAATTACAGGGGCAATCAAAAGTATTCAATTACATTATGGTCAATTAGGAAAAAGTTTCAAATATATTCTATATGTTTGAAATTTAAAATACATAATTATTACATAATTTTGTCGAGTTATTTCAAATTTTATGAAACTCGGATGCATAGATCAATTACAGGGACAATCAAAAGTATTCCGTTACATTACGGTCAATGGGGAAAAAAGTTTCAAATGCATTTTAATCGTTTGAAATTTAAAATACGCAATTATTACATAATTCTGTCGAGTCATTTCAAATATTTTGATAATCGTGTGCATAGATCAATTACAGGGGCAATCAAAAGTATTCAATTACATTATGGTCAATGGGGAAAAAGTTTCAAATAAATTCTATACGTTTGAAATTTAAAATACATAATTATTACATAATTTTGTCGAGTTATTTCAAATTTTATGAAAATCGGATGCATAGATCAATTACAGGGACAATCAAAAGTATTCCGTTACATTACGGTCAATGGGAAAAAATGTTTCAAATACATTTTAATCGTGTTACACTCATGCGGACTTAATAAAATTTATATGCAATTATAAAGTACATATTATAATATACATCATACATAATTTGTGGTGCAAAGAACATTTGTTATTGATTTACAAGGCCACACAAAAGTATTCCATTACATAATGGTATAGGGAGAACATTGTTTGATGAGCGTTTTAATTGTAATTCACTATTTACAATTTTATGAGATTGATATATGAAAGTAATATTTTTTAAACTTCGCTATCGTACGAACGCACCTAATTTGCTACGCTTCACGTGCAATTTCCAACTTGTTAATATTCGAAAGAAATATTTTAAACTTTTAGTCGAATATAGTATATTTTGTACATCACGATTATAGAAATGTTTGCAGATTTTCGTCCTTTTTTGTGTTTCGTGGTGATATTTTGACATTCACAAAGGGATTCTGTTTCAGACTAACATGTTAAATTTTGTCTACGCGCGTTTCAAAGCAACATTTTGCACAAATTCGTTTTTTCTGCCGATTTTATATACGTATATATATGTATACACATTCGGCAGTGAATTTTTGTTAGAATGCTATACGTCTCATTGTAATAAAATTTGCCTACTAAGATTTTTGAATTTTTTTTTTCCTTTATCGATTTTTTGACATTAGTAAAAGGAACTGTATTCTAATATTAAGATTAATATTAAAAAAAAAATTCTATAAAGTTTAATTACATAGATCAATTTTTGGAATTTTTCTGTCATTTTGCCTCTTTTTTTTCGCTTGTAAGATTAGTTCGTTTCAAACTTTTACCCTAATATAGTGAATTTTACTAGCTGCTATTTAAAAAAATTTCAAGATTTTTTTTAGCACTTTTTGCAGTGTTTTTCTGAGCAATTTTTTGACATTTGAGGAAAAATTCCGGTTACTGTCTTCTAGGAAAATATATTAAATCTTGTTCTGTATTTATTAAAACTATTTTTAAATGATCTTTATCGTTTTTCTGTGTTTTGCGGCAATTTTTAGGGTTTCGTTCATCTGACGAAACTCAATTCGTTCTTGTCTTCTGTCTGTCTCTCACAGAGTCCGTACACAAATTCGATACAAGTCAGAGCATTCAAATTTTGCGTACTTACCGCTGAATACCTCTTGTAACACAACAAATCAAAAAAGTTTGAAAAAGCCTATTATTTTAATTAAAATATTTATTTTAATATCATGTTTTTTTTCTTTTTTTTCTTTTTGTCTTTTAATTGTTGCCAGAGTTTAAGTAGATATAAAAATTATTATGTATCTAGCATAAATTAATGGATTAAATAAGTCACGTAATAAACATGTATTTGTTTTTATTTTGGTAATTGATTCCAGAATTGTCTTATCTTCAGTCTTGATCTTGTTTGTCTTTTCTCAAGTTTTGTATCATTCGAGACAACAGCTCAGCTCCTAAGAGATATCCCCCTCCAAACCAAATAGAGAATTGTATTTTTTGCAACGGCAAATTAAAATATTATTATTATTATTATTATTATTATTATTATTATTATTATTATTATTATTATTATTATTTAGGATTTGATAATCGCAGTGCAATTTCTTTAATTATTGATTTTACAAATACTGTGGTACTTCCGCATGCGGATGTTATTTCATTCGTTGGAAAAATCCAGTGGAGGAGAGGGTCGTCCGACTAGGGGTTTTTATGTAAATTTTATTAAGTTCGGGAAATTTAAAGAATCAATCGCTTTAAACTTTCTAACACATAGTAAGAATAAGGATAAAGTTTCTTGAAAGAGATATTAAACGAAACCCTTTGTGCGATCTGTGATCACATTTACCTACTTGTTTGACTTTCTTGAAAGGAATTCTACGTTAAAAAATTTAGCTAAATATATTAAAATTTATCATCCGGGATTTTTGAATATTTAGTTATTTTAATTGACATTTTCAATACGATTTTTAGCGATTGTTATTTATTTTCTTCTTTTGCGTTCTGCTGCAAGTTTTTGACATTCGTTACACAAACTTTTTTAAAAATTTTAGCCTAAATATAGGAAATTTTGTTGTAAATTTTGTAAAACTTTGTATCAATTTTCAGCGTAATACATTACATTTATTTATCCGCGATTTTTGATTTTTTCGCGACTTTTAATACAATATTCAACATGAGTTTTTGACATTCGTAACAGGAATTTTGTTATTAACTTCAACTGTGAATTTATTTGTGAAAAAATTTCTTTTAGAATAGACTAAAGCACTATAATAAATTTTGTCTTTCTGCAATTTTTTAATCTTTAGCAACCTCTGCTGTTTTTAGTTTTGAAGAAATTTTTCAACGTCATTAAAAAAGAATCCGGTTATAATATTTTAATCTAATGTACTAAAATTTGTCCTCGTTTCAGCTAAATTTAATCGAAATTCGCTTAGCAAATTTCGATGAATTTTTTGCTTTTTTTTAGGGGGTGGAGGTTTTGTGGCGTTTTTTTTTGACTTTGCAAAAAGAAATTCTTTTTTATTCTTAAATAAATTGTACTGTCTGCAATTTTTGAAATTTTAACAATGCTTTATATACCATTTTTAGTGCCCCCCCCCCCCCCCGCGCCTTTTATTTTTTTTCGAGATTCGCTGTGATTTTTTCGCATTAGTAAAAGAAATCCAGTTTTAACCTTCCAGTCCAATATAGTACATTTTGTTCTCTTTTCTATAACGTTTAATAAGAACTTATGGAACGATTTTTTTTTTTTTAATATTTTGCTATTTCTCTTGCGATTTCGCATTTTGTGCAATTTTTTTAGGTTGCCCGGAAACGCAGCGTCCATCAGGTTAGCTGTGATGGTAAATTAAATTATTTTAGCAAATGAAAATCTAATTGTTTTCTATATTGATTAGTATTATATAGCAAACGATTTTCACAAAAAAAAGAACAATCAAGGTGAATTTATTATTGAATTAAATATTTCATTCTTGATAGTTGTGTGTTTGAAAATAATATTTTTAATGTTTTAATTGTTAGTGTTCCATTTTAAATGATTAGGTAAAGTTCTCTGTCTATCATCATTTTTCTATTTAATATCAATAATATATTGCGAAGTTTGCGCTAAATTTATTTTTTTTCACTTTATAATATTGATTTTGACATGATAATGCGTGATTTCGCCGAAGCTAAATCAAGAGAAATTACTCACTTCTCTAAACTTTTGTCTTATTTTTAGTAGCTGTTTTCTTATTAATATTACCAATATGCGATTTTGTGTTGTATATGCAATTTTAAAAAGATAAATAATCATTACTTTTCTGTTTGAAATTCATGCACAAATATTATACGCAATGTTATTTTAAATGTTTGACATATTTTGTCTCAGTAATATTTATTTTTAAAACAATTTTTACCTATTGTAACATTTTTTTTCTAATATCCATAACGCGCTTGATTTTTCGAAATGAAAAACAAGGTAAAAGAGATTTTGAAGTATTACTGTTATTCTTTATAAGAGACTTTCTGGCCTTTTTTTATATACTTGTATAATATTATTTATTTATTTAATTTCAAAGTACCTGTTGTTATTTTTAAAAAGATGCAAAAATAAAATAAAATAAAATAAAATAAATCAAGCAGTTTAGTTATTTTAAATTCGTTAAATATAAATATATTTTATAATGCATTTTACTTCTATATAAATAAATTATAGTTATTATACGAATTTACTTATTTTTGTAAAAAGTTTGAGTAGTGGTATAAAGAAAAAAATAATGTCATAGGGGCGTCAAAATAAAGCTCGCGTCAGGCGGCGAAATTTCTAGCGCCGGCCCTGCTTACATAAATAACAGAGATTACAATTGAATGGTATATACTATTTTTTTCGATTGCTATACCATATACAGTAATTTTACATCATATATAAACCTATATGTCCTCAAGCAATCCAATACATTAAATAAACTAATATAGTTTAGGAAGAAAAATAATACAAAGTAAGTAGTAAAAATATCATAATTAGGATCTATAACGATTAAAAAATGTGTTTTAAAATTATGTCTTTGTAGCTTACTAAGCAAAGGTAAATTTCAAAAGACTGCTTTCAGAACTATACAATGACACTATCACTATTGCATTCGAAACAATATTCTTAAGTAAAAATAAACTGACTATAGTCGGATTGAACATGAAGTTCCCTTTCTTCACACCTGATAAAGATCAGCCGTGCCCAACCCCTTTCTCCTACTCTTCAAGGGAAAGATAAGGGGACATACATGAAAAATCTGTAATTAACAAATAATTAGGAATACCAAAAAATGAAAGTTATTGCTCCATCCCCCGTCGAGAAGTGTGAAAGTCCGTGCCATCTATTGAGAAAAGGCGTTGTTTTACTTTCCTGAAAAATAACTTTAATGTATAATCAATAACTCCGAGACAATATAGCAGATTTTGAGTTAAAAAAAATGAAGAGTGTGTTAAAATGATAATAAAATTTATTTTCTCTATAAGTAAATATTGCAATTTTCGTCGTTTGGCAACATATTTCCATTGCGATGAAACAAAAAAAAATCATTTTTATTAATTTATATCTGTATAACTGCTAGTTATAACATATCATTTATTATTTTGAAATTTAACGAATAAATGTAACAATTTAGAATTTAACAAGTAGTTTTCTTTCAAAATGCATTAAAAACCTTCTAATCATTTTAAAAATAAAGGGTTTTTGAAATAAATCTTAAAAACTAGTTTTAAATACAGTAAAAAACTGAATAAATGTCAATATGGTTTTTCTGTTAGCGTGATGCTTTTTGAACAAAGCGAAATAAAAGAAAAACGCAGTCTTTATTCAGTTACATTTCTTTAAAAATCCTTTTTATGAAAAGAGAGAAAGGGAAATATTTAAACTTTTGCTGTATGATTCTTCAACTTATATTCAGACCTTTTTATATAGTTTGACAGTTAGAAGATTGATCTCACTTAAAAACGAGCATAATGTGGGTCATCAAGGAGGAAATATATAAGAATGACGAAAGGAAAAACATCAAGAACTTGATTTCTTTTACTTTTTGGTCTATAAAATAAAAATGAAGTATTTTTCAACATTCTTTTAGTAAGTACATAAGAGAGATTTGATTGTAAAAATGCTCCTTTCTTTAATGTGTTATCAATAACTTCGGGGCGACATAGATTTTAAATGCGGGAAATATATTTTTGAATAGTGAGTTAAAATGACAATAAATTTGATTTTATGTGTAAGTAAATATTTCAGTTTAGGTCGTTTTGCAATATCTTTCCTCTACAAACAATAAAATATTCCTCGTTAATATATGTCTGTATAAATGAAAGTTATAACATGCCACTTATTATTGTAAACTTACATGAAATTGTATATCAGTTTTATGTTAAATAAATTTATCATTTTATAATTTAACTTGGTTAACTATTACCTAATTAAGTTAAAAGTTATAATATAGCACATTAACAATAACATCTTGAAAACCCTACCTTCTCCTACATGCATTTTGTAAGTTTCGATAAATTTAAAATTTGGCCTACTACAAAATATTATGTTTGCTCAAAAAGAATAATTCAATGTGGTCATATTACGAGCTAAGATTATAATGTGAGAAACAGCGGTAATTTATATTTTGTACCTTCGACACACTAGCTACAGTTTAGAAATAAGCTATTATAGAATTTTTTATTTACACATTAGTAATACTTCCTGCAAATAATAATATTCATTATAAAATCAGAGTTACATTTAATCTAGTAACATACAGAAGAATGTTCAAATTAATATGAAAAAAAAAAACACTTGAAACAACAAACTTAAACAGATATAAAAATAAATATAAATACAGAAGACTAGTGGTACAGTTTGTAGTAAAAACCTGAATTTAAATATTTATATGATTTCAGAAACACGGCATTTCTCTAAAATATTCCGCAAAAGTCATACAAATATATATTTTCTACAATCGTATCAAAATGTTAATTAAATATTCTTTGAAGCTTGTTCTATTTCATAACTCTTATATCTACAATATAATAAATGCAAGAAAATGTACTTAAAATATGCAATATAAAATAAAATACACGATTATGCTACTATCTTGAGCCACTGAATTAGTACTGTTATAGAATTCTTTAGTTCCAGCAAAGTGGCTGAGAAGCCTGTAGATGTGAGATTTTAAGTATCCTCGCAACTAAAAATATTCTGAGCACCAGTCTACATATCGTGAGATCCACTGAGACTTATAACCTCTATTTTCTACTCGGTTTTCTGTGAAAGCGTCCAACAGGATTTTTTTTTCTTTATGCACAATGAGGGACGGCACACATGCCAGCACGAAGTTCTACACAATATGTAAAATTTTTTTTTTCTTGTAATGCAGCTTTTACAGAAGGATTCAGGACCAGGATCTCCAAAAAAGAAAAAAATTCCTCAGATTAAAGATGTGGCGAAATAAAATTAAAAAGCCAATGTAATGGAAAGCAGTACAACTCACTTTTTGGTTAATTTTTGAATTTATATATATATTTCATACACAAAGGAAAAATTCATTCACTGGAGAAAAAAAAAGTCATAATTGGGGAAACCGAAAATTTTCCCAAGAGTTACTCCGTGATAATGCATTTATCTGCAGTAGAACATGTACCCTATTCGGTTCTCAACTAAACGTCTAAATATTTATATCTGAAATAGATTTGATTAAGATTTTGTAGATTGAATATAATATAAAATTTTAAATTTTCTCGAATAGCTGTTGAAAAGTGTTTTAAGATTTTTTTTATTTAAAAATTCTTTGTTTAAAAAATTTCTAAATTGTAAAAATGTTTAAGCATTTTTTTTTTTTTTGAACAAATCTGAAATATTGTATTTTTATCATTTTATGTTTCATTCAATCTTTTTCTTTTTTTTTCTTTGTTAATGCTGTTGTTGTTTTAATAAAATTAAAAAAAAAATAAATTTTTAATTTACTTTTTTGGAATAATTTGATTTAAATGTTTTTTATATAATTAAAGAAATACTAATTCACTTTCTAATTATTTTAAAACTGAATGTACTGGGATTGCCATCTAGGTTGTGAGGTTTTAATAATTATAAATCATGATTTGTATTTGTTAATTTGAAGATAAATTTATTTATAATAAAGGGATATTAAACGAAACCCTTTGCGTAATCGTTGATCACACTTACCTACGTGTTCAGACTAAATTATATGTAAGATATTTTTAAGCCCATATACGTTTGATTAACTTTGGAAAATCTGTTCTAAAGTTTGTTAAGTCTGTCTTTCTGTTCTAAGGACTCTTACTTGTTGCTTACTATAAAGTTTAAAAAAAAAATCCAAGCAGTTTTTTATGTACTATTAATTAAATATACAATTTAGTTGGAAATTTAGTTTATAAAACTTTAAATTTAACAGTCATACAGTCACAAGCAAATCATACTATAATCATAAAGGAAAATGTAGTTTTATACATGGTGACTGAAAAATCGCGGAATCATTGAAAAATATTTTGCTTTTTAACATACTAACATGCTTCAAATTATGAACATAAACATAATTTAAACTGTAAAAATACTGGATGAAGATTAACGTCATTACCGAATATGTTAAAAATGGACGCTTATTTTCAAATTTGAGGCCATTCTTCTCAATATTGAAAAGCTTATTTTCTGAGTTTCATGTTCAATGTTTTCAGGACAAGTTAAATTTTATCTAAAAGGACATGTTTTTCAGAAAAATTCCAACTTCATATTTGACGTGAAAATAATCACTGAACATAAAATTAAAAAAAAATGAATGTTCCAACATTGAAAAAAATAACCTCAAATTTGAAAAAAAAAAAAAAAAAAAAAGGCATACATTTTTGTACGAGTGAAAAAAGTGTTACTTTATCAATATCTTCTCTGAAAATGTTAATTATCACTCAGTTTTGAATCTCATTTTTGTAACTCAAATTAAGATATATGGTTGTTATTTGAATCATGTTTTTACTTTAGTAAACTAAGTATTTTTTATTGGTTGCGGGATTTTTCGATCATCTTCCGTAAATCTATATTTTCTCTTTATAGTTATGCACTGTAAAAAAAATCTGTAGCCTTAGTAATCTAAATTTACCGAAATCTGTTATTCTTACTAAAACTTTATATGCACAATGTACAAGAAAATGATGTCAATCTACTAAACGTGTAAGCAAAATTAGAGATATCTGTAAGTTTACAAAACAATTTACTAGAAGTTTGGTAATTTTACTAAAATTTTATCTCTAATCCTCGTTACCGTTAAATAAAAAGGTTTGGAAATCCAATTTTCCCAAAAATTGTTTAGTAATCTTAAAAAAATTCCCTTAAAAAAATTGCCATTCCATAAAAAAGTTCTCGGAATATAATTCTCCTAGAAATTATATTGTTACTTTCCAATTGTTTACAGTATAGAAGAATTCGCTTGTGATGCTATTGCTATTAACTTTGAAGTTATATAAACTAAATTTCCAACTTCATTGTTTATTTAATTAATAATATGTAAGAAACGTCTCGGAAAACATTTTTTAACCATGATCTTCCTAATAATTTAAAACTTTATTGCAAGCAAAAAGTAAGAGAGCTTGGGACAGAGAGACAGACTTAAGAGAGTTTCGAATAAGCGCACGACTTTTCTGTCACATTCTATTGCTTAATTTACAAACTATACATTTCTGTTAGATCTCATGAAAATGAAGTTTAATATTTTTAAATTTTCATACATGACTGAATTTTTAATAAAATTTTTTAAAGAATTTCCGCTTCAGATTCTTAAATTCTTTCTGCGAAAACTTTATCCAATTTAGTTAGATAAACTATCAAAAGCTCTTTAGCTATGAATCTTTTTTTTTTTTCTTCAAGAAACTTTAAGTGACCTTTTAGTTCATGCGGTAGTATTTTAACACTTTCCGGCGCACTGTGCCCGGTCTGGGATACTTAATTTTAATTCCAAACTTGCAAACGGCACCAATAATGTTTTAGTAAAATTTAGCTTATACAATAAAAGCTTAAATTAAGGACTTCAAAATATCTAAAAAATTCGTTTGGGAATTCCGGTACCAGTCGATTATTTCTCATTTTGCTAATAGATTTCGCCCGTGCCAGAAAGGGTTAAGTCCGTTTTATCATATTTACACATTTTGTTTCTGAACAAACTTGTTACGTTAATTTTTTTTAAGAAACATTAAAAACTATACAAAAAGAAAGTTTAAAATTCCGTTTTATCATATTTACAAATTTTTATTTCTGAATAAACTTGTTACGTTAATTTTTTTTTTTAAAGAAATATTAAAAACTATACAAAAAGGAAGTTTAAAATTTACTTTTTAAATGTAATATTTTGATGCATTTTTTAGTTGATAAACTCTGATTTTAAGTTGTTTCATCTGTTGACTCTTTTTAGTGCGTTCGTAATTATGTAAATGGTAGCACCTATAGTTGTCATTCAGATCGTCAGTCTGTCTGTCCGTCTGTCCGCATATAAAAACGCAAAAACTACCCAACCGAATTATTTGAAACTTAAAATATATAATTATTGCATAATTTTGTCGAGTCATTTCAAATTTTATGAAAATCGGAAACATAGATCAATATGATCACTATCAGAGTGTATCTAAATGTATCAGAGTGTATCTAAGTGTGTCAGAGACAAGCAAAAGAATTTCGTTAAATTACGGTCAATGGAGGAAAAAAGTTTCAAATGCATTTTAATCGTTTGAAATTTAAAATATATAATTATTACATAATTTTGTCAAGTCATTTCAAATTTTATGAAAATGAGATGCATAGATCAATTACAGGGACAATCAAAATTATTCCATTACATTACGATCAATGGGGAAAAATATTTCAAATGCATTTTAATGGTGTTACACTCATTCGAATATAATAGAATACATGAAGCTATGAAGTATATATATATATATATATATATATATATTAAAATATTCATTCTGCACAATCTGTGAGGCAAAGAATATTCATTATTAAATTACAAGGCCACACAAATGTATTCCACAACATAATGCTATACGGGAAAACATTGTTTGAAGCGTGTGTTAATTACATTATACTATTTCACATTTTATGAATATGACATACGTTGCTGAGGTGTAATAAAAGTTACTTCCTGTATATTTACAGGAGCACAAACAAGATTTTGACCACAATACTATATCCGAAGCACTGTCTACTAGAATAGCAAGATCTTAATATTTTTAAAACTTCGTTATTGTATGAATGCACCCCATTTGCTACTCTTCACGTGCAATTTCTGACTTGTTTTAATATAATAAGATCGAAAAAATAAAAACGGATAAATTATTTACCAACGCATGATTTTTATTAATGACTAGTTTTAATGCCCATCCGGACGGTAGATACAATTTGTTGCTTTAACTTAAAATTTGAAACAACTGATGAAATATTTTCATCAATAATAATTAAAACTGACCTAAAATGTTACAGCCAGAGCTTAATTAGACTATAAACTTCTAAAATTTGAAAAGCATATTCTGTATACTCTATATTCCATTTACTTCATTATCTATATTTTTTTAACATTCTTTTTTAAGCCTCTTTTTTAAAAAAGAATTCGCTCGCTATCCAAACAACAAAGTCCCTTCTAAATAAACATTTCTTAATTGAGGCATCGAGGGTTCTGCTCTCTCCGGATCAATTAGCCTTAAACTACAATGATCATCTATTTTTCACTTATCTTACTTAAGGAGTATTTCTTTGTACAGTAAGTGGAATTAAATATGATAAGACAGACGAATTAGACGTTTAAAAAGGATTAAATGCTAGATTTCTTTGTCTTTCCCCTCTCCATCTTTTTTGTTTGTTTGTTTTTTGTTTTTTCTTCAGAAATTTTTTGTGTGTGTGTGTTTTTGTAAATCCAATTGCATTAATACCAAGTTAAGCATTCCTTAAAATTTCTTGTATAAAAAACAACGTAAATGTGCAGTATAATTAACATTATTTTTTCTTTATATAAAGTACGTCGTTTTAATGATTTTAATAGCGTATATGTTAAACCTCTTTTCATAAGAATTCATTCTCATTCCAAATAACAATGTCCCTTCTAAAGAAATGCCACTAAATTGCGACATTAATATGGTCAGTTTTCTCCGGAACAATTAGGCTTAAATTACAATTATCGTATATTTTTCCTTTACTTTATTTTAACAGTATTTGTGTATAACGTGAGTGGAATTAAATGGGATAAAAAAACACAGACGAGTTGTTTCTATTAAAAATGACGAGGAAATCTTAGATTTGCTCGTCTTTTCATTTTTTTCCCGCTCTTTCTCTGCAATTACAGCTGTTTTAATTCCAAGATAAGTAATTCCTTAACACTTGTTGTATAAAAAAGAAATATAAAAGAAACGTAATAAATAACATTATTTCGTTATATTCTAGGATTTCGTGATGTTCATTCCTACTAGGTCTTTTATTTAAGACTGTTCTCAACTGTTCCGCTGAACAAGCGCAAAATATTTTGACACATTTACATATTCATTGCATACAGTTATAAGTGTTTTTGATCACGTGACATAGTAATTTTTCCTTTAACTGACCCCTTTCCTTTTATTTTTTTTTTTTTTGAGCTTTTATTCAAAATTTTGGTTCAAAACACGAATTTTGAAATTATTTCTTAAAATATATATTGCGTTTAGGAAAAAAAAAGCTAGAAAAACGCCTGCGATTAGATAGTTTCCGAATAACAATAAAGCAGAACCCTACTAATTCGAACCCTATTAATTCGGATCTCCGGAAAATACGAATCAGTCTAGTCGATTTTTTTTTCAAGCTTGAGAAGCGATCAGCAAATTGCCATAACATAAATTTATTTCATCCTCGTATGCTGAATAAAAAAGTATTTTCTGAAATTTTCCAAAAAATAAATAAATAAATAAAATAAAATAAATAAAAAATTAAACTTTCTTATTTAAATGTTTTGATGTTATCGAAGTCTATCAAAAAACAACTATGTATCATTTGATTTTTTCAGTTCCAATTTTCACAGTATCCTATTTAATCCATTTAGAAATGTCATCAAAAGCTCACTGCTTAATAAAGTTTTACTTAGACCGTTGCAAGAATTCTAAATAGTTTCTGAAGGCACATTGACTAATAAGGAAGAGTTTCCGATCTTTGTCAGTCAGTTCATAGGGATCTCGGGACTATTTCCTTGCCTTCGTGATATAAATTTCTACAAATCATTTCCGGAAAATTGAAATATAAGGAGGAATAAACGATAATGAAAGAAAAATTACGCCTGAAGATTTTGTGAGAATCTTCAAACAAATTGATGGTTGTAAAAATGTTGATATCTACTACATTATCACTTGATTGGAAGAAGAACGCAATAAAGGTTATTCCTTACTTACAGATGACGGTGTGCACAACAGAAGAAAATGAAATGAAGATACCGGCGAAAACACCATTATCAATGATGATCAAATAAAATTTATTAGTCTTATAAAAAGCAAAAAAAAAAAAAAAAAGGTTTTTGTGCAGACTACACTAAGGAACTGTTTATGCTCATGCGGATGTAGTACCATCTGGCCCGTAAAACTAGCACAACAGAGATAAAAAACTTTATCATTTGAAAGTAAATATTTATATTGTCTGTAAATATTGAATATGTTCAATTATAAAGTTATTTTCTGTAAGTATGCTTATTTTTTTATATTTGTTCGCATTATCCGGATAATTCGGATTTTCGATATTCCGGTTAGGGTCTGATCCCAATGAATCCAAAATATCGAGGTTTTACTGTACTTACTATTTTTAATGCATTTCCGGTCAAAATATAAATTCAAACTTACAAAGTTACAAATATAAAAAGTTATTGCTCTTTTAAATTAAAGAACAGCCTTAGGAATTCTTTTGGTACCCATCTACATAACGTCCTTACTAAAGAAAAAAAACACTATTAGATTGGAGTATTAATGGGGCCAATTCTCTCCAGAACAATTAGATTTGAACTACAATGATCGTTCATTTTCACTTATCTTATTCAAATACAATTTCGTTATAAGGTGAATAGAATTAAATCGGATAAGAATGATGGATTACGTGTTTCTTTTTAAAAGGATTAAATCGTAGATTTACCTGACCTTTTGTTTTTTTTCTGCTTATTTTTTTTCGTTTTCTGTAATTACAAATGTTTACAGTTCAAGATAAGCATTCCTTAACATTTCATGCATATAAGAAAAATAAGCGAAAAATATACATCATAATTATCATTATTTTGTTGTATTATAAGACTGTAATGAAACGCATTTTTGTTAATCGTCCTTTTTCTTAAAAATTCATTTGCTACCCAAAACAATAGCCCCTTCAAAAAATATGTAGGATTATATTACAATGTTAGTCTGTATTTCACTTATCTTATTTCAAGAGTATTTACACACTGCCGAGCTAAAGGGCAAAATTTTAATGTTGCTTTCTGTATAATATTTTAAAATGCTTAAAAAATGCATTTTTTACAAAATGGCACAAAAAAACCTATTAGGTATAAGCATATAGACACTGAGGGAATTAATCTTAGCTTAAGTTTTGAAATCTGAATTATGTGAGTAGAATTATTTTAATTTAAAAATGAATTTCTTGCTGTAAAAAACTGCAATCTTGTGAACGAATACATGAGTACGTTGCGGTGTGAAAGTTAAAAATGGTTTCTAAAATAATCAAAACAGATCAAATGAGCATAAAATCTTTAAAATACTTTCTAAATTATCATTGATCCACAAATAGTTTTTCTAGCAATCTATTACAAATTTAAATACTATATTTCATTAAAGTATTATCTTTCAAATTTTATAAAATTACATTTCTACAAGATTTGTAAATATAACAGATTCTTCTTATTAATTTAAAACAATTTTCGACCTATTACAGTGTAATAATGATGCTTTGTCAAACTGTGACTTAATTAATAATTTTTGAATCATTTCTAAAACAAGGTCCGTACGTGCTCGGCAATTTCCAGAACAAGAAAGTCTTCCATAACTGTATTTTCTTATAGGAAATTTATCCTTAAATAAGGAGTAATTTTCAAAGTTTATACTAATTTAATTTTGTTAAATATAGATATTTATATTTTACCTGGAAAATAATGGTGACTGTATGAACCCTGCTATTTCTTCTAATAAAAAATTAGACATACAACCATAACATAAATTATCTCAAATATTACGGGAGAAAGGCTACGGTATTTGCCCGTAACTTATATAATAAAATATAATGATAACTTGGAAACCTTCTGCAGAAGCATTTCTTTAGCATACGATTCTTTTTATAAATAATAGTTACATATGATTGATAGTAAACTGTGCTAAATACCTTCAAAAACATTGTTGAACAACTTTATGTAATACTTTTCGACACATAGCAAAAAAATTTATAAAAAAAATAACATATACTTAAGAAATAAATTATGGTACTGTTTCAATCGCTGAAAAGATCGGAAATTTACGTAAATATGAATTAATTTAGATATTAATATAACGAGTAATGAATCAAGCCATAAATCTATATTATTTCATCCAAGTCACCTGCTAACACTATATCAATAAAAATGTTAAATGACTTTTATTCTGACTAAATTGATGATATATATATTTTTTTCAATTTAACTTAGGAAATAATTTAATTTAAAATACTGCTAGCTACGTTTGCATAAGGACCAGGCTATGCCTTATTCCATGCGCTCCCATTTTACATTTTTTCATTGTTAGAATTGATTATTTTTACAGTTTTTTATTTCTATAGTACAGTAATGTTTTTAGAAGAAAGCTTTTAAATTTGTTTTAAAATAGGATTTCCACAAAAGTTAAGATCTTCAAGCGCAATTTAGAGAACTACAAGATTCAGTAGACACTAGATGAGAGTTTCCTGAGTACTTCAAGCAAAATAGAATCTATCCTACACTGTAAAAAAATTTAATTCTGCAAATATAATGTTGGCTAAATCTGTATGCTTACTAACATTTTTTTTCTGTAAAATGTACAAGAAAAGATGTAAATGTACAAAACTAATTTTTGCAAAGTTACAGAAATTTGTAATTTTGCAAACGAATCTACTAAAGTTATAGCTATCTTACTAAATTTTAATCTGTAACCTGGGCTGCAATTATATAATATATTCTAGACATCCCAAGTTCCTTAAAAATTCTTAGTAACCTTACAGATTTTTTTATATAAATGAAAACCTGTATCTATTACATGAACATTTAGTAAAACATTATTAAACTTTTAGTAACTTTAGAGATTTTTTTTACAGTGTTCGAGTTCAGTTCATATATATATGTATATATATATATATATGAACTGAACTCGTACAAATACGGACGTAGCACTTAAATGAACAAATCAGTGAAAAACGCACACTGGTAGATGAGTAGCTAAGCTAATGGCTCGAGGTGGTAGTGGCCTACATTGTAAAAAGAAAAAAAAAATCTGTAATTTTACAAATGTAAAGTTGCCAAAATCTGTATGTTTACTAACATTTTATCGATACGCTGTACAAGAAAAGATGTAACTCTACAAAACTAATTTTTTTAAATCTACAAAAATTGGTAAGTTTACAAACGAATCTATTATAATTACAGGTATCTTACTACAATTTTATCCGTAACCTGGGTTTAAATTCCATTAAAAGTTCTAGGAATCCCAATTTTCTAAAACATTCCTAGTAACCTTACAGATTTTTTTTTTTATTTTAAGTACAATCCTGTGTCTATTACATGGATTTTTGTTATCGTTACATAAACAGATCTAGGAATCTCAGTTTCCTGGAAAATTTTTAGTATCTTTACACTTTTTTTTTCTTTTTTTACAGTGTATGGCGGAAGAGTTCATTGACTGATAGAGTAATGTTTTATATGAAATATAAAGTCTGGCGTCGGAATATGCCAGAAAACAGATTCGTGGAATCAAGATTTGAAAAAAAGGCTTTTTTCGCATTAAAAAAAAAAAAAAAATAAAATAAAATAAAATAAAATAAAATAAAAAAAATTACCTTCTCTCAGAATATTGTAAAAGGGATAGCTGATGAAATTTTTTACAGTGTATGGCAGAAGAGTTCATTGACTGATAGAGTAATGTTTTATATGAAATATAAAGTCTGGTGTCGGAATATGCGAGAAAACAGATTCAGGGAATCAAGATTTGAAAAAAAGGCTTTTTTCGCATCAAAAAAAAAAAAAAAAAAAAAAAAAAAAAAAAAAAAAAAAAAAAAAAATTACCTTCCCTCAAAATACTGTAAAAGGGGTAGCTGATGAAATTTTTGATTGGACCAAAAATTTTGATTACGATTTTGAAAAGCATAATTAATAATATACACGTTTAAAAATTAAAGAAAATAAAGGAGGATTAATAATGTATTATTAAGAAATAGCGAAATAGTGAATATGTTGAAAATTAAAATAATTTAAGAAATGAAAATCGCAAAATAAATATTTTCATATAGCACACACACACACACATACACACACACACATATAAAAATATGCACGTAAAATATATTTAATGCTGGCGAAAAATATTTTCAACAATGTGTCTTTATGAATCTCGCAAATGTCTTGTTTCTGTGTGAAAACTGGGTTAATAATAAATATCAAATAAATACTAGAATAGAAGCTTGTAAAATTTACACCAAACTACTTTTTAGACACATGTTTTGTCATCTTGACTTTTTTCTAGTGTTCTATTTTTTAAAGCTTTTTAAAATTCATTTTAGTAAATAAACCTACAACTCTTAACTTGAAAGGATGAAATATTATAACATATCCTTCAGACAAAAATAATTATATTAAATTCTGTGAGTATTCTTTCTTTTGATATCCAAATATATCATTCGATAAATAATGAACGGATAGCAAATTAATGTTTTCATGCTTTTATGTTAGCAGGATTAAAAGCAAATGTAGATCACAACTAGAGGCTAATTTAATAAATTCATTGTAATTTTTTTCCTACATATTACTATAATTTTTATGATTTTATTTTTTCCCCCTATTTTCTATTGTTTTTAGATCATTTTGTATATCTTCTATAATTTTAAAACTATTCTAAACTTCTATAATTTTAAATCTTTCTGTTACAGAATAAATATAACACATGCTATATTACAAACACTTTATATTCAATTTCAAAATGTTATTAAATATAATATTATTTCCTCAATTATTGTTAGAGTTTTTTATTAACATTTAGAACTAGCTGAATATAAAACATACGATTTTTGACAAGATTGACTTATGAAAATCCCCTGATTAATTTAAATCCACTTTTAGTCGTAGTTTCAGTCAAACGCTGAAAAGTAAACCAAATCTGAAGAGGAAAAATCTCTTTATCCTATTAAAAAGCAGCTCTTATGAATATTTCCAGATAAAAATATTTTTCCTGCTTAAAAGAAATCAAACATGGTTTTCTTATAAGTTAAAATTTATTATTCTATAAATATAGATGTTTTAATATTTTTTTCTTTCTTAAAGAATTACATTTTCATAAGATTTGTAAGATTTATTTGAATATTTTCATTTCGCGGAATAAAAATTATTACTTAAGTTCTTTACACACCAATGTAATTGAGAATATATTAATAAAAAATAAATGAACTATTTCCAGAGTCTTTTTATTATTATTTAGAACTAACTGAATATAAAACTTATGTTTTTTGACATGATTCACTTGTGAAAATCCCCTGATTAATTTAAATCCACTTTTAGTTCTAGTGTCAGTCAAACGCCGAAAAGTAAACCAAATCTGAAGGGGAAGAAATCTCTTTATTCTATTTAAAAAGCAGCTCACAAGAATATTTCCAGATAAAAAATATTTCTCCTGCTTAAAAGAAATCAAACATGCGTTTTATGAGTTAGAATTTATCATTATATAAATACGAATGTTTTAATACTTTTTTCTTACTTAAAAAAATTACATTTTCAAAAGTTTTGCAATATTCATTTAGATATTTTTATTTCATTGAATAAAAACTATAATTTGATTGTTTTAATCACCAGTGTAGTTGAGAATAGATTATTCAAACAATAAATTAAATAAAATAATTGCTATCAGTTATCTTTTTAAGATTTTTTTTTTAATCTTTATACTATTTTTAAATGTTTCAGTCTTTTAATTGTCACTATAAAATAATGTAAGTAAGTTTTTACAGTAAAAAATATCTACATTTTAAGAAGAATTATGATATTTATTTGTAGATTTTCATTTCATTGGATAAAAATTGTTACTTAAGTTTTTTAATTACCTGTTTGATTAAGCATATATTTATAAATAAAATAAAATAATTACTATTATTTTTCTTTGTATGTGACTTATTTTTTTCCCTCTAATCTTTTATTAAATGTTTCAATCTTTTAATTGTTACTATAAAATAATGAAAATAAAACATCATAATAATAAAAATACTATTTCAGAAGATTTTAATATTCATTTGTAGATTTGCATTTCATTGTATAAAAGTTATTACTAAATATTTTAATCACCTGTGCCATTGAACATATATTTACACAACAATAAATGGATTAAAATAAATGCTGTCTTTTATTTTTGTATGTGACATTATTTATTCCTCTGAAATATTTTTTTATGTTTTAATCACTGTTTTTGATTATTTAATTTCTCTCTGAATTTTATTATTAAATAAAACAAATTTACTGTTAAATATCATACGATAGGGTAAATTTCCCACGTTTCAGACATATTTTTTTTTGCCTAACTTATTTTATTCTTGAAATTTGGGTCGAAAATATTATAAGCGTATCGAAATAACAATTCACTTAAGCATTAAAGTGCATTAAAATGTATACGATAAGTACTGTAAGAGAATAAAATAAATCAGATGTCAATGTTATCCCGAGATTGATGTAACATTATCACCTAAGTATAAATATTCTTTATATGCTCACAATCGGCGGTTTATTACAAAATTTTCCCGATATAAATGTAAATTTAAAAAGTACACCACTTTGGCCACGAAAGGGTATTCGAACAATTCTGTTTTATGATTTATTATTAAAAATATGAGTTTCATTTTTTATGCAAACAAATAATTATTAAAAGAAAGATTTTCAAATATGCCCTTGTGTTGTAAGTCAATATAGGAATATTAACAACCTTCCTATCGAGGTATTTTTTTAATAACCTTTAAGATATTATGCTTTATTAACGCAAAAAACCCTGTCAGTCACGACTTTAAGAGTTTTGGAAATCAAATTCTTTTCTTCATAAGAAGGATTGTCGAATGACATACAGACTGTGTCTTCCAAGACTCTTATTCACAAGGCTATTGCTTTGTTTTTCGTAGCTCCCCTCTTTTCACTTCCTTCCCTAAGTCATGTAATAAAAGAGAGGATTAATCACATAGTTAAAATGCATGGATAAATATATAAAAAGCGGTAGTAAACCCGTTTGCTCACGAGGGGACGAAGTTATCCCAAAATATCAATATATCGGTCTATGGTAATATCTTAAATGCGCAGCTGGGCAGTCGCTGCCCATCTACATACAATACTATGCAATGATATAGCATTTAAAGTGAAAGTTAAGTGTGAGAATAGTAAGTGTGATGTAATAAAATTAATGGAATTGCAGTTAATAATAATATATACATTCACTAATTAAGTTAATTCCAAAAAAGTTGGAAATTGCACGTGAAGCGTAGCAAATAAGGTGCGTTCGAACGATAACAAAGTTTTAAAAAATATTCAGATCTTGGTGATATAGTAGAGCTTGCTTCGGATACAGTATAGTAGTAGAAATCTTTGTGTGTCTATAAATATGCAGGAAGTAATTTTTACTGCACCTCAACAACGTATATCTTATTCATAAAATGTGAAATAGTTGAATATAATTAAAACATGCCCCAAACAATGTTTCCCCGTATAGCATTATGTAGTGGAATACTTTTGTGTGGCCCTGTAATTTAATAATAAAAATTCTTTGCATCACAGATTGTATAGAATGCATATTTTAGTATATACTTCATAGATTCATGTCAATTCTATTATGTTCGAATGAGTTTATCATCATTAAAATGCGTTTGAAAAATTTTCCCATTGACAGTAATGTACGATTACTTTTGAATGTCCCTGTAAATGATCTATGCATCCGACTTTCATAACATTTGAAATGACTCGACAAAATTACGTAATAATTATATGTTTTGAATTTCCAACGATTAAAAAGCACTTGAAACTTTTTTCCTTATTGCCCGTAATGTAACGGAATCCTTTTGATTGTTCGTGTAATTGATCTATGCATCCGATTTTCATAAAATTTGAAATGACTCGACAAAATTATGTTATAATTATGTATTTTAAATTTCAAACGATTCGGTTGGGGTAGTTTTTGCGTTGTTATATGCGGACAGACAGACAGACGGACGGACGGACAGACAGACAGACGGACGGACGGACAGACAGACAGACGGACGGAATGAGCGACAACAATAGGTGCTACGTATTTACATATTTACGAACGCATTTGAAAACGACTATTTCTATTTTCAACTCAAATAATTATTGCTTATTAAAAGATTGTTTGATGATGGGCTTGGGAAATATATCCCGAAAATACTAAGAAGTTTTAAATAAAATGTATATTTTTAACTTGTAACATCTGTTTCATTATTTGTATTGCCCTTTAAGTAAAACAGTAACCTTTTTAAAGTTCATATTGTACATTTTATGTTAGATTCAAAATGAAATATTGCGGTTCTTCTTATGATTTTATATATTAACTTTTATTGAAAAATGCTGTCAATAAGATCACGTAATCTTAATTTTTGCTGATCTTTTTCATTCTTTTTTTTTCAAATTTTATCTCAGAGTTTGTTTAACAATATCAGTACGAAATAAAATTTAAAAAACTCATTTGTCTTAGAAAAGAGATATATTGTTCATTTTCTCATAAACATTTTACTATTAGAAAAACATTTTGTATATATTAGTAAATAGTAATTATAATTAAATCACATGTATCATTTGCCGCTGAATCAAGATTTGTCAGGTAATACCACCCACAAATATACCGGATTAATACATACATATATATGAGGTATTCTACTCCACAGCAAAGTACCATGCACTGGAAAATACTTAAAGTACTATTTTTAACCACCACTAAGCTGTAGAATGTTTAATTTGCAGTTATAACAAACGCACTATCATAGGACATGGATTGAAATTCTTGGAGAATTTCCCATTCAAATCGGACATAAACGGCATCTTTAAATACATTTATTTATCATTCACATGATAATGGCACAATTCAATCTTAGTAACAACATAATATGGCGCGATCGAAAAATAGAAAGACATAAACGAATAGAGCTTTACCATTTTAAAGATTTGCACTTCGCCAAGTGACAGGGTTTTGTTAAGCGCATGAAAAAATGTATAATTCTCCTTCCAAAGTCAACGCGATATCGTTATATACTAACACGCTTACAGACACAGGATTTTTCAACAACGCTCTATGTTGTCAATAACTTTAGTAGAAATTACGTCACTATCAAATGCGAAAATTAAAAACCGGTGAAAAAGAAATAAGTTGTTTCAGTCGAATCGGATGAATAAATTGTGCAATCCGGCCTAGCATCTTTTCGCCAAAAATTGTGGGTAATCGAATGATTCATTAGAACGTAAATAAAAAGTTATTATGAAACAAACGAAAGAATAAAAATAATAAATGGGGTTTTAGGGAAAGTGTTGCTTTAACTGAGTAAGTTTTTTTAGAATAACATAAAAAAAAGCGTAGATTAAAATAATAAAACTAGATAAGATGAATAAATGTGTTAAGGTATTTTAAAAAGACAGGGGAAAAGTTAGATAAATTATAAAAAATTAAAAATAATTAATTTAGAATTAAGGCAAAAAAAAATATTATTAAACACACACACATACATGTGTGTTTACCTTATGTGTTAACCTGTAATTCTAAACAAATCCGTATTTGAAAAAAGGTACCTTGATGCTTCATTATTTAGCTATTGGCTTAGGAGCTTCCGCATATAAAAAAGTACGCATAAGGCAAATGTCAAAAAGATGAAAATTTCTTTTCGCAATCTGAATTTCATTATTATGTAAGTAACATCTGTAAAAATATTTCCTTTACGAAAAATATATCTTCTAAAGTGATTTACATATTCTTTGTGATTTCATTTACAGAAAGTAAACTTTTTTCACTGAAATTGATTATTCCAGAATCTCATTAAGCAAATGTAAATCGTAAATAATGAAAAGATCTCTAAAATATTCGATTCTTTTACTTTAAGATCAAGATATTTAGTTTGAATAAATTTCGAATTTAAGTCATCATCTTCTAGCCGAAATTTGATAAATCGTACCCATTTATTTATGTTTCATGGTATTAGCAAATGGATGAAAATATATTGCAGTAATGCAATATTGTTTTATTATTATTCTATAAATTAGGAAACGTTCTTACTTTGTAAAAGTTTATATAAGTTAGCAGAGGTAGGATTTAAAAGACACGTAATAATTCTTTGAGATAAATCAAGATCAACGAGATAAATGATTCATACTTATGATCGTTTCTTAATATTTTGATTGATTTACATCCTTATGTATTTTAATGTGATATTGAAAGGATCGAAAAATTATTTATGCAGACATCAGACATCAGTAGCGCATTTAAATCGCAAATAAGAGTTAATCGCAATTATTTATTATGCTTCTGATAGGTTTACATATAACATGGACATTTTTTATGTGAATCGAACCAACATAAATGGCAGTTTTTGGCGTATTTTTATGATTTTTATAAAATGTATCATTATATTTTGAGGATTTAAAGAATATTTAAATAATTATCAGTAGTGTAGTGAGATTAAGATATTAATTTAACATTGATTTTTGCTGATCGTTTATAATTATAATGATTGTTTTCTATCTCTTAGAAAAATAACACTAAATTTTTAAGTGATAAAACATAATTTAGTAATTATGTATGGTAAATCAAAGCCTAATAAAATATATTCTGTTCTTATTATAGGTAATGTTTTAATTTAATTTCAGGTGGACTGTTTTCAAATGAAAGGAAATATATCTTACTTACAAATAGCGAAAAATAGTATTCATTTCAGCAAACTATTTAAAAATATGTTTAAATGAACATTGGATAAAAAAAAGGGATATCACAATTACAAATTTCTCATAAGTTTCTGGAAAACCATTTTAAAATATATTTAATTGAAGATAGGATAATGAAAAAACAATAAAAATACGATATTACAATTACAATCAAAACAAAAGTGTATTAGTTTCAGTAAATATTTAAAAACATAAAAACAAGGTAGGATAAAATAAATGAAACGCACATTATTTCTATATTTAAAAAATTCTGTTTAATGAAACACATGTAACTATAAACATAAAAAACACTAACATAAAAATGAATATGGCCAATTTATAGAAATACCGAATTTCTTGTATAATAAAAAATTAGATATATTTCTAGAATATATATTATTTATCCTTTCGAAAAGGATATCTATTATGGGAATATCGCTGATGAAATTCCTTATTACAAAAATATTATCTTCATTTTTAATCTCAAACAAAAGGTAGACTATTTTTCAAAACTTGAATAGATGATACATTTTTCCTTTTTATGCTATTAATTTATAAGAAAAAAATGCTTTATTTAATTTCTAAGGAAATGAATAAGTTATCATTATATGTATGAGTATAAATACTGGTTTCACTGAATTTTTGTTTTGGTAATATCTGAATTAATTATGATTTATTTATAAAAGTATATCTATCTATCTATATATACAGGGTGTTTCCAATTTTTTTTACAATAAAAGAGAGGTGATAGTACACATCAAGACAAACAATATTAAATGGGAGACCAAGGGTCCCAAACGTCTTCCAAAGGAGATAGCCGCCATTAAAGTTTAGGGACCAAAATTTCAAATAAACATAGAAAACGGAAAAATCGGTCGATTGATTTTCGGTTTTCACTAAAATTATTCTTTATGTCGGCATTTTCTTGAAATTAAATTATAAAGATAAATTTCAAAAATGCCGTTAGAGGACGCTTTAGACTTTGGAGAAACGAACAACTATTTTTTACCGGTATTTTTTGCATTTTATTAAATGTTTTCGTAAGCTTAGACTCAAACTTAAATTTTGATCTCAAAATCTGAAAGTGGGAGTGGTTAAGTAGCACAAACTAAACTGTGTTCAGAGGGATCAAATTTCAAATGATTATAAAAACGGAAAAAATGGTTCATTGATTTGCGGCTTTCCCTAAAACTATTCTTTATGTCGATATTTTCTTAAAAATAAATTATAAAGATAAATTTCAAAAAATGTCGATAGAGGGCGCTTTAGACTTTGGAGTAACGAACAACTACTTTTTGCCGTTATTTTTTGCATCTCATTAAATGTTTTCGGAAGCTTAGATTTAAACTTAAATTTTGAGCTCAAAATCTGAATAATTAGGAGTAGTTAAGTATCCCAAATTGAAGTGTGTTCAGGAGTTAAAATTTAACCCTCCCTCCCTCCTCAAACACAATTCAAGTTTTCTCTACTTAAACACTATCAATGATTCAGAATTTGAGCCCAAAATTTAAGTCTATGCATTTGAAAGCATTTAATGAGATTAAAAAAATAATGGTTAAAAATAGTTGTACGCTACTCCAAAGTCTAAAGCGCCCTCTATCGGCATTTTGTGAAATTTATCTTTAAAATTTATTTTCAAGAAAATGCTCATTTAAAAATTAGTTTCAGCAAAAACCGCAAACGAATCGACCAATTTTTCCGTTTTTTATAATCCTTTGAAATTTGATCCCTCTGAACACAGTTCAGTTTGTCTACTTAACTACTCCCAACTATTCAGATTTTGAGCTCAAAATTTAAGTTTAAGTCTAAGCTTACAAAACCATTTAATAAGATGCAAAAAATAACGCCAAAAAAGAATTGTTCGTTACTGCAAAGTCTAAAGCGCCCTCTATCTTAATTTTTTGAAATTTATCTTTATAATTTATTTTCAAAAAAAAAATACCGACATAAAGAATAGTTTTAGTGAAAACCGCAAATCAAAGAACCAATTTCTCCGTTTTTTATAATCATTTGAAATTTGAACTTTCTGAACACAGTTCAGTTTGTGCTAGTTAACTGCTTCCAACTATTCAGATTTTGAGCTCAAAATTTAAGTTTAAGTCTAAGCTTACGAAACCTTTAATGAGATGCAAAAAATAGTTGTTCGTTGCTACAAAGTCTAAAGCGCCCTCTATCGGTATTTTTTGAAATTTATCTTTATAATTTAATTTCAAGAAGATGCCGACATAAAGATTAATTTTAGTGAAAACCGCAAATCAATCGACCGATTTTTCCGTTTTTTATGTTTAGTTGAAATTTCACTCCCTAAGCTTTAATGGCGGCTATCTCCTTTGGAAAACGTTTGGGACCCTTGGTCTCCTATTTAATATTGTTTGTCTTGATGTGTACTATCACCCCTCTTTTACTATTAAAAAATTTTGGAAACACCCTGTATATATGTGTGTGCGTTCAATTTGTTTTTGATTTATTCATTTTCGAAGTGCAATCTTTCTTATTAAGTTTTTTGCCAGTAATAATAAGTAGTAATAAAAAAAATCCAACAAAGTTACTAAAAATATTCTTCTTTAATAATTAGTATAAAACATAACTGATAAGAATATTCGAAAATTAAACCGTTTGTAGCCGGATATCCTTCCCAGTTTTATTAAAACGAAAGAGTGTATTAAATCATAATACTAAACATTTATTTCGTTGCTATCTCCTTGTTTTTGTTTTATAAATTATACTAAAGAAAGATATGCTGTGTTTTAACCCGCTCGCGACGGCGCGCTCAATTTGAAGTGCACATCTGAGGACGGAGATAGAAAATTTGATTTCCTTTTCAGGGCCGAACGATTTTGCGAAGCTAAACCTAGCTCTCATAAAGATTTCTTAAAAGAGTTATTAAAAAAAATCATTTTTCTATGGAAAAGGAATGGCGATCGAAAAGAGATCACATTTCAGAATCGTCAATGAGAAACATAAATTGAAGATGAAATATACACATTTTTTTCATTAAAGTATTTTTTTTTTTTTTTTTTTTTTTTGAAAAACTAAATTTACATGAATGAAAAAAATCGTAATTGATTCCATCTGACTTCCAAATTAGAAGGAAGTGTGTTCTTTTCTAATATAAATTCGAACATGATCAATACAAATTTTTTGTATGTTATATAGATTAAAATGCACGTTATTATACCGTTACGTTATCGCACGTTATTATGTTATATATTATTATTGCCACTTATTATACTAAATAATACCCTTCAGATAATCAATACATTTCATTTCTAATTAATTTACTGAATACTCTAATTTTTCTCAACCATTGATATCACACAATTTACTTCCAATAAAACAAAAAGGTAAAACAATAATTCGATTTGCTTACTATGCAATACAGATTTCAACTTATACACTTAGATAACAACATACAATTTATAAAATAATACTGATACGTTGAAACTGAATAGGAGTATTGATGTCAATAAAAAAAATCCACATAAAGAAAAATTGTAAAACATGCATATATAAATTTCTACAATTATCCTCACTAAAATATTTCCGAACTCAATACTGGTTCTTACACTTAAAACAAATATACTAAAAATCTTTACTTTTATTTTTCCTCACTATGGCTCTCTTTTGAGCCTTTTTTTCCACTATGGCTCTCTTTCGGGCCTTTTTTTTTCACTATGGCTCTCTTTTGAGCCTTTTTTTCGTTCCAATCTTGTTGCACGAGTACAATCGCTCGAGATCTGAGTGCGAAAAGCCCGTCTCGTATACCGGCCGCGCGGAATGTAAGTGAAAACGACGCCGGCACGCATACTTGTCGATCGTAACCGAAGGGGTTAAACACAGTTTATTAGGTCAGTGCACAGTTATCCGTACTGTGGTTTAAATCATAGCATTTAGATACACTGATAAATTGACGGCAGCAGAAATTCCAGTCATACCACGCAAAAATATAATAATAATAATAATAATAATAATAATAATAATAATAATAATAATAATAATAATAATAATAATAATAATATACATGCGCATTATTTTGTGAAGACCGTAAAACAAGATATAATACATTTTAAAATACAATAACACTTTACTTACTATTCCGTAGCACGTAGCATGTAAGATAATTATCACAGAATCATTTTTTTTTTATTTTTTTTTTGGCAAGTTAAAAAATATGTTACAGAAATGTTTAACTATCGTAAATTCCGGCGTATGACGTGTACTTTTAAAAGAACAAATAAGATCGAAATTCATGGTTTTGCGTTATATGCCAACAATGTAAATGACAGATTCAAAAATAAGCACAATATGAGCGTAAAAAAATTCATTATGTATCGTAAATACTGTTTATTTAAAAAAAAATGACATGGAACTTTTCGTTATCTGATAATCCGAAATATTAGTCATATCAGTCTTCTGATATATCATCAGGTAATCATCGAATTTTGTTTTCCCTTCATCAACACTGTTACTCTGATACATACATAAGTAATCATCCTCACACCTTTACTCTTTAAAGAAATCTATAAAATACCGAATGAATAAAAAATGTATCTTTATTATTTGTATCACATGTTATATTGAATGAAAACTCTTTTTCAGGTAAATCTTCACGAAAAAATAAATTATCCTCATTGAATATTCTTTAGAATTATGTATAAAATATCTTTAAAATCTTTAAGTATTTTAATCAATAAAGAAATTATTAGGAAAAATAATTTTAATAATTTTGTTGTTGTTGTTAAAAAGTAATTTATATTTCATAAAAAAGTCAAATAATATGAAAATGTTAAACAAATCAATGACTCAAGCAATAAAAAAGTTCAAATATTGGAATGTTTACTTATATTAATTCAGAATGAATAAATTATCTTTATTCAATACTTGGTATGTTTTTTCAGAATTATCAATTGCAGTTTAGCTTCAACAAAAGAGTCTTAGTTACATACAGAAAGAAGCTAAATTTATAGCATTTTCCTTTCTTAAATCAAAACGTAAACTATACTTTCCTTTAGTCATTTTTTATTATGACCTACATTATGCTTGTTTCCAAGTGTGATTAATCATCTATCTGTCAAATAATATGAAAATGTTGAATTTAAATCAATGACTCTTTGAATAAAAGAAGTTCAGATAGAGGAATATTTATACATAAAAATACAGAAAGATTTAATAACCTTAATTCATTACTTGGATGTCTTTTCAGAATTATTAATTACAATTTAGATCCAATAATAGAATATGAGTTACATACTAGAAGGGAATTAAATGTGTAACATTTTTTTATATCTTTTTTAAAATCAAACGTTAATGTAAAAGAGTCCCTCATAATTTTTATTGTATTTTTTTATATTCTTTCTTTTTGATTAACCACATTATGCTTGTTCCTAAAAGTGACCAATCATCTATCTATCAAATAATGTGAAAATGTTGAATTTAAATCAATGACTCTTTGAATAAAAGAAATTCAAATAGAGGAATATTTATACATACAAATACAGAAAGATTTAATAACCTTAACTGATTACTTGGATGTCTTTTCAGAATTATTAATTACACTTCAGATTCAATAATAACGTATGAGTTACATACTAGAAGGGAATTTAACGTGTATAATTTTTTATTCTTTTTAAAATCGAAACGTAAAAATCCTTCATATTTTTTTATTGTAAATTTTTATTATAATGCTTATTTCTAAGGTGGTCAATATTCTATCTGTCAAAAAACATGAAATTTTGAATATAAATCAATGACTCAAACAACAAAAAAGTTCATGTTTAGAAATATTTAAACATATTTATTCAGAAATAATAAGATGTCGTTATTCATTAAATGCCATGACTTTTCAGAATTATCAATTACATTTTAGTTTTAATGATAAAGTCATAGTTACATACTAGAAGGAAGTTAAATTTGTATCATTTTTCTTTTTAAATCAAAATGAAAAGGAAAACAATATTTAAAAAAATTCCTTTTCTCAATTTTTATATATTTTATGACCCACATTATCCTTGTTTCTGAGTGTGATCAATCTTCTATCTGTCAAATGACATGAAAATGTTGAATAAAAATCAATGTCTCTTAGATTAAAAAAGTTCAGATAGAGGAATATTTAATCATACAATTTCAGAAAGAATAAATTACCTTTATTTATTATTTGGCAGGTCATTTCAGAATTATCAATTGCATTTATGCGTCAATAATAAAGTGTTAGTTAAATACTAGAAGGAAGTTAAATTAGTATAATTTTTTTAATAAAAAAAGTTTTTAATAATTTTAATTATTTCAATTTTTATATTAATTTTTTATGACCTCCATTATGCTTGTTTTGAAGTGTGATCAATCTTCTTTCTGTCAAATAATATGAAAATGTTGAAAAAAAAAATCAATGAATCATACAAAAAATAGATCAAATATAGGAATATTTATACATACTAATTCAGAAAAAATAAATTACCTTTATTCATTATTTGGTAAGCCTTTTTATAATTATCAATTGCACTAATGTTTCAATAATAAAGTGTTAGTTACATGCTAGATGAAAGTTAAATTTGCATTATGTTTCTTTTTTCAGGTAAAATGAAAAAGAACACAAGTTCTTCATATTTTTCTTCTATCATGTTTTATTTGTTTATTTTTTTTATTTTCTTTTATTAATTTTTTATGATTCGCATTACGCTTGTCTCTAAGTGTGATCAATCTCAAATCTATCAAATATTATGAAAATGTTTAATATAAATCAATGAATCAATCAATAAAAAAAGTTCATACACTATAAAATCTAGTTCTAGTTTGAACAAAAATTTGGTAAATTAAAATAGCAAATAAAGCCTTTGTGCACGATTGTTTAAAGATAGAAAACCAACGATTATAAACACAGACGTTAACGACACAGTTGTTTTGGCTGCTTTCTTCTCATTGGTTGCTTTTATTTAGGCGGAATTGTTCCCATAGCGGGTATATAAGCCTCCGTCTCTCTGTCTCTTTGCTCAGTTTTGCTATTTTTTAGCTCACTGAGTTTTGCACTGATGAAGAATGTCGATAGTAGATTCGAAATAGCTATTTGCTACCTTCTCATACTTTATTTCTGCATTTATAATCGTTGGTTTTCTATCTTTAAAAATTTGGTGCTCAATAGTTGCCATTATAAGAAGGGGAAATCTTGAACCAATGTTTGGAGCTCAATTTGAAGGATAGTTCCAAAAGTTGGACATAGGTTGAAATAGGAATCTCCAAATATTGGAGCGAGATTTCACCATCTTTTTAGTGGCAGCTACTGAACACCACAATTTGGTTCAAACTAGATCAAAATTTTTAACAGTGTGTGTAGAAATATTTTTACATACTAAATTAGGAAAAATAAATTAACTTTATTCATTACTCGGCATGTTTTCTCATAATTATAAGTTGCTCGTTGGCTTCAATAATAAAGTCTCAATTAAATATTAGAAAGAAGTTAAATTTGTATAATTTATCCTTTTTTTAATCAAAAAGTAAAGGAAAACAGGTTATTCCTACTTTCATTTTGTCGATTGTTATATGCTTCTTTTTTCATGACCTAAATTATGCTTATTTCTAAGTGTGATCCATCTTCTGTCTGTCAAATAATGGGGAATGTTGAATATAAATCGAAGGCTCGTGCAATAAAAAAAGTTCTTACATACGAATATATATACATACTTATTCATAAAGATTTAATTAACTTTATCCATTACTTTGCATGTGTTTTCAGAATTATGAATTACACTTTAAATTCAATAATAAATTCTTAATTATATACTAGAAATAATTTAAATTTGTATCATTTTATTTATTTATTTATAATCAAAAAGTAAAAGGAAACTAGTTCTTCATATATTTCTTTTGATTTTGTTGACCCACATTATTCTTGTTTCTAAGTGTGGTCAATTTTCTATCTGTCAAATAATATGAAAATGTTGTACAATTGAATGTAAATAAAATTTGGTTATTCCTCCTTTTTAAAATCAAAACATAAAAGAGTTCTTCATATTTTTCTTTAATAATTTTTTAATACTTTTTTTAAATCACCCACATTATGATTGTTTCTAAGTGTGGTCAATTTTCTATCCGTCAAATAATATGAAAATATTGAATATAAATCAAAGGTCCATACAAAAAAAGTACAAATATACGAATATATATATACTTATTCAGAAAGAATGAAATAATTTCATTCATTACTTATCATGTGTCTTCCGAATTATCAATCGCACTTTTAATTGAATAATAAATTCTAAGTAATATACTGGAAGGAAGTTAATTTTGTATCATTTCATTTATTTATTTTTAATGAAAACGTAAAAGGAAACTAGTTCTTCCTATATTTTTTTATTTTTGTAAATTTTTCTTTTAGATTTGTTGACCCACATTACTCTTGTTTCTAAAAGTGGTCAATCTTCTATCTGTCAAATAATATGAAAATTATTGTGTAATTTAAAGTAAATAAATGTGTATTTTTTTCCTATTTAAAATCAAAACGTAAAAGACTTTTTCATATATTTCTTTAGTGATTTTTTAATACTTTTTTATAATGACCCACATTAAGATTGTTTCTAATAGTGATCAATCTTCTATCTGTCAATCTCCTATCGTCTTCTATAAGTTTCATGCCATAAAAAAGTTTAAATATACGAATATTTATGCATACTAATTTATAAAGAATAAAATACTTTTATACATTACTTATCATGTCTTTTCAGAATTGCCAGTTGAACTTTAAATTTAATATTTAAGTCTTAGTTTTACATTAGAAGGAACTTAATTATTTATTATTTTTCTTTTTTAAATAAAAACGTAAAACAAAAGGAGTTCCTGGTAATTTTCTTTTTGCCAATTTTTATTTTCTTTCTTTTTTGATGACCATATTATGACTGGTTCTAGGTGTGATCAATCTCAAATCTATCAAATAATATGAAAATGTTGATTACAAATCAATGACTCATAAAATAAAAAGAAGTTCAAATACAGGAATATTTATAAATACTAGTTAATAAAGAATGAATTCTTTTATCCATTACTTAGCATGGCCTTTCAGAATTATAGATTGCACTTTAGTTTGAACAATAAAGTCTTAGTTACATATTAGAATGAAGCTAAGTTTCTATCATTTTTCTTTTTTTACTCAAAACGTAAAAGAAAAGGAGTTCTTGATATTTTCTTTTCGTCAATTTTTATCTGATTTATTTTTTATGACCGTTATTATGCGTGTTTCTAAGTTTGATCAAGCTTCTTTCCGTCAAACAATATGGAAATATTAAATATGAGTCAAAGGTACATACCATAAAAAAGTTCATATATATGAATATTTATACATACTAATTCAGAAAGAATAAATTACTTTTATTCATTACTTGTCATGTCAGAATTATCAGTTACACTTGAAATTCAATAATAAAGTCTGAGTTATATACCAGAAGAAAGTTTTATGTAACATTTTATTTATTTTTATTAATCATAATGAAAATAGGAAACGAGTTCTTCATATTTTCTTTTTGTCAATTTTTATTTTATTTTTTGGTGATCCACATTATTGTTGTTTCTAAGTGTGATTAATTTTCTATCTGTAAAATAATATGAAAGTGGTGAATATATATCAACGACTTGTATAATAAGAAAAGTTGAAATTTAGGAATATTTATGCATACTAATTCAGAAAGAAAAAATAACCTTTATACATTATTTAGCATGCCCTTTCAGAATTTGCAGTTGCATTTTATCTTGAATAATAAAGTCTTAGTTACATGCCAGAAAGAAATTAAATTTGTATCATTTTTCTTTTTTAACGTAATAAGTAAAAAAAAATATTTTACATTTTTCTTTTGTCAGTTTATATTCTTTAATGATTCATACAGTGAAAAGCTCATTTGTATGAATATATATACATACTAATTGAGAAAGAATAAATTGCATCTACTCATCACTTGGCATGTTTCTTCAGAATTATCAATTTCACATTAACTTCAATTGCAATGATTTAGTTGCACACTAGAAAAAAGTTAATTTTTTATCAATTTCCTTTTTTAAATCAAAATGTGAAATAGAACAAGTTTTTTATATTATCATTTTGTCATGTGTCATTATTTATTTTTTTTTTTTTTTAAGACTGGCATTATACTTGTTTCTAAGTGTGGTCAATCTTCTATCTGACAAATAACATGAAAATGTTGAATACAAATCAAGGGCTCATGCAACAAAAAAAGTTCAAATATGGGAATATTTATACGTACTTTAATTCCGAAAGAAAAAATAAATAACCTTTATTTATTATTGGCATGTATTTTTATTATTAACTCTTGCACTTTATCTACAATAATAATGACTTAGTTATATACTATTGGGAAGTTAAATTTATATCATTTTTCGTTTCTAAATCAAAACGTAAAATAAAATAAGTTGTTCACATTTTTTGTCAATTTTTTATATTATTTCTCTTCGATAACCCACATTATGCTTCTTTTGAAGGGTCATCTATCTTCTATCTGTCAAACAATATGCAAATGTTGAATACAAACAAATGACTTAAACAATAAAAAAAGTTCAAATATAGGAATATTTTTACATACTAATTCAGAAAGAATAAATTATATTTATTTATTACTTGGCATGTCTCTTTTATAATTATCAATTGCTTTTTAGCTTCAGTAATAAAATCTAACTTACATATTAAAAAAAAGATAAATTTGTATCATTTTTCGTTTTTAAATCAAAACGTAAAAGAAAACATGTTCTTCATATTTTTCTTTTATAAATTTATGCATCCCATATGATTTTGTTTATTTCTAAGTGTGATTAATCTTCTATTAATCAAATAATATGAAAATATTAAATAAAAACAACGACTCATATAATGAAATAAGTTCATATATAGGATATTTATACATAGAAAATAAATAAAATAAATTACCTTTATTCATTACTTGACATGCCTTCTCTGAATTATGAAATGCACTTTAGCTTCAAAAATACAGTTTTGTTACATAGTAGAAGGAAGTTAAATTTTGTTTAAATTAAAACATAAAGAAAACGAGTTTTTCATACTTTCTTTTTGTCAATTTTTATATTCTTTCTTTTTGATGACTCACATTATGTGTGTTTCTAAGTGTGATCAATCTTACATCTGTAAAATAATATGAAAATGTTGGACATAAATCTATAGTTCATACAATAAAAACTTTATTTTTTTATTTATCTCTCTTTACTATGTATAAGTATACACTGCAACGCAAAAATATATACACTACTCAGAATAAGAAAATTCTGAAAAATATGCTTACTTTTTGAAATAATGCATGTTAATTACAAATAAAAAATACACAAGGAAAACTAGTAGGATGTCGCACCTAAATATTTCTTCTATCATATATCTGTTAATAGTTCCTGAAAAGTACAAGATATCAGCGTCACCGTAGAGGTGATTTACACTAAAATCTGATCAGCAACAATTTATTTTAACTACAAAGTGAATCTAATGTTTGATGATAATCCCTTAAATTTTTTAAATAGAGCTTTTGCGGACATCATATAAAAATTCTGCATAGCAGTGCTATTTGTTAGGCGATTTGTTCCAAATACTAATCAGGACCAATTTATATCATGGACTAACATAATATGAATTTTTAAGAAATTTCCATGCTCTAGTTCTTGAGATACACCTACTGTGTACAATCGTGAAAGATGAAGCATAGCAGAACCACATGTCCGGCAATGTACGTCAAAACTAATCAGTACTGAGCTAGTTCAAGTATTAACTGAATCAGATGTTCTGTGGAAATCCGTGCATTATTTCTTCAGATATAGCAATCGCGGATATCGTGATAAAGTCTGCATAGCAGTCTCACCTGTTGAGCGATTAATACCAAAGTAAATCAACAACAACATTAAAGCTTAATTGAAACTAAAACCTTATGAAACCCTGTTCATTATTTCTGGAGATCTTGCACCAACAAAATTTGTGTTACATACAGACAGACAGTCACAGACTTACAAACATATGTTTTACAAACATATTTTCCGCAATCTCTGATGCTTAAAACGTGTAAATACATCAAAAACCGGAATTTTCACGAATTCAATACTTTCTTCTTGGGCATATAGAAGAAAGCAAAAATGTATATATAACTGTCTAGCAGCTTTCGACCGCTACGCTGGTTGGTTTTTTTTAAAGAATGTTGAATCAAACGAAATGCATCTAAATGATTTTTAAAAAAATGCCTAATCAAATAGCCATATTTACTGTCTTATTTGTATAATCTCACAATGTCCGGTTCAAAATCAATGTTGGCGACATAATAGACAAAATAGTTCTGAAATCACTATGTTTAACCATTTTTTAGTCGAATTTGCTATCCTGCGCTTTTACCAAATTTGCTGCAGAAATACGGCAAAATGTCCTAAAAGTACAACCCTATCATTAAATCCTCTTAGGTGGGAATTTCTAAAGTAGATAAAGTACATCTTCAAGTTTGTTATAGTAGATAATTATCCTCGAACTCATGCTTCTATCTAAATCTGGTATGGTGGAATGACCTCGTGGTGGAATGGAATCGTGAATTTCACGTTTCTACCTAAAGTTGTTGCTGGATATGGCTAGTGATGAACGATTTTATAAAATTTACCATTCGAAAATAATCGTCATCGTAAAAAACACAATCGATAGAGTCATTGATTACATCAGGAAACCCACAGTCGAGATTTATTATAATCGTTTATAAAAACCATTGATTTCACAAGCTTACAAAGTCGATTTTATTAAATACATGGAAAATAAAAACTGGGGGAAATTAAAACAATTTAAATCAGTTTCGTAATTTTTGCATTATTAGAAGACATTTTGTTAGAAGACCTGTATGTTAAAGTACCCTCCAAGAGGGAAAGATGGGGAAGGGGGAAGGTAAGTACATAATATAAATAAGTGGTCACAGGATGTACTAACGATATAACACAAGATGTGTGTCGGCTAAAAAAAATTACCCCGCGGTGGAAATCGGGGGGGGGGGAGCTCGGGAAATGTATAACATGAAGTAGTGTTCTCAGAACTTTCCAATGATACGTCAGATGAGGGATGTTAGCAATGGAAATGTGCATTCCAGGGTTTCAACTATTGAGCATCCCGAAAAACATTCCCTACTCTCTTTTTCTCTTTCAATCTCTTGAAATTTTTCATATATTATAAATAATTATCATAGGAGAGTTCCAAAAAATTCCGAATTGAAGTGATAAAAACACTGCGATTTCAAAAAAGTCTGAAAATTGCCCCCGCCCGGGTGGCCAAATTGGGATGAGGAAAGAAAATCTACAATCAAAAAGTTAGGTCTGACGGTTTTAAGATGATACGTCACATGATTGACCGAAAAAATTTGATAATTTTCGCCCCCACTTTAGCTTCGTTCAGGGTGGAAACTGTAAACACGCTGAAACATGCGTTTATTTTCTTAGTAGATTTGTTTTCTTTTATTTGAAGCACCTATCTAAAACGGCTGTAGAGATGTGTCAAATATTCTAAAATTTGGACCCCATTTTAATCTTCTTAGGGGGGAGAAATTGTAAAATTGCCGAAATATGTGTTTAATTATTTTTAGTAGATTTATTCTGCAGTCTCACGCTCCTATCTATAACAGGTTCTCGAGATGTAACAAGATGTTCTGCAATTTTCGACCCCTCCCGCCTTTAACCCTTTATGGGAGGGAATTTTCAAAAATCACGCCTTAGTGCACGCTTACATCATTTCCCCCAATTTTCATGCCTCTAGTTTCAGCAGTTTAGGCTGTGACTTGATTATCAGTCAGTCAGGCGAAGCTATTTTATATATGAATAGAAAATAGGTAACGTGGGAAACTATTCAGAAGTGACAATCCCAAAACTTTCTTCTAACCTACACATGTCAATACTCCACGGAAAATGTATCATAGCAACTCAGCTGGTTAGATTATTTAGACCAAAGTCTAATTAGCAGAGACTTATGTTAATGTCTTACTGAATCTAAAGTTTGATGAAAATCCATGCATTAGTTTCTGAGATAGAGCCATTGCAAATTCTGCGTAATAGAACCGCCTGTTATATGATGTATTTCTAACACTAATAAGGATAAATGTTTATGGGATACTAATTGAATCTAAAGTTTGGTGAAAATTCATGTACTAGTTTTTGAGATGCAGTTATTGCAAATTCGTGAAAAATGCACCGTAGCACCGCCATATGTAGGGGGATTTATATCAAAAACTAAAGAACACTAATCTATATCATGAACTCAATTGAAATAATTGAAATAATTGTTTTATGAATTTTTTTTTTTTTTTTTTTTTTTGATCTTGAGGTATGGTTGTTGCGATAATCATTAATAATGCAACATGGCAACACCGCCCATTACGTGATTTGCATCAAAAAGTAGTAAAAACTAGATTATATGATGAAGTAACTTAATCAAAATTTTTAAGAAAATCCCTGCATTATGCCTTGAGATAGAGCTATTGAGGAAAGTGCGAATAAGGTAGCATAGTAGCGCCACCAGTTGAACGATATGCACCAAAAACTAACCAGCTTCAGATTTTCACGGTCTAAAAGAATCTAAAGTTTTGCGAATTTCCTTGCATTAGTTCTTGACATAGAGTGCCCACATTTGTGAGTTTGTTTGTAACATTTGTTACAAACAGACTCACAGAGTGACAGAGTGGTCGGAGAGCTACAGACATACATTTTCTAAAAAACATCAAATAATGTTCAGGACCTTCTAAAATGTATTAATGCATCGAAAACTGAAAGTTGAATTTTTTCACGAATCCAATACTTTATAACAATGATAGAAGAAAGTAAACATACTGAAAATGTAGTGTGTTGCGAATGCAAAATAGTATATACTTAGCGTAAAAAAATAATATTTGGTTTGTGGTTGTAAAAAGAAACTAATAATTTAATCGATGTCTGTGCCGTCGGATGATGTCATATATCCGGTATGGTATGCTTTTCAAATCTAGTTTCTATACAAAGGTTTGCCAATTTCATCCATGCGAAGCAGATAAAAATTCTGGCCTTTAGAATTCAAAATTTTGTGACAAAACAACTAAATTAGGTAGCTTTCATTACAAAAAGTAAAAAGCTACCTATTGCAGCCGTACGGAGGAAAGCACTTCCAGAAAATTTGGTATATTTTCACCAAACCCTAAAACCACCCTCTGTTCAAATGTTGACATATATATATATATATATATATATATATATATATATATATATATATATATATATATAAGCATATGTATATATATATATCTGATTTTTGTCATGCGATAACTAACGTATTTATGAACCAATTTGAATGAAACTTGGTATGTACATAGTTCATACAAATATTTCGACCGAGTTCGTGGGCCAGCTTCATCCGCCATCTTGTTTCAAAATGGCGGCCATTTAAAAATTTTAAAAAATTTAAAATTTAAAATTAAAAGCGAAAAATAAAAAGTTGAAAAATATTTTTATTGTATGTATTAGATCTTAAAACACCAATTCCAGAACACTTTTTATTTTGTATATATCTTAAAAAATGATTGAGTTATAGCACTTTGAATTTTTCTTATGGCTGATATTTTGAAACGATCTGATTTTTGTCATGCTATAACTAACGAATTTATGAACCGATTTGAATGAAACTTGGTATGTACATAGTACATACAAGTATCTCGTCCGAGTTCGTTGGCCAGCATCATCCGCCATTTTGTTTCAAAATGGCGGCCATTTAATTTTTTTAATTTAAAATTTAAAATTAAATGCGAAAAAATTAAAAGCTAAAAAATATTTTTCTTTTATGTGTTGATCTTAAAACACCACATCCAGAACACTTTTTACTTTGTCTATATCTTAAAAAATGAGCGAGTTATAGCATTTTAAATTTTCCTTATGGCTGACATTTTGAAACCATTTGATTTTTGTTATGCTATAACTAACGTATTTTTGAACCGATTTGATTGAAACTTGGTATGTACATAGTATATACAAATATATTGACCGAGTTCGTTGGCCAGCATCATCCGTTATCTTGTTTCAAAATGGCAGCCATTTAAAAAATTTTAAAAAAATTAATGTGAAAAAATTAAAAGTTGAAAAATATTTTTATTTTATGTGTTAGATCCTAAAACACGAATTCTAGAACACTTTTTACTTTGTATCTTAAAAAATGATTGAGATACAGCACTTTGAATTTTTCTTATGGCTGACATTTTGAAACGATCTGATTTATTGTCACGTGATAACACTCGTATTTATAAATCGATTTGGATGTAATTTGGTGTATACATAGTGCTTAATTAAGCCTGGACCGAGTTCGTTAACCAGTTCCATCCGCCATCTTGTTTAAAAAGGGCGGTCATTTAAGTTTTTTTTTTTTTAATTTAAATTAACAAAATTTGAAATTAGGTACAAAAAAGTCAGAAATTGAAAAAAAAATGTCTTTTATGCAGTTGACCTTGATACAAAGATTCCAAAGAACTTTTTGTTTCGTTTGTATCTTAAAAAATGTCTGAGTTATATTACTTTTAATTTCTAGTGTTGCTCAAATTTTGAAATTATCTGGTTTTCGTAACGTGATAACACGCGTATTTATACACCGATTTGGATGAAATTTGGTGCGTAGATAGGACATACTGATGCCTGGACCGAGTTCGTTGGCCAGTTCCTACCGCCGTCTTGTTTCAAAATAGCGGAATATTATTTTTTTTATTTAAATTTTAAAATTAGGTGCAAAAATGTAAGAAATTTAAAAAGGCTTTTCTTTTGTGTTTTGACCTTGAAACAAAGTTTCCAGAGCATTTTTTGTTTCATCTATATCTTGAAAAATGGCTGAGTTTTAGCACTTTCAATTTCCAGTGAGATTGACATTTTGAAACGGTCTGAAATTTGTCACGCGTTAATACGCATATTTATAAACTGATTTCGATATAACTCCGTGTGTTCATGGTACATACCAATGTCTTGACCGAGTTCACGAGCCAACTTTATCCGCCATCTTGTTTCAAAATGGCGGCCATTTAAATTTGTCAAAAATCTTTTAAATGTACACTGATGTACAAACAAAAAATTAGAAATTGAAAAAAGGTTCTTTCTAAACTATTTATCTTAATAATGAATTCCGCAGTATTTTTGCTTTGTCTTTACCTTGAAAAACTCCTGGGATATAGCAGTTTGAATTTCTAATGTGAGTGACATTTTTTTTTCTTTTATGTCAATTTGCCCGCCACAGCACTCGTATACATTAATCGATTTCGATGTGAGTGTGCATGTTCACATGAATTAAGACTTCGATCAAGTTCATTGTTTTTTTTTTTTTTTTTTTTTTTAATCCATCATGCTGCTTTAAAATGGAGATCGTGTAATTTGGCGACCCTATAAATCGCTTAAAATAAAACCAGGTTGAATAAAAGATGACTCATTTCTAAAAATTCCTAATAATATTGAGTATAGACAAAAACTAGTATTCAATCTTACGTAATCGTGTTCCACTATTTTGAGCTTCGTATATTTGATTCATTGAACTGAATATAAAATAAATAAATAAGTATATGAAAGCTACCTCTTCCTCTCGGCATTGCCGGAAGGACTTTTATGAACTTAAAAAGTGAACAGAATAACCTCGGGAACTTTCAAAAAGTAAAGAAATGCAAATTGCTAGAGAAAATGATGACAGAATTGCCGATTAGTGCTTCACGGGATACCCATTTTCATAAAATTAAATGACAATTAAATGACAATTAAATGATATTAATATTTTTTTTTCAAAAATGAAACGTGCTCTACGTTTGAAAAAAAGACACGGCTTCACGACTTCAAATTAATCACGACTTCAATTTTGCTGTAGCAATATGGCTACTTAGTGGAAAATTGTAAGCTTTCTCTTTTATACTTATCCGTCTTACGTAGTATATTATTTATACAGTTTTACATGGTAAAGGGTAAGTATTGCGATAGTTTTGAAAATCGAAAAAACTATTTTGAAGGATTCACACGTTTCAGACACTTGAGATTAGGAAAAACATATTTTTTAGAAAAAAATCCGTCCGTCTGTCTGTGTGTCTGTCTGTCTATCCGTCCGTCTGTCTTTCTGTAAACGCTCTATCTCCCGAACAAATTGAGATAGAGACATAAAATTTGATGTATTCTTAGCACGTAGGAATGGGAAGAAGGTTATTGAATATCAGTAACATGGATTATTGGAACTATTTTTTTTCAGACTCTCGAATTTTTTTTTCGAATTTTTTTAATTTTAAGTAGTTGTTGTAGAACGCAATAAAAATGTATACATGTCGCATAAAAAATCAAATCGATTGGAGAATTAGTTGTCGAGATATTTATAATCCTATTTTTCACATTTTTCGATTTTTCATGACTCAGTGTTTCATTCAAATTTTATTTGAAATATATTTTTTAATTGAAAATTAGACCCTTCATCCGAGTTAGTAAACTGTTAGTTAATAGGCTTATCATTTTTGGAGTTATAAGGATTTTTTTTTTTTTTTTTTTACTACTTGATTATTCCATCGACCCCAAATCTATCGCCAAACTATATGATTAAATGTCAATAATGGTTTATCTTAAATGTCACATGCAATTGACATTAAATACGTTTCATGTGTCTGTTTATCAGAGCTGGTTTATTTCTATTTTTATTAATATTTTACTAATTTTTATTTCTTCTTTTGTTATTACAAATTTATTAAATACAAATTTGTATAATTTACGAGTAATTTGGCAATTTATATGATTTGCTGAAATGGGTTGTCAGGACAATTAAGTTGCTTCAGCAATTCTGTAATAGAGCATATATTAAAATTATTTAAATGTACGTCTAAAATTTATTATGAACTTTAATGCATTTTATAAATAATGTACACAGAGCACAAAGAGTAATTTTCAGTGAATTAATTTTTAATGAAGTAGTAGAAACAAGAATTTATTGAAATTCCCAGTTTTTATGACTCCCTTTCTTAATGAAAATTTTAATAATTATTCAATAATCACCATGGTGAAAATATTGGATGTAAACATAAAAACATCTCCTGACGTTTAAATTAAATTTCTTCAAACTGCATGAATTATTTATGAATAATTTGTTCAGAACGAAAAAAAAAAATACTGAATAGTTTTTTTGATGTTGTTGTTGTTTATTTGTTTGTTTATATACGTTATTTTTATTCGATAATCAATTTGAAGAAAACATATAAAAGACTAATAATTTTTCTTATTTCTCTCATTTATTTACACGAAGAATAAAGTAACAAAACATTTATTTTATAGTTTTTGTATTTTTTGTAATTTTTTTTTTTTTTTTTTACATTTTTAAAAAGACAATTCAAATATGTATTCAGTTTACAAATAATTTTATTCCTTATTTTTTCTTTTCTACAATATATTTTTATCTACTCTTTTTGTTTACTAATTTATTTCTATATTTAAAATGTATATCATTAATAAAATGTTGAATATAGTTTTTAAATAACAGAAAAACGTACACACTGTAAAAAAAGGCATTCGTTTCTCGATTATATAAAAATAAATAAATAAATAAATAAATAAATAAATAATAATAATAATAATAATAATAATAATAATCAGAAACGAAAATTCAATGTCCACTCTTTCCACCTACTGACAAATATAAAAGTGATCGTAAACATTGAAATCTTAAAAAACATCTTACTTCAAATAGATCCACAGCCGGTGACATCAAAAACTCCGTCATCATCTAGTTAAAAAATTCGCATGTAAATTGATAGTAGAAGATTACACGAACAGAACTATTTAGGTTTGATAAGGTTTGACATGTCAGAAATATATTTATTTAAATTAATTGTTTATAAAAATATATGATATTTTACCGTCAATGCGGTGGTATTTTTTGAACATTTAATGGAAAATGTTGAGCTTGTAAAAAAAATGCATTGAAAAACTTTTTTCTGTCGGAAACAGCATTAATGGTTTTATCGCTTTATTAGCTCTTCTGTACACTGGTGTAAGTATGCATTCATATATTCATATTGAAATAAATATTTATTAATAACTTCAATTTTTGAACAATTATATGCGTTGCTTTTATTGGATAAACCCGCAGATAATATATTTTATTCAACAGGGTCAGTATTGCGCTCTCTGAAAACTTTTCTGGAGCCTTATTGAAAATTTATATAGATATATATGTGTGTGTGTGTGTATACTAATGTATTAACAAAAACTCTTTAAAGGAATTTCATATCTGTCATCCGAAGTTACATTCTAGATAAACACAGTCATTCAATTTTATTGGTATCCACACATATTTTCTGTAAAAAAAATATTTTATATTGAATTCAAACACTTTGTTAATTAGAAAATATTTTATATAATATACAAACATCTTTTTTCTATTGTAAACGAGTTTTTCTGTTAAATTAAATAGAAATTACGTAAAACCTCTAACAAAAATCCTTGATTTATATAAAATTACTTTTTAAGTATAAACTTCTAGCCTGATGCCAAAAACTTTAATAAATTAAAAGAAAAAATCTTAGTCACTGAGCTACCGATTTAGGAACTTTTGTATATAAGAAAATATATTATATATGACTTTTTTTAAGAATATTGCTTTCCAATCCCAGAATTTTATTATTATATAAGTACCGTAGAAAATATTTTCTTTCTAAGAAGAACGGATATTATCGATAAACATTAAATATTTTTAAAGATTTATTTCGTAGCTTAAGATATTAGCATTAACTTTCATACTCCAAGAGTTTAAATACAGAAATAAATTAACGAAAATGCATGCAGACACCTGGAATAATTTGCAGTAATTTGCAGTTAATTTGCATAAATGAAAAATTCAATTTTTCAAATTGATTTAGTAAATATACAAGGTGTATCAAAACTTTAAAACACATAAATTCATCTGTTGGAGACACATAGGCTATGTACATTGCAAAGCTGCTAAAAAATAAAAAAAATAAAAAAGTTAGCGGAAAATTAAAAATATGTTTCTTCATTATTTGACACGTAAAATAATAAAATCAGTAATATACCACTAAATTTATGTAATCAATAAATATATCATTGATTCCATGGAAACTATAAATAGCTATTTTCTTAATATATAATTTTTTAACTGCAATATCTTTGTTATAACTATAAAAAATGAAAAGAAAAAATATCAGAATTACATCGTAAGTACGTGATATTGTGCTATTTTGTAGAAAAGCTTAAGCCATTTATGGACCAGTAACTTTTTAACTTTTCTTACATAAACGATGTAATGAACCTAAATATGATGTTATATATATTTTTTTATATATTTCCAGAACATTGCTCGATAAATTAGATCGTAAGAGAAGTTTATCTTATGTTTATATATGTTTTCAATGCTGTAATTTATAATGCATTAAAATAATCCTCACCCTAAATAATATAAATAAAACTAAAACTCTGCCAATTGCTTATAATCCGTTTCAATGTTTTCATAAATAAAATAATCAAATAGAATAAAATATAATAATCAAAGATAATAATTTCGATCAGCGGTTCCCAATATTTATTGGTTCGCGGGCCAGCCCATATTTAACAAAAAAAGATTTACGTGACCCAACTAATATGAATATGTATCTACTATCAGTATAGAAATTTTGCATGACTTCTATAAGTTATATTTTATCCTATCCTGTGAAAAAAAATAAATTTTCAAATTTTCATGCAAAGAGAGGGAAAACAAACAAAATATATGTATACAAGAATTGGTAGTGTCACTGTGCATCTCTAAAAGTTAAAAAACTAAAACAAAAACTGTAATGAACAATTCTTAAATTATTATCAAAAACAACTTTACAATCTGTGATCTTTCTGACACTGGTATTTACTTATGTTTAAGCAGGTACTGTATCAGATACATGACTGTATCTGAGAATCAGGACTAGTTAATACTAGTTAAGACTAGTTAATTTTAAGTTACATACTATACGTAGTATGTTTCCGCACTTGTTTTTAAAAAACATCAAAGCATACTGTTAAAAATTTCTATAAAAACACAGAAAAAAGTGAGAGTGTCTATAAATATGCACTGATTCTCGGTTAAATGCTTTCGATTGAGTTTATCAGTCAACATTTTACAGATTTCTTTTATCTTACATCCAATTCCTTGTAAGGAATTTCATGTATTTATTTAAATATACATGACTATACCTGAGAATCAGGACTAGTTAAGACTAGTTAATTTTAACTTTATGATACGTTTTATACGTAACTTGTTTTCGTACTTGTGTTTCAAAAACATCAAAGTGTACTGTTTTTTTTTTTTTTTTTTTTTTTTTTTTTTTTTATAAAAACACAGAAAAAAGTGAGAGTGTCTATAAATATGCACTAGTTCTAGTTCTCTGTTAAATGCTTTAGATTGATTTTCATGGTCAACATTTTACAGATATTCCTTTTATCTTACATCTAATTTCTTATAGGGAATTCTATTTATTTATTTAAAGATACATGACTGTATCTGAGAGTCAGGACTAGTTATTAGGGCGGAGCGTAAAAAACTTTTTTTCGAAATTCTTTTCTCCCTAGCGCGGAAAAGTTGTCTAGTGGTATCAGTAATATACTCACAAAATTTCAAAACAATCAATAAATAGCTTCCGGTTCCACTTTTGGGTCGAAGTATGCAATTTTTGTCAAAAATGTTGTAATTTTTCACATTTCAGTAATATTTTTAATTTGAAATTTTTTCTTCGCCCTAGTGCGGAAAAACTGAAAGAGCACAAAAGGAACATAAGCCCTAAATATTAGAGTAATTAAAAAATATCTTCTGATTCCATTTTGGGTTCTAAATATGAGAAATTTGTCGAAAATTATACAAATTTTTACATTTTAGTCATTTTTTTATTTTTCGATTTTCTATTCCCGCTGGCATGGAAATGTTCGTAGAATATGCAAGAAACATAAGTAAAAAACTTTAGAATAATAAATAAATATCTTCCTTCTTCCTTTTTGGGGTCTAAAAATGTAAAGTAGCCAAAAAGAATGTAACTTTTCACATTTCAGAGATTTTTTTCTTATCAATTTTCTCTTCTTGCTGGAATGGAAAGTATGGAAAATCATATGAAAAACATAGCAGAAGAGGTTTTTGGTGACACTTGCGCTATATAATTCCAGCCAGGTTCTTCTATAAGTGTCAAGTAATTGTTCAAGTAATAGTCAATTCTTCAGGCACTCTTTGTTGATGGAGTGTTCCCTCAATATTCCTCTAAATGATCTTTTGATCTCCTTTGATCTTCTCGACTATCAAAACACAATCTTTTCAAGGTATTGGTCGATATGAAACTCTAATCTTGGACTTGGCATTTGATGCGATATTTCTTTCTTTCTCTTCTTGTGTTATCCCTGTCTATAATATTGGACATGTCTTCACGTGTCACAACTCGCAAGTCTTCAAGAAGTGCGCCTGTTACTGACACTGCAACTCGGTCGGACACTCCTATTGTGTCTCAAGTTCTGGTTAGGGCAGGACGACGGGTTGTCCGTGATATGGTATTTATGTTCGATTGCAATGACACTAAAAGTTTATCACTAACATCGTGACACAGTTGTTCATCAACAAGATTAAAAGATTTAAATAACTCTAAGTCTTCGATGAAGCAGTAATGATTGTTTTTCTCTTTTATACCATTTTCTGAAAATTTCTTATTCTTTTTCGAGCCTGCTCATTCATGTACTAAGTTTACGTGTTGTGGACCGTATTTCCGAATATATCAATTGGGTCTAACGACAATTTCCTTGAAGTTCTTTGATCCTTAAGAAACTAACTTCTATTTTTGGAATTTTTATTTCACGTGGGCATTTACATCATTCTAGAGATGTACTCTTGTATGAAAAATTTTCAAATAGACGTTTTTACCCTTCCAATAAGAAAATATTTACTTTTGACTTCGTCTGTTCTTTCGCGTCAAACTTCTTTATACTCTTGTATTTATCATTATATGAACCAATCATTTGGACTATTCTTTGCCTCGAAATTGTTGGAATTGAGTAGCCTGCAAAATTGCTTCAACCATTTCAGCCCATAATCCGCTATTACCCAAAAGGTGGGTCCGATTTTTAATTACATTTCGATTCATTTCTCACCAACAAAAAAGTACATTATATGTTCATAAGTTGGTAGAACGCCAGTTCTTAATTCTGTAGGATCCCAAAAAATGCGATGAGACAAATCCTGTGTATACTGAGCTTAATTGTGATATTTCTGTGTAATATTTTCCATGCTCACTATTAGTTCAACACAATATTAAAAATTAAAATTTTGTAAACACTTTCAGATGTATTATTTTTCAGTAAAATATAGAAGCTAAAATTAAATATCCTCATTACGAACCTATCACGAGCAGAGCATTAAACCAACAGTAATACTACAGTAAACGAACAGAAAGCTGAACTTATTAGAGGAACTTCCCTCAGATTGCTTTTAATTCGATTGTTCTATGATTTTTGAGTACATTAATGCCATGAATTTGCCAGATTAAGTAAAAAAAGTAAAATCAAAAGATATTTATTAATTATTTTAAATTTTTACTCTTATGTTGGTCACATGATTTTCCGAATTTTCCGCGCCGGAAAATCGAAAATTGATAAGAAAAAAAAATCTCTGAAATGTGAAAATTTACATACTTTTTGGCTACTTTGACATTTTTTGCCCCCGAAAAGGAAGACCGAAGATATTTATTTATTATTCTAAAGTTTTTTACTTGTGTTTCTTGCATATTCTTCGAACATTTTCATGCCAGCTGGAATAGAAAATCGAAAAATAAAAAAAATGACTAAAGTGTGAAAATTTGTATAATTTTCGACAAATTTCTCATATTTAGAACCCAAAGTGGAACCAGAAGATATTTTTTAATTACTCTAATTTTTTGGACTTGTTTTCCTTATGTACTCTTTCAGTTTTTCCACACTAGGGCGAAGAAAAAAATGAAAATTAAAAATATTACTGAAATGTGAAAAATTACAATATTTTTGGCTAAAATTGCATATTTCCACCCAAAAGTGGAACCGGAAGAAATTTAGTGATTGTTTTGAAATTTTGTGAGTATATTACTGATACCACTAGACAACTTTTCCGCGCTAGAGAGAAAAGAATTTCGAAAAAAAGTTTTTTACGCTCCGCCCTACTAGTTATGACTAGTTAAAGCTAGTTAATTTTAAGTTACGTTCTATACGTAGTTTGTTTCCGTAAATGTTTTTCAAAAACATCAAAGAATATTGCTAAAAATTTCTATAAATACACAGAAAAAAAGTGAGACTCTCTGTGAATTTGCGCTGGTTCTCGGTTAAATGCTTTTACCAGAATTTCTTGGTCATTATTTTACAGATATTTTCTTACTTTTCATCTAATTCCTTGTAGGAAATTCCATGTATTTATTTAAAGATACTTTTACCTCTGTTAAAACTTGTAGTTCGAAATACACAATGTAAGAAAATATTTTGCAACTTTGTTAGAAATATTTAAAAAAAAAAAAAAAATGTTTAAAAATTGTTTTAACCCTCTGACAGTCTTGCAAAAGGGCAAAATTGTAATGTTGTTGTCTCTGCATTTTGTTTTAAATACTAAAGAAGACGATTCTTTCAAAAATATATAAAAATCTTAAAATCGAATATCAATGCTTGAAAGTTTTAATGATTATTGAATATATTAAAAATGTATTAAATGAATACAATTATATTAATTTAAATATTTCTTGTGTTGCAGTGAAACGTAGAGCTTAGTAAACGTATTAATACGGGATTGTCAGTGAAAGGATAATATTTAGATTATTTTAGAAAGGAGAAAACAATCTCCTCACAGTCAATGGGGAATTCTATTGACAATCATTTTGCAGTTGTTTCCTTCAAATGTGACGAATTCTTCAATATAAGAAATAAAAAGCGTAATATTATTTCAAAGTTTTTATTATTATTTCAATACTGTTGTTGTTTTTAATATTTGTTTTCTAACTGCGATATAAAAAATATATTAATCTTCTAAAAACGTATTACACAAGATGAAAAAAATAAATAAAACGTAAAAAATCACTTTAAAATAAAAAATGACATTTTAAACATTTATTTTTAATTTATTTCTTCCTAAAAATAAAAATATTAGCGCATTGAAAAATAAATATTGTGCAACAATTTTGTAGAATTCTCTAAAAGTTATTATTGTGAAAAAGAAGTACATTAAAAAACTATGGATTTTTTTATTTATTACTTACAGTAGTTTAAAAAAATTTAAATTAATTTAAAACAATCATAAGTACTACACTGTAAAACATTTGTGTAAACTACTCCATAATACTGGTTGCAGCTTTGCTGCCACCAGTGTAACGGTGTGATTTTTTCCCCACTTATATAATGGTATAATTTAAACATGTGTTACTGGTGTAACATTACATATTAGTGTAATGTTAAACTGATTATCTTGGTTAAACCGGTATCCACCTTAAACTTACAAGGAAAGTCTTCATACTGGCATACCCCGAAAAATCTGAAAAAAATACAGAATGTTCTTCTCGTGTGGATATATACGTTTATAAAAAAAAAGTTCGGCGGAACCACCATTCAGTATCCGTAAAAAAATAATGAACATTTCGTTATTTGGCGATTTATCGCCGGTTGACGAAGGAATGTAATTTCAAAAAATACTTTGTGTCAAATATACTTCAAGAAAAAAAAGTTTCATGTTGAACTTGTTTTGATAAATTTAATTTAAATAACTTTAGTTTTAATTTGTTTTAAGTTTAATTTTGTTATATAGATATTTATATGTATTTATATTCAAATTTAATCATCAAAATTTGAGATTTAAAACAAAATTCACAATTTAAATTAATTAAATTTGTTTCCTGCTCAAAGTCCATTTGAGAATTGTCGATTAGATTTTGTTGCTATGGAAACATGTGGCTTTTATTTTTAAATATGCTTAAATTATGTATGAAGATAATTTTTCTCAATATGATTTTTTTTTATCTATGAAAACATTTTTTCCAGTGATTAATTAAATAGCTACTTCAACAATTAATATATATATGAAATACAATATGTATATATTTATACAATATATTAGAGTCTCTCATTGTTTAAGTTTAAAATCATTAAATACGATTGATACGCATTCTAAATATCCAACAGTTTTGAGTTGCATAATAATCGTTTGCTTTTGGCTATGACAAAAGCTACCCGCCAAATCGAGTGAATCTTTCGTCTTTTCTCGCCAAATATACGAAACTATTTTATTTTTTTGCATAATTTCTAATGTGATTCCGACTCTAATTTTGACTGATCCTTTATTGCATACATAAGTACTTTATTTAGTATTTTTTTTCATAAAATTCTCAGTATGCCCAGTATGGAGACCTTCCTTGTTAGTGGAAGTTTGGCAGCCACTAACTTTATCGAGTAACGTTACTCAAATGTTTTACAGTGTACTTATCGTCTAAAGTAAAATAGAACAAAACGTTTACGAATTTTTTTAGGAATATATTTGAAGCGAAATGTTTGAAAAATACAAATAGAATATATTTTTTTTTCCTTTCTGAATTATAAAAAACATATTTTATACTGAAAATTGTGCCTCATATAGCTCAGTCAGTAATATGTTCAGAGGTCTCGGATTCAAATGCTAGGACGTCTAATTGTGTAAAAATTAAATGATATAACAGTTCAAATTTATTTGCACTGTAAAAATTGAAGACCCAAATTGGGTTGAATGATTTCTGGGTATAGTAATTATCCTAAAATGGTACAGTAAGTTTTCCAAAATGGTAGAGTATTGTTCCCAAAATAGATAACCCAAAATGGTTCAAAACAGAGTAGATCTTTATTAACATTAAATTAATCGAAATTTCTGAGGTATAATGTATATACTATCTAAGATATTTTAATTGTTTTAATGTCATTAAAAATTATACTTATTTAAAACGATTTTGTGCTACAAACTGAACTTTCCAAATTGGAACAATACTTTACCCAAAAATCTTTTAACCCAATTTGGATATTTTGTTTTTACATTGAGTAAAATTAAAATTCTTTGAAGCTGATTGAAGTTTGTGTAATTCACTAATTTTGAAAACTAAATTAAACTATCATCATTTAAAATAAATTTAATGAGTCTTATGCTTATTTAAAGATGTTAATTTACAGAATTTTTATGAACTTAACGAATAATGTCAGTTTTTCCAATCTCGGTAATTTTACGTAAGATTTTCGTAGGTTCTGTATAATTTCACAGAAAAAATTTCACGATTCATAAAAATTACAGATGTAATTTTTTTTTAAGTGGGTGAAAAAAGTCCGGGCCAGGATTCGAACCAGGGATGTAATGGCTGAAGCGCCAATGCTCTACCAACTGAGCCGTCCCGAAGACGAACTGTTGAGGACTATTTCACCCAAAAAACTTTAACGGTAATATAATCTGATCTAATACTGCGGATCAGTTCAGTAGAATAAATCTAATTATATATATAAAACCCCTCCGTGTATAACAATTCCGGGGTCAACCTATCCACGAGAAAAATAAACTCATTCACCAATGAAAACGTTTCATAGTGGTAATGGAGCGTTCTCAATGGTCAGATTTTCAATTGGAGCTGTAAATGACGTCACTACATTTTACTTCACTTTCAAACCTTTCCACGATTTCAAAAAGTACACTGTTAAAAATTTGATCCATTTGCTGCAGCGGCACTCCACAGCTTTTATAGAATGTCTCTTTTATGACCAAAGAGAATGTTCCATAACACAGTAAAGTAACCGTTTTCTATAAAAGCGGTGGAGTGACGCTGCACAGTGTGGTATTTCGCTAAAAAACCTGGCCAAAATTATGTAAAACCTCTTGTGCTTTCTATAGCTGATAAAATGTTTTATAAACACATAAAATACTCTATTACATATAAAACAAATCATTTTTTGCACAATTTGCGCAAAAATTACGCATATTTACAATATACAAATTAGTGTGCTATAGACCATTAATCTATTGGTCAGAGTCTTCAACATCATCCCCTTCAGAATCACTCGTGACTATAGATTCTGGTAATAAAAACTCTAAAGCCTCTGTTGAAAATGTTTTACGTCTTTTTGCTCTTTTTCGCGTACTACAGCTCAAATAAGGATCGGAACTCAGTAGCAAGCGATTGATCACATCTTCATTACATTGTATGCGTGAGACTTTTCTTGAAAAAGTCTGCCTATATGAGCGTAAATGCTTGTTTCGGGCTTCAGCTGCTTCCTCTGATAACTGTCCGATTGGGAGCAAAGCATGTTCGAGGATAATGGCTCCATGACTCAAAATTTTATGTAGTGTTGGTGACATTGGGTGCCAACCGTAAAGATTTACATAATGTTTAGAGGTAGCATATGCAAATTCTTCAAATTTTTTTGTATCTATTTTATAACCGCTTGCTAATACTTCTAGAATAACTTTTAAATTTTGAATTAATTTTAAGTCGATTCCTGTAATTTTCGCTGATAATTCAGGATTAGAGAAAAATCTTCTAGAGGTGTTTCCGTCATTGGTGTTTCCGAAACCGGCTTTCGGAATGTCTACCAGTAATCCCATCTCAGATTTAAACTTTTCTTGTATTATTTTTTTTCTTTGACGGACAATTTCTTTCTCCTTATCACTTCTTGCTTGCCACTTTTTATTGGAAGTTTATAAGAAAGATGTAGAATTGATTCAAAAAATCTGATTCTAGCATGGAGTATTGAAAGTCAAAATTTCAAAGAATTAGGGTCGATGTCTTCAGCTATTTTCAGCTTATTAAAGTCTTTTGATGATTGTTTGCAAATGTAGCATTGCATCGTGGAATTGGTGCTGGTAATTGCGTTGCAAACTTTAGCATCGACCATTGTCAACATTAATCTGTATTGGACTTGTAGTAAGCCATAAGCTGTGAGTACCTCTGTGTTCATTAAATTTCGTGCCTGCTCTTCAATGTACTTTATTTCTTCTTGTATTATGTTTTTATCTTCATGAATAAATCTTATTCGAATGGGACGACAGAAACGTGGAGATGAAGGCGTAGGGTTCTGCCACCATATTTTTTGAAATCCATTTATGTTACTTATTAATCTCAAAGGAACTATAGAACTTTGAAAAATATTTGAGTCACTATCAATGGAGTTTTCAAACTTTTGCTTGAACATTTGTTGCTGGGACTGGGAGCCATCACAACCCCATTTGCAGAATAGTTCTAAACTTTTCAATTCTCCTTTACTTGCTGATGTGAAAATATCTTCTATGTATTTACACAATCTTTCAGTAGTGTGATCTAAAAGATTTTGAAGTTTTACTTCGGCCAGATTTTCAGTAATTATAATATCTTTCGGATAACATTGCTCTTTAGCTCTCTGAAGAAGTGAATAGCAAGGATATATACATTTATTACAATTTCGGATGATATTATATTGATTGCATGTCAGATCTGCAGCAACAAACATGGCTAAAGCCTCAGTCGGCGATAACTTCAATGTACTTACGTTTGTTGTCTCAGCCGAAGAATTCAAAATTTTTCGATATTTTGTAGCCCTAGTCGGGCTGGCTGTAACGTCTTTAATAATTTTTGCAACATCTGTATTTCCAGCAGATCTTTCACTCATTTGAGCTGCATACGTCAATTGTTCATGGCTAATTTCAGATCTTAATTCTTCCGTTTTACGCCTCTTGCTTCTGTTACTACAGTCTTTAAATTCCTTTGCAGGGCGACCAGGTTTTTCTATTATCCAGATAGGTAAAACTAGTTTTCCTTTCAGCCATTCCACATTATTTTCTAGAAAACGTTGTTCAGTGAATTGCGAAGAAGCCCATTTCTTTTTATAAGTATGTTTGAAAGATTTTAATTTGTTACGGAGCAAATGTATTTCATTTTCTGGACATTTCGTAATTTCGGCTAGTTTCTGTTCTAGAAACTCTAATTTCTTATTTACTTTTCTGTTGTCACACAGTTTTATAACATCATACATATATTTTCTTGATATTTCAATTGTTTTTTCCATACTGAATAAAAAAATTAATGATCTAGTTACATGTAGTACATATCTTCTTAATAATATAAAACTATCTTACTTCGTTAGTGAGTAAAGTGCGTTTTTCCACATGGCTGATCTTAAATACATTATTTAAAATGACAATAGCATTTTAGACATAAAAAACATAATTTTTATAATACGAACACATGGTACAAAACGAAAATATAGCATTATTTAAAGGGAATAATCAGCTTATATGTCCACAATGAAAAAATGTCTTACTTAAAAAGAACAATCGAACAACCTAAAAAATAAACATTTTTTTTTTTCACTTCAGTTTGCAGATATATCGTCTGCGCACCAAAGAGTTTCCAGTAAGGAGTAAGAAACTACAGCATATATTAAATATACGCATTTTAATTAAATAAAGTTTATTAAACTGAAAAAAATTCGTTTTCAAAAATTTTTTTGGAAATTTTGATTTAGTTATAGAAAGAATGGGGGGCAAATCGGGGCAAATTTTATTTCATATCTTTTAATTAGAAGGTCTATACATTATGAAAACACAAGAGTTCTTGCTGAACTCAGTTTAACTCCCTAACTTAATTATAATTTTATCTAAAATATTTAACCAAAAAAAATCTATGGTTTCAAACTTGAAAATCATAATGAACATGTACTATATTTACAAAAATATTTATGTACAAGATAAGTATATACCTTTGTCTTTAAGAACTGTAAAATGTTTCTGAAGTTCGACTTAAAATAATTTTTTAGACGTTCGATAAAATGATGCATATCTCAGAAGCATAAAATGAGAAATGCAAAAACCATGAATTCCAAGTAAAATACCAGACAATCTGAGAGTCTACAGAAAGAAATGAACCCGTTATCATATGCACAGGATAGTCCTCTTATACCAACCAGAGAATGATCAACTGAATGCGAAATTTAAAATTTTGACTTTTGGCCAGCTTTTTCAGTGAAATACCACACTGTGCGCTGTAGCAAATGAGTCAAATTTTTTACAGTTTATATTTAATTAAGACTTTTTATTAAAGGAAAGCGAAGGTGCTTTTAAAATGCAATATGTTTAAAATTTTTATATTCGGGTTGCTTTAATTTTTTTTCTTTACAGCCTTGAATGACTCTTGCGAATTTCAAATCTATAAAAAACATTGTGAAAAGTTACCTCCGATTTTAAAGGCAATATATTTTCTGACCAATGAAGCCGTTCCATAGTTGTAATGGAGCGTTCTCAATAGTCAGATTTATAGTGGGAGCTGTAAATGACGTCACTACATTTTACTTCGCTTTGAAATCTTTTCACGATTTCAAAAACACTAATTAAAACTTTTTATTTAATCAAACCGCGGGTGCGTTTTAAGTTTCATTATAATCCCCACCCCCATCTACCATATAGTTTTGCTATAGTTTTAAATGCAGATTTCTGTTGATTTTTTTTTCTTGTTAGAATTTACCTTTTCTAAGGTTAATCGCTGTATTTATCAAAATTGTTTCAGCCTAAAATGGCTATGAATGACCACAGTTGAAATTTTTTATCATCCTTTAAAAATACAAACACGTCATTTTGACGGGATATCTTCTAGTTTTAATATATGGAAACTGAAGAAAACGCTGTATACGAAATTATATTATTACCCACTTGAAAATTTTACATCTGTTATAAATGACATACCAATTGAAAAATCGTGTTATAAATTATTTTAATAGAAAAAATACGTTCGCACAAGTATGGCGTGTTGAACTGCATCAAAGGCCTGAAAACTGTATTAGATATTTTTGGATATTCTTTTTCTATGTTGATTCAGAAAGAAATAAAGGAATTTTCTAGGATTGCCATAGTTATTGCAATACGACTGATTTATCTCACAACGAAGACATAATAAAAAAACTGATTGATTTTTTACTACCGACGGTATTTATAAGTACCATTAAAATTACTTGTTATAAAATTCTTTCAATATGTCACTTAGTTGTAATACTCTTTAGAAGTTACAGATTAGAGTTACAGATACATTACTTTATTTTCGTCCATAAGCATTATTGGTTACACAAAACAAAAACATTTTTAAAAAGATGATTTCATTTGCCTTTGTATCTTTTCAACTTTCTCGGCGCTGAGGGAGAGGGATCGGGATTTTTCAATTCGGGAATATTTCTATATTTATATTGTAAAAATACCATAGTTGCACATTTCATAATTCTACAAAATAATAAGTAAACAATTTAAAATAAAAGATTTGAGTGGGGTTAAAAATATTGCACAAAATCCCGGTAAATTCAATTTTAATTATTCCTTCTGAATCCTTCAATCCTTCTAAAATCCTTCAAGAATTTATTAAATGATTATGCAAATCTTTTAATTTAGTTTAAACAAGCTACGTAAAATGCTTTAGAATGTAATTTTTTTATGAATTCATAATTCGGTTGAAAAAGGTTTCAGAAAACAATGTCTTGTCTTCTAAGCAAGATATGGTTTAAGCTGTTTTTGCAGATGCAAAATATTACATTTGTTATGTATTTTTTACACATATAAAATAGAAAATGTATTTACGTTGCAAACATCGATTGGTTCGTGATCCATTAAAACTATGCAACGACCACCAGTGCATCGAAAATCATATGTTGGGAACCGTTGATTTAAATGCATTCTAAATTTCTTCTCAACTGATCTATTCCTATTCAAAAATAACATGTGAAATCAAATTTCTCTTGCACAATGAAATAATTTTGAAATGACATCAGTTTTATGTTTAAATCGAGTAAAAAAGTAAAAACAGATTTTTTAGTATTCTTTCATAAATCTGCTATGATTATCTTAAAAATTGCAACTAATTTTTTTTCAGATTAAATCCGTGTTGTTCAAAAACATTTTATATAAAATCATTAATTTATCGAGGAAGTTATTTATGGAAAATTCATTGCATTGATTTATTCTTTGTAGAAAACGCAAATTAAGGAATTTTTTTTACAACAAATAATATAATTTTGCTCTTTTTTTAAGATATGGCAAAAGGAAATAAAAATATAAGTATCCGAAAACCAGAGAGTTACATGAATTAATGAACAAATTTTAGACGAGTATTTTAAATTACAAGACATAATGATAAATATTTGAAATATTCACATTAATTATTAATTATTAATTTCAAATTGCAAATATTTGAGTTTGTTTACCGAGAATTTAAATGTAAATTAATTAGTGAAGATGTTAATTAAAATAATTGTTTTTATGAATCGTTTTCTGTATTAAATCCCTTCAAAATAAGCAATGGAAGAAAAAAGAACATTTGCGAATCTCAACTTTTTTTTAATTTTCTACTACTCATTAAATAATAACATTTTCAATATGCTTGATTAAAAATACTCGTTAAAAATAGTAAAATATTAATATTGTTTTATAGAACATTTATTTTTTGATGTAAATACAGTGTTCATTAAATTTTAATACAAGTTTATTGAAGAAAATGCGAAGAATAAAGCTATTTTATAAATTCTTATTCAAAAATTCTGTCTGCATTTTTTTTCTTTTAAATATTTAATATTGAATCATGCACAAAAATACAGTATTTCCGAGAACATACATTTATTCTTTACAGAATTAAATAACTTTTTTTGCATTAATACAGAAAAAAAAATTACTTACAACGCATTTTTTTTGACCAAGGACTAATAAGAAATATTTTTATTAAAAAAAATGAGAAAAAAATCAATTTTCTGTAATATTTATGAGTAATATATGTTTGATTAATATATGTTTGTGATTTCATATTATAATTAATACATGTTATGTTTTTTTAAAAAAATCCTTTCACAATAACGTCATTTGAACTTATTTTTTAAATATAAACTTTGAAATTACTTTGAAAAATCTCCTTTTAAATTACTTACGTTTGCTCTTTAAGAATCTGCATTAGTGAAAGTCCATAGTTGTAAAATTACATTTTAAACTTAAAAAAAAAGGTTGAGAAAAAAGAAGAATAAAAAGAAGAATAAGAAGAAGGAAAAAAGAAGAAAAAAAGAGAAAAAACACCAATATTTGTTTTATAGATAGTTATCACCCATCATATCTTCTCATCTAAATGCTTTCAACTTGATATGTTGTGCATTTATATACTGCTCTTTATATTTCGTAATTGCAAAATTTTGACTGATATTTCATTATCTTTAGATTTTTTAAATTTTAGATTTTCTTTTTTCACATATATATTTGAATTTTCATATAATAAATAAAAATTATCAACTGACATCAAATCACATATTTTCTTTTTTCTTTTTATTATTAATATTAGAATTCATTTTTTTTCTTCTACAAAATTCTGTCATTTAAACAGAACTAAACATATTGATAGACACATAAAAGTTTCGGTTTTAGCAAAGCATCTTTTTAACAAAAATCCCCACAAAAATCCCTGATCAGTATAAATCGTTTGATCGTCTAAAGTACTAGACTTTGCTTCTTTTTTAAGCCAACGACTTAAGATCTTTTTATGTATAAAATAAAATTTTCATACTCAATCTCTACCTTGAAAAGATATTTTTGTTATCAGAATTTCATTACGATGTAAATAGCAAGATTGAAATATTTTCTTTCTGATAGAAGACAAGATTTATGAAGCGTTTAGCAATATGCCCATATATATCTTTTTCAGATTTTGTAGGATGTGACACATTAACTTAACCTTCTATTATTTTGAAATATCATAAAAAAATGACTATTCAAATAACTTCTTTTATTCAACAATTTATTATTAAAATAACCTGATGACAGATTTACGATAACGTAATGCAAGAATATGCATACATGAAAAATTAAAATTAAAATAAAATAAAAGTTCTTTTTAGCACTTTCCAACAAAGTTGAAAAGTGCTTATGCATTCGTTTTGTCTGGCTGTCTGGCCGTCTGTCAGAGCTCTAACTCTCGTAAATATATTCGGATTGCCATGAAATTTTGGGACGTTATTGACGTTTACCCTAGCACAAACCGTAATGAAAATGAAGTTTTCACCATGATTAGTTTATCTACAGGGAGAATCAAAAGTTTCCCATTACATTACGGCCTATGGGGAAAAATCGTTTCAAAGGAAATTTAAAGATGTTATACCATGTCAAACATATTAAAATTTATATGCTTTTACGAGGTGCATTAAAATATGCATTCTATAAAATATAAGGGGTAAATGTAGCTAGTATTCATTTACAGGGCCACACAAAAGAATTCCATTAGATAATTGTAAAAAGGGGAATTGTGTGTGACATAGTTTATTTATATTAAACTGTTTCATTGATAACAAAATTGATGTATGTCAATGAGGCGTAGTATGAAATATACGATACTGCCTTCTCTAATATAAAGTACATAGTATTTACAGGGACACACAAAAGATTTCAAATAGTACATTCTTTTCGAAGTACTGTATATGTATCCGATGATAGCTGATCGAGGGGTGAAATGTATTTTAATTATGATATGTGCGTATAAATTTCATTAAATATGTGCATATTATATGGTGTGTATAAATGCTACAGTTCATGTACAGGGCTACCCAAAAGAGCTCGCCAAGGTTTCTGAATATGAGCATAAATTACTAAAAGTTGATTCTTAAATAAATTATGCATTTTTACGCTGAACTGCATTAAATTTACTAAGAAATGTTTGCAAAATATAGATAAAATGGTATACAGGGTCACGCAAAGAATTAAGTATATGGAGCCTATGAATGATAATTTATGAGAAAGTGATTTCAGTTGTTTTAGTTTAAAATAAATTTTATCTTAACACTGATGTGTAATAAAGGTACCAGGCAAACTACAAGGCTGAACAAAGTATTCAAGTATGTTTTCATCTATTAGTATAAATTGTAGAAAGAGAAATTTCAAGATACTAGGCATTTTTCGCTAAACTAAACTTTCCCATAATATAGTATGCATATTAGCTGACAGATAAAATACAGGGCTGTTCAATAGTATTGGAATACATATTTGGCTATATTTGTCTTTATATCCTTATTTACCTAAATAACGAAATTTTGTTAAAGATTTCATGAAGCGTTGGAAAGTGCGTCATAATCTATGCTTAATGCATGATTTTTCTTACTTGTTTTTTATTGTACATTAAATTTTGTATGGCCTTTTTTTTTTACTTTTTAAATATCTCATATCTGAACGCAGGAATTGCACATAACTTTAAAATTAATATTCATTTTTTTTAATAAATAGAAAAAATAATTTATTTTGGCAGTTGTATACACAATTTGACAATTCCAATATTTATATATCAATTTTTACAGATAGGATTTAAGCACATTTAAAAGTTTCACATTAGTGATTGATGGTAAGTGTTTATCATTATTGTGATTATGCATGGCATTTTCATCATCATCAAATTAACAAATAAAAAAATGCTAGAATTTAGTGATTCAAGTTCATTTTATCATTCCTCTATAACTTACGCCTGAAAAATATCTTTTTTACAGAATTTCACAATTATTATCACAGAAAAGGCCTAAATAACATTATAATCGGCCTTTTCGTGCATCTCGATTCCCCATGAACCTCTATGCATTATTGGACTTAACTATGTCTTAAAAATATTAAATAATTGCTTATGATTGTACTTCCGCTTTTAAGAACCTTGTTATTGAGAACTAACCCCCAAATTAACATATAACATATAATTAGTGTTTGGTGTAATATTTATGTGTAATATAAGAGCTAACATGTATTAAAAATAATCCTTCCACAATAACATCAGTTGAACATTTTTTTTAAATAAAACTTTGAAAATACATTGCAAAATCTCATTTTAGAAGACATGTATTTACCTTTACTCTTAGAACTTACATCTGAAAAATACGTAAAATAAGTTTTTTACACAATTTCATAATAATTATCACATATAAGACCTACATAACTTTGGAATCGGACTTATCGGAGAGATTGTTTCACTCATCAAAATAAAAATGAAATATATTCTCTTTTAACTTTTTCTTTCCTATTTCTCAATGCTCCATGAAACTCTGCACATTATTGAAGCTAACCATGACTTAAAAATGTTAAATACCATATTTACTCGTGTTGAGTCCGCACGCCTGTATAAGGCGCACCCCTAATTTACAAGTAAAAATGGCGATTTCATAAAATCTCGGGTATAATACGCACCATAAATTTGATACGCTACTGAAGAATGACCAAATGAATTTCAGTAAAAAAAAAAGTCGAAACAAACATTACTTCAGACTAGAAAACAAGACGAAAATGCATTTTTAGACTTCGGGTTGTAAGAGAATGACGGGAAATAGGTATGAGTGACGGTTAAGAGAATTGCTAATTAGCGTTTAGATAATGTCACTAGCTCTGTTGTATAAAAAACTGCAAAGAGTGAAATAAATGTGCAGTAATACTTCAATTAAGTAAAATTTTTCGAGTTTTAATATCTTCTTTGAATAATTTCTTGTTTCATATGTATATCGTTCGACTGCAACCAACAGTAAAAAATTATTCCGTGTATAAGGCGCGCCTAGGAGTTTTGCCCTAATTTTTTGAAAAAAAAAGTGCGCCTTATGCACGAGTAAATACGGTAATTGTTTTAATCGTCCTTCGTTTCTAAAAACCTTGTTATGGAGAACAAACCCCCAAATTAACATATAACATACAATTAACGTTTTATGTAGTATTTATGTGTAACATAAGAGCTAATATGTGTTTAAAAAATTAATTCTTCTTCAATAACTTTAGTTGAACATATTTTTAAAGTATAACTTTAAAAATACATTGAAAAATCTCCTTTTAAATGACTTGTATGTACTCTTTGAGAATATGCGTCACTGTAAGTTCAAAATCGCGAAATTCCATTTTACTCATGGGGAAACTTAAAAGTGCAATTTAGATAATTCTTGGTTTTAAAAAAAAGTTTATTTTACTGATTACATTATTTACCATATATTCACATCTAAATGTTTTCGAGTTGAGAAGTTGTGCATTTAGATATTGCACTTTTTTTCGAGTCATCGAGTCATTTTTATTGATATTTCATTATTTTCACATTTTCTTATTTTTATTTTTTCTTTTCTTATATACATTTGCATTTTCATATAATAAGTAAAAATTATCAATTGCCATTGTTTATTTTCTTTTTATTATCTGTATTAAGACAGATTATTTTTTTCTTCTACAAATTCCTCCCATTTAAACACAGCTAAACATATTCACAAACACACAAATCTTCCGCTTTTAGCTAAAGATCTCTTAAACAAAATCCCCACAAAAATCCCTGATCAGTATAAATCCTTTGATCGTTTAGAGTGCCAGACTGAGTCCGAATTTTAAACGAAATTTCAGACGAAATACTTTGCTTCTTATTTAAGCCAACGACTTAAGAGCTTTTTTAATATAAAATAAAATTTTCATACAGAATCACAAACTAAAAAAATATTTTTGCTATCAGAATTTCATTACCATGTAAATAACAACGATTGAATTATTTTCTTTCTGATAAAGATAAGATTTATGAAGAGGTTAACAATATACTTTTTTTCTGAGATTTTGTGGGATGCAAAACATTTTAAATTTCTATTCCTGAGAAATTTAATTAAAAAAAAAAAAAAAAAAAAACAGAAAACGACTATCCCATTTACTGCTTTATTCAACAATTTATCATTAAAATCACATGATGAAATTTTTACGACAATATAATAGAAAAATATGCATTCGTGAAAAATTTTAATCAAAATAAAATGTTAATGATATTTTTTTCGTTCTATACTAAGCCTTTTATGGTTGTACTTTTATCTTTTATATCTCATATTTCAACATACGAACAATCTTTATTTGAGCAAGCTTGTCGCGAAAAAGGTCTATTTCGGTGGCACAATAGTACCAAAGCAGTTTTTTATTATTAAAATATCATTTATGAAGGTTTTAAGAAGTAAACAATAAAAGTAAGTGTATTTATGTATTTTAAATCTGTTTTTCTCAAAACTAATTTTTCAGCGCTTTTACATTTTTGAAATGCTTCTTGCGACGCAATTTTTTATCAGTATTTATGAAATTGATAAGGAAGTATACTGATACTGTTTAGAAAGAAACTGTGTAAGCTTTTTAAAATTCGTCTTCATGAAGATAATCAAATTTGATTTTTTACTTATTAAAAGGCAAAATTTTGATGAAAATCGATATGGAATTTAGAAAAAAAAATCGGTAAAAAAATAACTATTCAAGATATTAAAAAATTCTTACGCAAATTTGTTTATAACACAGTTTTAATTGATAAAAAAGCAGAAGCAAGAAAATAGATCAAAAATTAATACATGCGGAGCATTTTTAAATTTCGTTTAAAAATTTACATTTTTTAAAAAAAATTAAAAATTTTTAGAAAAAGTTAGAAATTTTTTTTGAGGGTGTTCTATATGCTTTTAATGAAATGTATATATGTGACATTTTGAGAGAGGAGCCATGAATATTATTTGCAAGTTTCCCCATGTTATGTCACAGGAGTCGAGGCGAGACAAAAACTAAGTAAAATAATAAACGTAGAAACTTCATTAAATTCCAGAATTGCTGCTCCAAAAGATTTATTTAAATGCAATCATATGCAGAGAGAAAATGCTCTTTCCTTCCGAAGCAACATTCCATAAGAAAAAAAAAAAAAAAAAAACATTCGTCTACCTTTTAAATCGTTCAAACCCGAAAATATCGAATAAAAGATTCCATCCATCTCTGGGCCTCTTCACTCAAGTCAATAATAAAAAGCTTCTAGAACTTTCTCTAATTTCTAACGATGCTTTTCACATGTAAACAGAATTCATGTCCATCGTCGAGATTAATTTCATTCAGATGATAATTTTTAATTTTAAAAAGTTATTATTTAACTAATTTATAATCGAACACTGAATTCGTTATCCTGCAGATGATATTTTGAAACAAAACAAAACAACACAAAAAAAAAAGAAAGAAAGAAAGAAAGAAATGAATTTATTGATACGCACAAATATCAAACGTTGAAGGGGAAAAAATAAATAAAAATAATGGTATTTTTTAAGGTATGATTTTGGAATAAATTTAATAAGATTTTCTTAAAAGGGTTGATAAAAACAGGGAAAAAATGAGTTTTATTTGGAATAATAATAAATATTCCAAATAAGATTTCCAAAGAATATTTTTAATTTAGAGCCATCTTTTTTAATTTACGCATATTCGAATAAATATTTTTAAGGCGAATTAAGAATTTATATCTTTCCCATAAAGATTAATAGATTAGATCTAGAAACAAGATTTTAATTTAATAATGAACTAAGTACGGAATATTGTTAAAAGGAAATTAATGTAGTATAAAGGTTAATTTTGGCGAAAAAAATTAAATTTGTAATATATATGTACAAAATTTCATATGGCTATGATGAAAATTAAAAAAAAAAATTAACTTCCACCATCCCCTTAAACAATATTATTTATTTAAGTCATTTTACTTACACAAGTATTACTTAAAAATCCATATCCGATCCGATCCATGCGTTTTCTCTCACAAAATCCGTACATTTATAAAAAATGAAAAAAAAAGTATCTTTATCTAAAAAGATAAGGGAAATCTACAGCCAAGAGGAGGAAGATGAATTCATAATCAATGCATACAAGCACTAAGTATAAAGGAGAACTCAAGAGACATTACCTCTCTCAGATCGATTTACCATACATATGTCTTAGAGATAAGAATATGCATAGCATTTTCTTAAGATAATATACAATGAAAGGAAAAACAGTCTTGACACTTAACGCCAAACACTAGTAACTGAAAAAGACCCGGATGATAGGGGCGTTATTTTCAAATGTCTCGCTCAAATTTTGATATTTTTACATAATTGTTTTGCATAGGATAGCTGGGGAAGATCCACATCCGGGCTAGTTTTTATTTTTTCGATTTTGGTTACATTCTTTTTATATTAGGATAGTTTCCAGATACTATCTGGATACTGTTCTGGATAGTTTCCAGATTAGGATAGTTTCAGAACCAGTTTGAACCGATTCTGAAAGTTAAAGTATTCTTTTTTAATATGAAACCAAAATCAAAAAAGTAAGAACCAAACTGATTGTGGATCGTTTTCTGCTATCTTATGCAAAATAAATAAATAAATAAATAAATAAAAAATATTGAAATTTTAGCAAGATTTTTTAAAATAAAGCCCCCATAGACTTTACATTATTATCCGGGTTTTTCTCTATGACTAGTGTTGCGCCATAAGCCACAATTTCAATGTTTTAAAGCTTTATTTTAATTTTTCCCCATTTAAAATAGAAGAGGCGAGTGAGAGTTTCTTATCATGCGTTACTGACGTGGAATTGTAGGTCTTGCATATTAACATAATCAAAAGGGTTTCTTTTTGTTGTTTTTGTTCTGGTAGTTGTTTAAAGCGACGGATTTTTAAATACATTTCTTTCCGTACAAAAAAAAAGTCTGGTGCACGTATTTGACATAAAAATATAACAACTGTTATACAACCTCGTACTTTGACTTTATCAGACCAAAATGTTCCTTCAAGTCGTAGAGCTTTATATTTACAAGCATCAGGGCAAACTATCTATGTCCTTAAAAATAGCAAGAGTGTTTTGCTACATGGCAGTACGTCCAAACCAATTTTAAACGAAAAATCGGTTCAAAAAGATTTAGAAAGACTTCACCCAAGCCTGATAATTTTTTTAACCATGACGTACTGCTAATTCCAATTGTAAGAACTGCAGAAATAAACAAGTAAGAAAAACCATGCTTTAAGCAGAGATTATGAAGCACTTTCCAACACTTCATGAAATCTTAAAAGAAAACTTTGTTAATTAGGGAAATAAGGGTATATAGCCAAATATGTATTCCAATACTTTTGATCAGCTCTGTATTTGGTCTGTCTGTTGATATACATATTATAAAATGGGAAAATTTAGTTTAGCAAAAAAAAAAGCTTAAAATTTCGTTTTGAGCAATTTGTGCTAATAAATGGGAAACTTACTTGAAAACTTTTGTTCAGCCCTGTAGTTTACCTTGTACATTTATTACACGTCAATAAGAAGCTAAAATTCTTTTTAAATTAAAACTCTTAAAACAGCTGAAATCACATTATTATAAATTATCATTCATAGGTGTCAATGTACATAATTCTTTGCAAGACCCTGTAAATAATTTTATCTATATTCTGTAAACATTTCTTTGTTAATTGAATCGAGTTCAGCATAAAAATGTATACCTTATTTAAGAACCACCTTTAAGCAATTTACGCTCATACTCAGTAATGTTGGCGAGCTCTTTTGGATAGCCCTGTATATCAACTATAATATTTACACACACCCTTATAATGTACAAAGATTTAGTGAAACTTAAATGCGTATATCATAATTAAAATGTATTACATCCATCCATCAGCCATCATCGGATACATATACAGTCCGTCGGAAGGAATATACTATTTGAAATCTTTTGTATGCCCTGTAAATGCAACATACTTCATATTATGTAAGACAGTATCGTATAATTTATATTAAGCCTCAGTGATATATATCAATTTTGTTATACATATTTAAAAAATGTCGCACACTATTCCCCCCTTTACCATTATCCAATAGAATTCTTTTGTGTGGCCCTGTAAAGGAATAATACTATATTTTCACCGCATATTTTATAGAGTGCATAGTTTAGTGCACATCTTAAATGCTAGTAAATTTTAATATGTTTGACAGAATGTAACATGTTTAAAACGCCTTTGAAACGATTTTTTCCCATAGACCATAATGTAATGGAAAATTTTTGACTCTCCCTGTAAATAAACAAATCATGGTAGAAACTTTATTTTCAATAGGGTTCATGCTAGGGTAAATGTCACTAACATACAGAAATTTCAGGGCAATACGAGTATATTTACAGGTGTTAGAGCGCGGGCAGACGGACAAACGGATAGACTGACAGACGGACAGACAGATAGACTGACAGATGGGCAGACGGAGAGACAAACCGAATGCATCATCACTTTTCAAACTTTTGGAAAGTGTTATAAATGTTAAAATTCATTTGAAACAATTTTTCCCAAAAGGCCGTAATGTAATGGAAAACTTTTGACTGTCCCAGTAAATAAATTAATCACGGTAGAAACTTCATTTTCAATAGGGTTTGTGCTAGGGTAATCCCAAATAACGTCCAAAAATTTCATTTGAACCTGAGTATATTTACAAAAGTTAGAGCGCGGACAGACAGCCATCCGGCTAGACAAACCGAATGCATTACCACTTTTCAGCTTTATTGGAAAGAGCTAATAAAAAAAAATCACTAATTAATGCACCAACAAGGAGCATCAGTCATAAATTTTTCACTTTTCAATGAGTGTCAAAATTCAACCCTCTATGTACCAAATTATGAATTCATGAAAATTTTACATTCTAAAGCATTTTACACGAATTGTTTAAACTAAATTAAAAGATTTACATAATCATTTAATAAAATATTAAGGGATTTTAGAAGGATTTAGAATGATTAATTAAATTTGAATTTACAGAGATTTTGTCAATATTTATAATCTCACTCAAAACTTTTATTTTAAATTGTTTTCTTAGTATTTTGTAGAATTATAAAATGTACAAATATAGTGTTCTTACAATATAAATATAGAAATATTTCCGAATTGAAAAATCCCCATCCGCCTCCCTCAGGAAAACTGAAAAGATACAAAGTCAAAAGAAATCATCCTTTTAAAAATATTTTTGTTTTGTGTAACCAATGATGCTTTTGGAAAAAAATAAAGGAATGTGTCTGTAGCTCATTCTAAACAGAATAAAAACTATTCGACGTGTTAAAATAACTTTATAATAAGTAATTTTAATGGTACTTATTAGTACCGTCGGTAGATAACAGGTTAATTTGCTGAAACTGTCTAGTTTTTAATAGCTTTAATTTTCTGATCATTTGGAGTGGACATTTTCTGAGCCCCTTTTTTTCCTCTTGGCTTAGATTGGTGCTCACGAAAATTATGAAGAATCATATAAGTATTGTCTTTTCTAATGCAATTGCGTTCTCGCATCCTGAAATTAACGTCGTTTGATTGGCTATGTTTAATTTTCGTTATCGGAGTGGCAGGAGCACTTTTGTAAATTTATGTCTATCTGCCTGTCCCAGTGTCATAAATTAATGTCATGTTTAACGTAATAGCTGTTCTCTGGCTTGGAGATTTGTTACTTCTAGCTTAAATTTGTTTTAGGGTTATTCTTTTGAAGTGGTCGATTTGCCAATTATTGTGAATTGTAATATATATATATATATATATATATATATATATATATATGAGTTTTCGATTTTGGCATTAATCAATGTATAAATTTAATTACGCAATTAAAAAATTTTAATTGAAAACAATTAACATCGTGATAATTGATATCCAGGTTTTAGAAAACTGTATATTTAGCTATAAAAACTACTTGGAAAATATTTTGAAAATAAGTATAGCAAAGTAAACTTTGCTTTTATAATTAATTTATTGAAGAGTTATTCTGAATATGTTGCAAAATATTACACATTCTATACTGGAGGGATAATTTTTCTTCTTTGTTTTCTATGTCTTCCAATTTTACATGTCCGGAGTCCCCTTAAGCCATTTATGGTCTCATAATATTTCTTCATTTCTATAAAAAAAAAAAAGGTACTACCCAAAAGCAAATATTAGTATTTTTTAAATTTTTATATTAAGTATTCTGCGAAATAAATTGCAACTAAGGAAGACTTTTCATTATATTTATCTGTGTTGTCTCCTCATGGATTTAAAACACATCTAGATAATGTTAATCATCAATAATATAAATGTATATTATTGATGATTACTTCGGCAGTGGTTTATGATTACTTTTATTTTTTGATTTTTTTGATTTTTTTTTTTTTTTTGAGCTTATCTTTAAAATACGTGCTACATTTTCTCCGTTTTAAAAAATATTTTTCTTTTAATGCAAGTAATTTTATTCATTTAATATTTATTTCAGTAAATTGAACATATTAATTTTTCCTTTTTATGGTTTTGTTCATCTAACGAAAACCTTATTCGTCTCTGTCTTTTGTCTGAGTATCCATCACAGACTTCGTACACAAAAACTGTATAAGTCAGAGACTTCAAACTTTCATGTAATTAGTGCTAAACATCTTGTATCACACGACAAATCATAACAATTTGGCAAAGTCTATAATTTTAATTAAATTGATTTTTTCGATGACATTCATTCATGTTTGCTATTCAAATTCATAAAAAGAACCTTAACTTAAACTTTTTTTCATGTAGCCATCATAGCTTGGAGGTAAATCAATTCGCTAGTAAATCGGAGGTTTTTAGTTCTAACTCCTATGATGGATCTTATAATGTTCGTATTAAGATGGATTTAATAAGAAGGAAATTTCGTATTTTTGCCAATTTAAGGGTTTGTATTAGGGATTTCGATCATCTAGAATTGCTAATATATTTTTGGAATTCAATCGTCTATCTAATTTTAAAACTTTGCTATTTACTAATGATTCAGCATTTTAAATTTAATTTTAAACATTTTTTTTCGTTTTTGGAAAATTAAAATTTCATTAAATATCCGCATTTTTTTCAGATTTTTAAAAATATATAGAATTAAAGGCTTTATTTAAAAAAATTGATTTGAACATTTTTAATTTTAGTAAAATAAATTATTTCCTTTTATAAATAATTTAAAATTACAATCATTGATGTCTCCGTCTATGTAAGAATTTAATAATTATAAATTAACAACTTCAATTTATTAATTAAAGGATAAGTTGTTTTGAAAGAAATATTAAACGAAACCTTCAGTGCAATCTGCGATCATACTTTTCCACTTGTTTGTTTTTTATGTTTTTCAATTTCAAGAGCTTAGAGCCCCCTTAAGCCATTTATCACCTGGTTTTCTTCATTTCTTTAATGAATGGTACATTTAAAAGTAAATATTAACCATTTTTTTTTTATATTAAGTATTCTGCGAGATGAATTGCAACTAATATAGACTTTTCATTATTTTAATACGGGTTGTCCCTTCATGGATTTAAAACCCATTTAGAAAATAGAGTGGTAGTAAGTAGTAGTATAAATTTCGGAAGGTGGTTTATGATTACTTTTATTCTTTTTTTTTTTTTTTTTTTTTTTTTTTTTTCGAGGTTATCTTTAAAATACATGTTACATTTTCAGCGTTATAAGAAGTATTTTTTTCTTTTACTTTAAATAAATTTACGCAAACTAATGTTTAAATAAAAAATAATTAGCTTTCCTATTTTTTAAACAATTGAAAAATTGAATCGGTATATGTAAGCATTATTTTTAAAATTAAAATAGTATTTTAATAAACAAAAATATGAAGCAGGGAGCGGGAATTTTATTTTTTCAGTATTTAGTGTCGAATCCGATTAGAAAATTAAGAATATTATTATTATTACCTGTCGAATTTCGATGAATGTGCACGTTTCAGAAGAACTTCTTTAATATCACAGTTATCTTCTTTAATATAAGGGAACTGGTATCTGAGTTTTATCTAGTTTTAATGATAATTAAAAACAAATAATAATAATTAAAAAGTTCTATCACGTCACGTTTTCTTGAAAAATTCAATTTTTTTTAGATTTTAGGAACATTCCATCGCCTTATTCCTCATAGATGCGATGTCCCAGTGCCTCCAATTAAAATCACCGTCATCTCTTCAGAGACTTCATAATCAGAATATTCAAAAGTTTAAGATTCCAATACCTAATATTACCCATCTGAACGCGACTCCATTCAGTCCTTATCTGCTCTTGAATTTAATGACCTGACTAGAGATATGAGACTTTCGAAAAATATAGTTGAATTGCTGGGTTCCAGATTGAACGAAGAAAACCATATTGGCCAATGAAATCTTTTTTTTTTTTTTTATTACAGGAATCGAAAAAAGGAATTTGTTAAGTACTTTGGGGAAGAGAAGAAGATGGTGTATTGTTCTGCTGTTCCCGCATTATGCTGTCCCCGTTGTTGTTAATATCACCTACTACCAATGAAGCGAGTATGCATAAGCATAAAAAAAAAACGGAAAGAAAACATGGCTCTCATTGTTAGCAAGATAAAATACTATGCCGGCTTTGGTTGGATCATTTGTGGTGATATAAGTTTGGTTTGGTTTATTAGGTGTCGTCCGATTATCTACACTAGGGATATAGGACCTGGGGAGAGTGCCCTTCGTGGGGGGTCTTTCTAAGGGAACCTAACCCGTATTTACGCAAGATTCGAAGAAAACCACGAAAACTCCGAACGGCCGCGATTGGGTTCGAACCCAGCACTGTAAAGGTGTTCGTTCATAGGCCCAGGTGATTTACCAAAAGAAGCACACACAAAAAAACTCCGAAAAGAGAGTTACATTTTACGACGAGACATTTATTTAGTCAGAGATAACAGACTGTAATTTCCCCATAAGGGGGGGGGGGGGAATTCTCAGAGCTCTAGTGAGCTACATGTTGTCTGTATGATGGCAATCAGTGGAGTGACGATACAACGTCATAGCCCTTATCGCCAAAAGACATCAGAAGTCTTTCATACAAAGAATTTTGGCGACATTTGATAAACCACACGTTCAGTATCAGTGACTACATTTGCGGTCTGGGAACCCAAGGATTATTTTCACATCTGCGAATATTTTATAGGGTTACAGAACTATCTTAAGCCTGGGAAATAGACAAGGGCAAAGCGGGCTGTTACTTAAACTGGAGTTTTGCTGACCACAATTATATTACCCAGATGCGCAATTGAACAGAAAGAAAGCACAGTCAGGATAAACAGAGATAAAAGTATTTCTAGTTTTAAGCATTAATTGTGAGAATGAAAACAGGGTGTGGAAGGCAGATGTTAATAAAAATGTAACGGATAAAAGATTATGATAAACAAAGCCCAGAGCTTTCTTTATTTTGTTAATAAGTGCGGTATCTATGGGCAGATGTTTTTCCAGACACAACAGAAAATATGTGAGAAAGGAAGTTCTCTTATTAATTTTCTACAGAGAGCTCCAAAAGATGAAAAGCTGAAACTTCTAATAGTGGGAGGATGAAAGCTAGAACTTAACTATTAAATGTAGGATTAATTTAACTAATGGGTTTAATAGTGAAAAGGGAAATTAAACTAAAACAAAGAATTTATTAAAGGGAAATAATTATTGCATTTATGAAGGGGAAAAGATATGTAGCGATAATCTCCGCTACAAGCACCTGCCGTCTACCAGTTGAGAGGTCTAAGCCTCTCGGCCACTGGTGGGGTTGAGATGATATGAAATTTATCTCAACGCTTTTTTTTTAACAAGGATATACAAATTACCCATGTTCCATTGGAGAGTGGGACAGCCGTGATAAGACTCATTATTGGGTAAAAAAAAGGAATGAGACCTGGAAACAGTGATTTTTATTCATTTAGACCTATTCCTTTAAGCGGCTTAACCGGGTTTTTCCGTCACCATAGTTTTTGAATTCAAAGGGTTATTTAACTCAAAATTGATATTAATGTTAATTTTTTGAATTGCATAATGTAAATAAATATCTAAGGTTATAAAATACAAATCCCCATAACAATATATTCCATAGCTTTTACTTTATGAATCATTAAATTTGAATACAAAATTTTCCAGGACGCTTATAGGGCTATAAGAAAAAATCGATTACAAAAAAAATCAATTTACCTCGCTAAGAATTAATTATTTTGCATAGATTTCCATTGGAGAGTGGGACAGCCGTGATAAGACTCATTATTGGGTAAAAAAAAGGAATGACACCTGGAAACAGTGATTTTTATTCATTTAGACTTATTCCTTTAAGCGGCTTAACCGGGTTTCTCCGTCACCATAGTTTTTGAATTCAAAGGGTTATTTAACTCAAAATTGATATTAATGTTAATTTTTTGAATTGCATAATGTAAATAAATATCTAAGGTTATAAAATACAAATCCCCATAACAATATATTCCATAGCTTTTACTTTATGAATCATTAAATATGAATGCAAAATTTTCCAGGACGCTTATAGGGCTATAAGAAAAAATCGATTACAAAAAAATCAATTTACCTCGCTAAGAATCAATTATTTTGCATAGATTTAAATGGATAAAAACCACTGTTGCAGATAGTACATGCAAAATTGTTCGGGACAACATCTTCCTAAATGAAATTTTAAGAAAAATATATATACCGATTTCTCAAAAACTCCTTACGTGACAGGAAAAAAAAAAAATTAGGTTGTTTTCAAAATCAGCACACCAAATAAAAGCAATATCAACTAAAATTCCTCTTGTATTTTTTAAAAAACTTCGATTTTGCAGGTATTTCTTGTTTTCTAATAAACCTGCAAATTTAACTGCAATAAAGAATGCATATTATATAGATTAGAAAAACTCTCAAATGAATATAATATTATCATACTACCCCTTTCTCTGAATAAATAACTATATATGGATACGAATTAAATAATTCCAACTGAGCGAAAAATTGCCCAGGCAGGGGATCGAACCCAGATACTTGGCTTACAAGGCCAATGCTTTACCGTTTAAGCTAACTGGGCACGACAACCGGTGAGTATTCTTCACCCACCGGTGTCATCAGTTTCACCGGATGTCACCGGATGATAACTTAACCAATCAGTTTGATTGTGTTTAAAAATGTAACTTATATATGGATAAATAAGTTGCTTGCAACCCCCCTGTTCTTGACAATTTTGAATTGTCTTGATGCCTAATATCACACATCTGAATTCGTCAGTCGAATTTTGAGATATCCTGTATATGGTGAAAACTTTCAAATATTATGGCTAAAAGATTTTTTTTCTTCGATAAAAAGGTATTCATATGCCAATAATACTTTTATAATGAAAATTCTTTTAAAATGAATAGTAATAACAGAACTATTCTATAACATGATCATATCTGTAGTTAAATAAATTTGCATACTTAATAGAAATAGAACGTAAATTTTATGATTATTTAATAAGTGAATTATCACATTATTACTATTACATAAAATTTACATATTTAATTGAATTATATATGTAAATTCTACGTATTACTAAAAACAGTGCTATTTTTTTTTTTTTTTTTTTTTTTTTTTTTTTTTTTTTTTTTTTTTAAGAAATATTTATTTTTTTGTTAGAAGTTTTTAAAAAAATGCCAACAAAAATATGGCATTTCTTCCTCTATTACTTAAATATGATAAGAGGTAATGTGTTATATTTAAAATAACCTTAAACCATTTAATGCCAGATACCTTTTCGATTTTCTTAAAAACACGAATGAGACAAGGCTTAATATTAACCGTTTATAACATTTATTTAATGTCCTCCAATAGGTTGATAGATAAATTAGAACCTATTGAAAGTTTAAATTATGTTTTTATACGTTGTCATTGGCAGGATTTAAAGAATATTTAGATAATCCTTGCCGTCAATAATATAAATGTATATTAGTTTTGCTTTATTATTATGGTTGATGATAATGTTCATTGTTTTTATAGCTTGTTTTAAATTACACAGAAAGTGTGTAAAGCAATTTTTATGTCAGGAGAAGCGAAATGTTTCAATGAAAATACGTTTCCTAAAATCAGTTTTTTGTATAATTATTCAGGTAAATAGAGAGAAATTTAAATCTTGCTATAAACATTTTTCCTGTATCAAAATTTATATTTTATTACAACGTAAATTGCCATATGTAAATTTTCACTAAATGTAAATCTGTGAGAAAATTTATGATTATTATAAACTTACCTAACTTAAGTGTTATGTTAAATGCAGACTACAATAACTATATTTAGAGGAATAAATCAAAATAAATATATTTGGTGAAGAATTTATTTTCATTTGTTTTAATTCTTTAAAATTTCAGAAACTTTCTGAGGATTATTTTTCAAGTTTTCAATTTTTAAAGGTGCCAGTATACATACATATTGTGCACAGATGTCATACAGTTACCGGGATACTTAACTAGCGTTAAAGTGTCATTATTTTGCTTTATATGTTAACTTGGATGTTGTTGTTTAATTATTAATAAATTGTTTATTTACTTTTATTTACGTTTTTTTAAGGTTATAGAAATTGTCTTGTTCTATAGTTATTAATTGATTTTGTTTTGATTTAATGTTAATTCCTTTTTAAAAATATGTATGTAACTGGTATTGGGAAACTGTTTGCAATATTGGCGTTAGAAAAACAAATGCGCTGTAAATCATTACTTTTAATACGTTTGGAAGTATCATGTGCGCAATAAAAAAAAAACATATATCCAAGAACAAAGCTAAATCACATTTTTTGCTACAACATGTGTGATTTTACGGATATTTTGATGCCGTTGGCTTCAAAATAGTCAGAAAAACAGTGGCCAAATGAATGGAAAAAAAATCGATTTTTTACATATTTTAAAGGTTATGTGTCCCTCTAATAAGCAGTAAATTACACATAAACGTAATATTCATTTGCTTCTTCTGTCAAAATATCATTTATATATTTAATCTTGTAATTATAAAATCAGCAAAAAACTATAACAAATAAAGCAAGAAATGCATTTTAATAAAAATTTTAATTTTACTTAAGAAAGGTGTTTTAATAAAAATAAAAGACATTGACATGTTTCGGAACCGTCAAATAAGTTCCATAATCATAATATCATATCATAATCATACAATAATCATAATATCATATTAATGTGATTTAGCCTTGTTCTTGGATATTATGATTATGGAACTTATTTGACGATTCCGAAACGTGTCAATGTCTTTTATTTTTATTAAAACACCTTTCTTAAGTAAAATTAAAATTTTTATTAAAATGTTTACATAAAAGGTGAATGTTTTAAAATCTGATGATTTAAAAATCAATTGGATTTAATTAACTTTTTATCATAGCAAGAAATACGTTTTCACCTTTATATCATAAATAAGAAAATACATATAGACTTGCATTTCTCAAATCATTAATCCAGATAATGCTAGATAGTTTTTATATTTGTATTAAATGTACGATGGGATCAAAACTTTCATCATAACCATTTATTCTTTTACTTGAAACAACAATTTTTCTACTCAATATATTACAGCTGAAAATACTTTTCATTAAGTTTATAAACATTATCATTGATAGGATTTGAAGCATATTGATATAATCCCCATCTTCATTTTTATAAATGTATCCCAATTTCTATCGACGGATTATGATTACTTTGGTTAATTTAATACTTTTTTTGAAATTATCCTGAGACATGAGCCACATCATATAAATTGTGTCTTTAAGACCTGGTAATCTTAAAGACATCAAAATAACTTTAAAAAAGGGTCACGTGTCTCAGGATAATTTCTATGACGTATACAATTGTGTAGGTGATCCAACATTGTAAGAAATAAGAAGGATTTTCTTAATCTACGAAAATGTATTATAACTTAGGTCGAAAATATATTAATAATAATTTGTTTCTAGTCACCAAAAATGTCGAAAGACGTTTTTTTATTTATAAAACCTCAGAAAACTATAGTTATTTAATTTCGAACTGCTATTATAATAATTTGAAAAGAAAGAGTTCTGTTGTTATTCTTTTTGCATTTCATAATTTTCAGAGAAACTTATTTTAAAATGCAATTTGTACTCAAAAACGGTTTATAAATAGCCTACTGAATACGTTTAAATGCATTATGAAACATTCAGATTTTGAAACTTATCATGAAAACGTCACTTAGCACCAAAATCACATATTAAAAATACTTCTAATAAAAAATATTGAGTTTAAATAACGATATTCTTAACATTTATGAGCACAGAAAGAGATGAAAAACTTCCTATATGTCGATAAACCCCTATTCCTTACTATCCTCACGACCATTATAACATTTTTTTTAAGAAGAAAAAATTGAAAAAAAAAAAAATATGTATAATGACGAGTTTAAATAATTACATCCTAATCATACCTCTAACCACAAAAACACATATAAAATATTTCAAATTGATCCTATTCATCTACTAAGAATGTATTTATTAAAAATACAAAACATTTCTCAATGGTACACAAAACAAGAACTTTAATATGAACTTGTACAATTAAAATAAAATGAAATATCAACGTTTCGCGTCTTCTTCCGAAATAACCCAGATGAAAGTAAAATAAGAGAATCTGTCGAAATCATTGCACGAGAAAAGAAACCTTGTAATGATAATTTACAATTTTTACTCACATGTAAGTGGCAACATATTTAAACTTTTGATTCATTTCGATTTTATTTTATTAGAAATATTATCTCTCGATCAGGAAGCAAACTTTTAGTCATTTCAACATCATATTTTCCTGAAGACGGTGCGAAACGTTGATATTTTATTTTATTTTAATTGTACAAGTTCATATTAATGTTCTTGTTTTGTGTATCATTGAGCAATGTTTTGTATTTTTAAAAAATAAATTCTTAGTAGTTAAATTTTATGGTGCAATTGTCTAGCATATATTTATGATTCTATTCAACTTTCGCAATTTATCATTTTAATTTATCATATATAAGTTACATATATATATATATCTAAGTCTCTGTGTGTTATGCAACATTCAGATTTCGAAGATTAGCACAAACATATCACTTGGCACACAAATCGAATATTAAAAATATTTCTTCCCAGTTAAGTCTTCCTAACTAAATTCCTGTTATCAGAGTGCCACCTATTATAAGTTACACATGTTAGTAAACATTCGACTAATTCTAATCGCAAACAGTCCCTTTGGAGATTATGTGAACATCAGTGGATTGAAACATCGACAATTCAGGCCTCTCTGGATTAATTAAAGAGGAATTACTGTGACGGTTTGCTTCTCACCTATCTTGTTTCAGGTGCAGTGGTGAAAATGGCGAGAGGTATTCAATCTCATAAGACTGATCGAAGAACAAAGTTTCCAACAAGATTAAATCCCGGAGCAATAATTTTCTTGTTGCCTGTTTCTTTCAGTTACGTTTTTATTGCAGACGTGGAATAGTAAAAGAAAATTTATGGATGAGAATATTTTTAAGATATTTCTGGTGCACAAGAAACGAATTTATTTGGCGTCTTTTTAATGAATATGTTTTATAAATTATGTCAAGTTTTTCAAATGATTTTCGTGGATATCTTAAATGGTTCGAAACTTAGTCAATAGATAGAAGGTGAAAATTTCGCTTTACTTGATTCTTCTTGTACATATAAAGTATTTAATTTATGTAATGTAAGAAACGAATTTGTTAGGTGTATGCTTAGAAATGGAAATATTTGCTTAGATTAAAGTAATTTTTACATATGATTCGCGTAGATATGTTAGAGATGTCGAAATTTCGATAAGTGATAGGTGATTAAAATTTGGCTTTACTTAATTCCAATTATTTATATTAAATATACAATATCTGCAATGTAATAAAAGAAGCAAGGAATTTTTTTTCTGCGCATAAAAATGTAAATATGATGTTCATATATATGATGAGCTTCGATCCGGACTCTTCAAATTCGTTACCAAAAAATGACCTCTTTTTAATTTTTAAAAATTTAAAAAGAATTTTTTAAAGGTAATTTTGTAGTAAGTAATTTTTGAACCACATGTTTTAATTTATCATATATAACTTATATATACAGGGTGTCCCAAAAGGTCGTTTACAAATTTAACATGCTGGTCAGTCATATCATGATGAACAATATTAAATAGGAAACTAAAGGTCCCAAACGTCTTCCAAAGGAGATATGCGCCATTAAAGTTTAGGGTCCAAAAATTCAAATGATTATAAAAAACAGAAAAATTGGTCGATTCGTTTGCGGTTTTCACTAAAACTATTCTTTATGTCAGTATTTTCATAAAAATAAATTATTAAGATAAATTTCAAAAAATGTCGATAGAGGGCGCTTTAGACTTTGGATTAACAATAAACTAGTTTTTACCATTATTTTTTGCATCTCATTAAATTTTTTTAGAAGCTTAGTCATAAAGTTAAATTTTGAGCTCAAAATCTAAATCGTTGGAAGTGGTTAAGTAGTGCAAACTGAATTGCGGGAGGAGGTTCAAATTTCAAATGATTATAAAAAACGGAAAAATTGGTCAATTGATTTGCAATTTTCTCTAAAATTATTCTTTATGTCAGTATTATATTGAAAATAATTTATAAAGATAAAATTGAAAAAATGCCGTTAGAGGGCGCTTTAGATTTTGAATTAACGTACAACTATTTTTTCCGTTATTTTTTGCATCTCATAAATTTTTTTAGAAGCTTAGACATAAACTTAAATTTTGAGATGAAAATCTGAATCGTTGGAAGTGGTAAAGTAGCGCAAACTTAACTGTGTTCAATGGGGGTGGAGAGGTTCAAATTTCAAATAATTATAAAAAACGGAAAAATTGGTCGGTTTTCTTTAAAATTTTTCTTTATGTCAATATTTCCTTGAAAATAAATTTTAAAGATAAATTTAAAAAAATCCGTTAGAGGGCGCCCTAAACTTTAGAATAACCAACAATTATTTTTAACTCTTTTTTTTGTTTGTTTGTTTGTTTAAAAAAAAAAAAAAGCTAATTAAATGCTGGCAAAAGTTTAGACTTAAATTTTGTGCTCAAAATCTAAATCGATAGGAGGGGTTAAGAAGTGCAAACTGACCTGTGTTCAGGAGTTGAAATGTTACCTTTCTCACCCCTCGAAAGCAGTTCAATTTTTGGCCTCTTAATTACTCACAACGATGCAGATTTTGAGCACAAAATTTAAGTTTAAACTTTTACAAGCATTTTATTACATACAAAAAATAACGGTTAAAAATAGTTGTTGGTTACTATAAAGTTTACGGCGCCCTCTAACGGAATTTTTTGAAAGATTTCTGTAAAATTCATTTTCAAGAAAATATTGATATAAGAATAGTTTTAGCGAAAACCGACCAATTTTTCCTTTTTTTATAATCATTTGAAATTTGAATCTCCCCACCCCCATTGAACACAGTTCAGTTTGCGCTACTTAACCACTTCCAACGATTCAGATTTTCATCGCAAAATTTAAGTTTATGTGTAAGATTCTAAAAAAAATTTATGAGATGCAAAAAATAACGGAAAAAAAATAGTTGAACGTTACTCCAAAGTCTAAAGCGCCCTCGAATGGCATTTTTTGAATTTTATCTTTATAAATTATTTTCAAGATAATACAGGCATAAAGAATAATTTTAGTGAAAATCGCAAATCAATTGACCAATTTTTCCTTTTTTATAATCATTTGAAATTTGAACCTCCCCCCGCAATTCAGTTTGCACTACTTAACCACTTCCAACGATTTAGATTTTGAGCTCAAAATTTAAGTTTATGTCTAAGCTTCTAAAAAAATTTAATGAGATGCAAAAAATAATGGTAAAAACTAGTTTATCGTTACTCCAAAGTTTAAAGCGCCCTCTATCGACATTTTTTGAAATTTATCTTAATAATTTATTTTTATGAAAATACTGACATAAAGAATAGTTTTAGTGAAAACCGCAAACGAATCGATCAATTTTTCTGTTTTTTATAATCATTTGAATTTTTGGACCCTACACTTTAATGGCGCATATCTCCTTTGGAAGACGTTTGGGACCCTTAGTTTCCTATTTAATATTGTTCATTATGATATGACAGACCAGTATGTTAAGTTTGTAAACGACCTTTTGGGACACCCTGTATATAAATATGTTTATGTATGTTATGCAACATTCAGACTTCGAAACTTAACATAAACACATCACTATTTGCACACAAATCGCTTATTAAAAATATTTCTTCTCAATTAAGTCTTCTTAACTAAATTCCTGTTATCAGAGTGCCACCTATTATAAGTTAGACATGTTAGTAAATATTCGACTAATTCTAATGGCAAACAATCCCTTTGGAGATTATGTGAACATCAGTGGATTGAAACATCATTCAATTCAGGCCTCCCTGGAATAATTAAAGAGGAATTACTGTGACGGTTTGCTTCTCACGTATCTTGTTTCAGGTGCAGTTGTGTAAATGGTGAGAGGTATTCACTCTGATAAGATTGATCGAAGAACACTGTTTCTAACAAGATTAAATCCCGGAGCAATAATTTTCTGTTTGCCTGTTTCTTTCAGTTACGTTTTATTGCGGACGTGGGATAGTAAAAGAAAATTTACGGATGAGAATATTTTTTTGATATTTCTGGTGCAGAAGAAATGAATTTACAGTGCTCAGCAAAAGTTTAGACACTGCTGTTTGTTAACCTTTGAATAAAAAATACGAACACGTGTGTTTTACAAATGGCTATACTTATTTCCAAATATATTTTACACAATGTACAATAAAAATAATGGTTTAATATAAGATAATATTTAATTTATCTGAAAAAAGTAAAATTTGCATATTGCAAAAGTTTAGACACTTTTTTGATTTTTAGCCAACTGTTCATGGAAGAATGCAAATTTCCAAGTTATGATGTCACATGTCTGAAGTATTTAATTATACCTCGATATAGCATCGGTTAGTGAAGATGCCGCGAGCTAAAATTAGATGAGGTAATTGACCAATTAGATGAGGTAACTGAAGTAGGAAAGCTGAAATGGAAAGGGAAGACTATTGCAGAAATTTCAGCAGCATTGAATCATCCAAAGTGGTCTGTCTATGAAGTATAGTCTAAGGATGACTCCTTCAAAACAAAACATAATCTAGAAGATCTTGTATGACGAGAAAATGAGACGACAAAAGGATCCAGAAACTGACATTTACACAAGTAATGATTGCTAATCACATTAAAATAAGCCAGAACTTTCTGTGTCGACGGAAACGATTCGTATATGAATTAAAGAATCAGGTAAATCAATTTACAGGAAAATGATAAAACAATCAGCTTTAAAGTATCGCTATAAATTGGCGATAATTCAATTAACTTGCAAACATACGTCATATTACTCAAAAGGTACGCTATGATATTCTGTAACGAAAAAAAAGTGGAATTTGAATGGCCCATACAAGTGGGCATACTATTGAATGACTTAAGGTAAAGATCCTGGGACTTTATTAAGTCGACAAAAAGAAGGTGACTTTTAAATAATTTGGTCCTCACTTAGCTTTAATGCTCGTGTATCTGTGGAGTTATTCATTGGTTGCCAAGCAACACAAGACTACGTACATACGTTGGAGATTAATTTTTAGTCATTTGGGGAACTTTTGCTGATCTAAAGTATGGATTTTAGCATCTATTCATGTTGCACACAAAAGAAAAATTTCATTTAACTCTGAAAATACTATTGATCTCATATGACCGGCGTGTATCTCTGATCCGGACCAAATCGAAAACTTTTGTAGCATCATATGTCGTAATGTTTATGCAAATTTTTGCTATAATTTTCTTTTAATGGGGTTCGAGCTGCTGTTGAACATGTTTGGTACGAAATAGCCCCCAAGTGACGCAGCATTTAGTTTTTTGATAAAAAATCACTTTCTTGCACTAACTGCAAACAATGCGGGTGCAACTCGATTTTAATTTGTAGTTATTTTTCTTTAAATACAAATTATCTATACTTTTTCCACAATGTTAATTTTATTTTTTTGTCATTATATTTTATGTAAAAGGTAAAATTCAAAATTTATTGTGTGTGAATAAAGGATAAGTCACAAGTAATATATGACAGATGAATTAAAAACATTCGGCACATACTTCTGAAAATAGAAGCGTAATCAATCATTGTCTAAACTTTTGCTGAGCACTGTATTAGATGGTTTTTTTTTTTTTTTTAGGGAAATATTTACATTGATTAAATAAAATTTTACACATGATTTGCGTAAATATGTTAGATTTGTCAAAATTTCGTCAAGTGATACGTGATTAAAATTTAGCTTTATTTAATTCAAAATACTAATATTATTAATTATACAATATTTGTAACTTAATAGAAGAAACAAAAGAAAACTTTATTTTTCTGGGCATAAAAATGTACAGTTGATGATTTTATATAAGAGACTTGAATCCCAAGTCTTCAAATTAATTAACATTAAAAAGGCCACATTTTAATGCTCAACGATCTAAAAAGATTTTTTAAAATAATTTTATAATAAATCTTTTTTAAACCATTTATAATTTTAAAAAAGTATTTTTTGAAGTATACGTTTAATTTATCATGCGTAGCTTATATATTTATAAATCAATCTCTGAGTATTATGTAATATTCAAATTTCAGAACTGAACATAAACACATTACGTAGTACACAAATCGCTTATTAAAAACATTTCTTTCAACTTAAGTCTTTTTAACTAAATTTCAGTTATCAGAGTGCCACCTATTATAAGTGAGACATGTCAGTAAACATTCGACTAATTCTAATCGTAAATAGTCCCTTTGGAGATTATGTGAACATCAGTGGATTGAAACATCGAGAATTCAGGCCTCTCTGGATTAATTAAAGAGGAATTACTGTGACGGTTTGCTTCTCACGTATCTTGTTTCAGATGCAGTGGTGTAAATGGCGAGAGACATTCAATCTGATAAGATTGATTGAAGAACACTCTTTCTAACAAGAATAAATCCCAGAACAATAATTTTCTGGTTGCCTATTTCTTTCAATTACGTTTTTATTGTGGACGTGAATTAGTAAAAGAAAATTTATGGATGAGAATAATTTTTAGATATTTCTGATGCAGAAAAAAACAAAATTATTGGGTATCTTTTTTGAAAAAGAAATTGTTACATAGACTAAACTATTTTTTACACATAATTTGTGTAAATATGTCAGATTTGTCAAAATTTCGACACGTGATAGGTGATTAAAATGCAGCTTTACTTAATTCCTATTATTAATATTATTAAATGTACAATACTTGTAATGTAATAAAAGAAACAAAAAAAACTTAATTTTTCTGGTCATAAAAATGTACATATGATGATTATATAAAAGGGACTTGAATCCCAAATCTTCAAATTCATTAACATTTAAAAAAATGTTCTTTTTAATGCTTAATGAGCTAAAAAGAAAAATTTTTAAAGTAATTTTGTAATAAAACATTTTGAACCACATGCAGTTTTGCAAAAGTAATTTTTGAACCATATATTTAATTTATCATGTGTAGCTTATATATTTATAAATCAGTCTCTGGATATTATGCAATATTCAGATTTCGAAACTTAATATAAACACATCACTATTTGCACACAAATTGCTTATTAAAAATATTTCTTCCCAATTAAGTCTTCTTAACTAAATTCCTGGAGTTTTTTCCCACCTATTATAAGTTAGACATGTTAGTAAACATTCGACTAATTCTAATCGCAAACAGTTCCTTTAGAGATTATGTGAACATCAGTGGATTAAAATATCGACAATTCAGGCCTCTCTGGATTAATTAAAGAGGAATTACTGTGACGGTTTGCTTCTCACGTATCTTGTTTCAGGGGCAGTGGTGTAAATGGCGAGAGGCATTCAATCTGATAAGATTGATGGAAGAACACTGTTTCTAACAAAATTAAATCCCGGAGAAATATTTTTCTGGTTGACTGTTTCTTTCAATTACGTTTTTATTACGGACGTGGAATAGTAAAAGAAAATTTATGGATGAGAATATTTTTTCGATATTTGTGGTGCAGAAGAAACGAATTTATCAGGCGTATTTTTTAGAATATATTTTATAAACTATACCAAGTTTTCACGTGTTTTGCGAGAATATCTTAAATATGTCGAAATTTAGTCAATTAATAGAAGGGGAAAGTTTAGCTGTACTTGATTCTTATTGTACATATAAAGTATATACTTTATGTAATCTAAGAAAAGAATTTATTAGGTGTCTGTTTAGAAAAGGAAAAGTTTACTTGGATTAAATTAAATTTTACAGATGATTCGCATAGATATGTTAGAAGCGTCGAAATTTCGATAAGTGATAGGAGATTAAAATTTGGCTTTTCTTAATTCCAATTACCTATATTAAATATATAATATTTTTAATGTAATACAAGAAACAAGGAGAAAATTAAATTTTTCTGCGCATAAAAATGTAAATATGATGATCACATACACAAGGAGTTTCAGTCATAACTCTTCAAATTCGTTAACAAAAAATAAATAATAATAATAATAATAGTAATAATTTTTAAAGGTTTAATAATTTTTTTAAATTGATTTTGTAATAAGTAATTTTTGAACCATATGTTTTAATTTACCATAAATGACTTATATAGATATATATAAATTTAAGTGTATTATGCAACATTCAGATTTCGAAGCAAACATATCACTTGGCACACAAATCGAATATTAAAAATATTTCTTCCCAATGAAGTCTTCCTAACTAAATTTCTGTTATCAGAGTTCCACCTATTATAAGTTAGGCATGTTAGTAAACATTCCACCAATTCTAATCGCACACAGTCCCTTTGGAGATTATTGGAACATCAGTGGATTGAAATATCGCCAATTCAGGCCTCTCTGAATTAATTAAAGAGGAATTACTGTTATGGTTTGCTTCGCACATATCTTGTTTCAGGTGCAGTGGTGTAAATGGCAAGAGGCATTCAATCTGATAATATTGATGGAGGAACACTTTTTCTAACAAGATTAAATCCCGGAACAATAATTTTCTGGTTGTCTATTTTTTTCAATTACGATTTTATTGCGGACGTGGAATAGTAAAAGAAAATTTATAGATGCGAATTTTTTTAGATATTTCTCCTGCAAAAGAAATTAATTTACTGCGTGTCTTTCTTTAAAGGCTATATTTTATATATAACTTTAAGTTTTTCACATGATTCAAGCAGATATGTTAAATGTGTCGAAAGGTGGTCAAGTGATAGAAGGTGAAAATTTAGCTATGCTAAATTCTTACTGTACATATAAAGTATATAATTTATGTAATGTAAGAAACGAGTTTATTATGTGTGTTTTTTGAAAGGGAAATATTTACATAGATACTAACTTTTACACATGATTCGCGTAGATATGTTAGATGCGTCGAAATTTCATCAAGTGATAGGAGATTAAAATTATGTTTTATTAAATTCCTATTAATTATATTAAATATGTAATATTTGTAATGTAATAAAAGAGACAAGGAGATAATTTAATTTTTCTATGCATAAAAGTGTAAATATGATGATTATATATATAAGAGGCTTGCATCAACTCTTCAAATTCATTAACATAAAAAATTCATTAACATAAATTCATTAGCATCACTCTTCATTAACATAAAAAAAACCTCTTTTTAATATTGAAAGATCTAAAGAGATCGTTTAAAAGTAATTTTGTAATAAGTAATTTTTGAACCATATGTTTTAATTTATCATATATAACTTAAATGTATATATAAATAAGTCTATGTGTATTATGCAACATTCAGATTTCGAAACTGAACATAAAGACATCACATAGCACACAAATCACATATTAAAAATATTTCTTCCCAATTAGGTCTTCTTAACTAAATTCCTGTTATCAGAGTGCCACCTATTATAAGCTAGACATGTTAGTAAACATTCGACTAATTCTAATTACAAACAGTCCCTTTGGAGATTATGTGAACATCAGTGGATTGAAACATCGACAATTCAGGCCTCTCTGGAATAATTAAAGAGGAATTACTGTGACGGTTTGCTTCTCACGTTTCTTGTTTCAGGTGCAGTGGTGTAAATGCTGAGAGGTATTCAATCTGATAAGATTGATTAAAGAACACTGTTTCTAACAAGATTAAATCCCGGAGCAATAATTTTCTGGTTGCCTGTTTCTTTCATTTACGTTTTTATTGCGGACGTGGAATAATTAAAGAAAATTTGTAGATGAGAGTATTTTTTAGATAATTCTAATGCAGAAGAAATGAATTTATTAGATTTTTTTGAAAAGGAAATATTTGCATTGATTAAATAAAGTTTTACACAGGATTCGTGTAGATATGTTAAATGCGTCGAAATTTGGTCATGTGCTTGGAGGTGAAATTTAGCTTAACTTAATTTGTATTATTTATATTAAATATCTAATATTTTTAATTTAATAAAAGAAACAAGCATAAAATTTAATTTTTCTGAGTATAAAAATGTAATTATGTAGATCATATATATAAGGTGCTTGAATCCTTGTAAGCTTATAAATATATGGACGTTTAACGCTTACGAAGTAGATTACAGAGTAACTATTACTCATAACTTTAACAAATTTAAAATTATTTGAACGAATCTTGAGAATGTAACCTTCTTTTGTTTTAAACGTAATGACAAAAAGAAAAATGCTGGAAGTGTATTATATAGTAGGGAGGTTGTATATATAATTACATTGTATAAGAACAATAGAAAATATAGATTTTTTAGTTCAATGTAAATTAATATAAGACTACATCCATTGCTTATCCTTCTGTTGATAGCATTACTTTTTATAGAAAAGGTAAACCTCCAGAAAGTATTAAAATAAGGTGTAATGAGGTAATAACGCGCCTTAAGGTTCTACCAATTTTCACTGCTGAGTTTAATATTTTTTTTTTTTCAGGAAATATAGAATTTGATGCAACAACTTATTGACTATGCATCCAAAAATATATTTTAGCAAATATGTATTCATAAAATGTAATTGCGTGAATTCTTGAACCATGCTATTTGACGTTATTATGCACCTATGTCGGTAATAATGCCATGCAAACAAAACTATAAAACAAGATGGAATAATTGCATATAAATTGCTCAGTTCTAAAATTACGAGCTCTTTAGCCCTGGAAATTGACAAATTGCTTTTACTTATCATTATCTGCTATATCAGTATGCAGTAATAATCTTTTGGTTTTTTTTCTTCTTCTGATATGAAAAAAAATATAGTATATAGGACATGCAAAATTATCTTTACCCTTTTTAGATTTCGTCAATGACAATAATGGTTTCTCGCGCATAAAATAAAAAATGTAAAAGAATCACTCTGGATAATAACATCAGAGGGTGGCGTTAATACCCTGATATACACTTTGAACAGTATATTTTAAACTGCAAGCTACCTCGCGACACATCCAAAATCTCTCATTATATTTTGAAACTATCTGAGATAAACTACAAATTTATGTAATAAACAAAGTATTTCCTAATAAATATTCTGTATTTAGATACGAGGACTTATCCAGAAAATTTTAAATTGGTTGTTCTCTCCTACGTATTTGTTCCAGCGACATCTAAACAAATAAGTGGTCTACAAATGGAACAAATTAACTTTTAGCGATTGTTTGTGATGAAGAAGATTCAAAGCCCTTCTGTACACAATCTGCAGTTTCCATCACACGAATTTCTTTAAAAGAACGCTTATTATTAACACTTAGTATTATTTCCAACCCTGGCATTATTAACTCGGAATACTTTATTTTTATTACTTTCTTCTATTTTTACAAGAAGGAAGTGCTGAAATCGTGAAAATTTTCTTCTTCCAGTTTTCGATGCGTTTAAATATTTTAATTTAAACTTTGTTATAAACACGATTTGATGATTTTTAGAATATGTCTTTCCGTGGGTCTGCCTGTTACTTTATGAATCTATAGTGACAAAAATATTGCGGGCGCTCTATCTCAAGAACTAATTTCACAAAACTAGAACTTGATTCAAAGAACTTGATTCAAACTGGTGATGATTTGTTTATGTTATATATTGCTGTACACGTGGCGATGCTATCCTTGCATTGTTTACAATATCCACAATAGCTCTATGAGAAGAATTAATGCACGGATTGTTATAAAGCATTAAATTCAGTTAATCCTTGATATAATTTGGTACTGGTTACTTTTTGGTGCAAATCTGACAATAGGCGGTGCTCTTATGTTGCATTATTCATGATTGTTTAAGTAGTATATTTTGTTTAAGTATTAAGAACAGTTGCAAGAATTTTCATCAAGCTTCAAATTCACTGAGCCCTTTGATGTAGATTATTGATGATCATTATTTTTTGTAGTAAATTGCTCAACAGTCGGTGCTGCTAAGCTGCATTTTGCACAAGAAAAAAAAATGAAAATTCAATTGCTTCAAAAACAAGCTGCATTTTGCATCAAAAACGTTATGTTAAACCACTAAAATTGCCATATTAGTAAAAATTTATATTTCTTTTTAGCCAATTACATAAAAAAACTTCATTCGACATTTGAAATAACACAAGTATGTAAAGTTAAATATTCAATACATTATTTTTTTTTTATTAAAACATAGTTGAGATTTACAGTATGACTTTTGGCCGAGAATTCCGACAAAAGCTTGATTAAATATTCATAAAACTTGAAAAGATACACATAACGTTATTTGTTTTATAAAGAATATTTAAAATTTCGACTGTTTTTACATTGACAAAATAAACGAAAATATGAATTGATTGTCATTCAAAAGGGCAAGCGCATTTTGCTTCGCAATTTTCTTAATGCAATATTAACTCTTTACTTCAGAACATGGCATATCTGGTACATAACTAAAAAATTATTAATTTTACTATTATTTCTAGTATTAGAAAGGTATAGAGAGATTGTTTTCATAAAAATAGAAAAAATTGCGCATTAAAGTGCTAAAACATTAAAATTATCAAAATACTTCGCATTTTCAATCTCAACTTATAACATTTCGCATTCAAGCTTAAATAACGCATAAATTTGTAATGGTAAAGATAAATTTTATTATTTAAACAATTTTTAGAGTTATTGTGTGAAGCATGGTAGTATAAATACGAAAAAATGTTAAGTAAAACTTCTTTAAAGCTACGTATTTTTTTTTCTAAACTAATATTTAAACTCGTGAATTCCTATAAAGACTAGAAACAAAATTGTGAGTACATTTAGATTTAAGGTGCAAGCCACATTTTGAAGGCAATTCCAAAACAGTAAAATTAACAAAATAATTTCAATATTTATTTTTACATTAATTCAATTACTCAGAATTATCATTCGTTCTTAAACAATGCATAAGTGCATGGAAGTATTTTTTTTTTTTTTTTTTACTTAAAAATAGATAAAATAAAGTATTAAAAAATCTATTATTAATAAAACTCATCTGAGCATTCGTTAAGCTTAAGTTTGGATTTTTTTTTTTTTAATTCTATAATATACATTTATTTAGATGGTTGCACATAAAACGTATTCTGTTTAGGAACTTAAAATTCTGCATAGAATATTTTATGCATAGAATATATTAACTAAATTGGGTATTACACGCGGGTAAAACAATACAACTGAAAAATAACTCTATAAAATATTGAGAGGATATGATGTATTAATTTACATCCTTTTAAAATATGTCTGGCTTTTTCCCAATTTTTTTAAATATTTTTAAAGTAAAGCAGAACTGACGTATTGTGCACAGAATATATTAATTAAACTAGGTAATATACGTGGGTAAAACAATATAACTGAAAAATAACTATTTAAAACATTGCGAGAATAAAATGTTATTCATATCCGTTCTTTTTAAATATATCTGGATCTTAACCAAAATTTTAAGTGCATATATATATGTATATATAGATACATATTTGTTTAAGTAAAGCAACAACTGTCTTATTGTGCGCAGGATATATTAGTTAAATCTAGTATTACATTGTTGGTAAAACAAAATAACTGAAAAATAACTTTATGAAATATTGAGAGTGTAGTATGGTTTTCATTTAAATCCTTTAAAAATATGTATGGCTTTTCACCAATCTTTTTATTATTATTTTTTTTTTTTTTAAGTAAAACAACTGTCTTATTGTGCATCTTATATATTAATTATTGCCACGTGTAAGTTATTGAGGACGAAGTGGTAATCAATTGCATCCTATTAAAAAGTATCTGGATCTTAACCAAACTTTAAAAATAAATTTAAATAAAGATGTAATGACAACTGTCTTATTACACTGTAAAAAAAAAAAAAAAAACGGTCGATCTACTTAAAAAACTTTAGTGATCCTTGTAATTACTAAAAAATTTTTAGTAATCTTAGTCGGTTACTAGAAAATCTGTAAGAATTACTAGAAAAAAGTTAGCAATGGATAAGAGTTAAAAATTTTACATTTTTAATAGTTATTACTAAAACTCTCTTGGTGTGGCCTTGATAGCATAGTTGTTATAGTAACGGACTCCAGGATAAAAGGTCCCGGATTCGATTCTGGACGCCGCCAAATACGTCCTGAATTTTTTTAGTGTAAGTACTCGTTAAAAAAGGGATTATAAAAATCCTTCAGAGCAGGTAGCAATGTTTTGGTGTTGCCATCTATTGTGGTTTTGCCGAAAATCTATCGCTTCAGAAGCTTGGATGCAGCTCGAAGGAAGCTGCTGTCCTTCGTCTGGCACGTAAAGGTTATTAAAAATAATTTTGGAGCTATTACTAAAATTTTCTTGGTGGCTCATACTAAAAATTTTTAAGTTAGTTATACAAAAAAATCTTTTGTTCAGTTTACAAAAGAAATGCTTGTTTCACTTGCAAAAAAAGCGTTTGTAATGGTTACTAAAAAAATCTGTGGAATACAAATTTACTAAAGAATTTTTAGTAACCTCTAGAATTTTTTTTTACAGTGTATGCATAGAATATACATATATTAATTACGTGGGTGAAACAATATACCTGAAATTATAAAATATTGCAAAAGTAAGATGGTATTAATTTACTTGCTTTTAAAATATATTTGGCAGTTAAGCAAAACTTTTAATTGATTCTTTAAGTGAAGCAACAGCTAATTTATTAAACATAAAATAAATTAATGCGACTGAGTATTACACGTGGATAACACAATGTACCTAAAAATAACTCTATAAAATATTGCGAGAATAAGATTGTATTTATTTACAGCTTTTTAAAATATATCTAGCTCTTCAAGAAACCTTTTAATTATATATTTTTTTTAAGAAAAGCAAAAGGCAATTGTTTTATTGTGCATACACTGTAAAAAAAATTTCAAGAGGTTACTAAAAATTTCTTAGTAAATTTGTATTCCACAGAATTTTTTAGCAACCATTACAAACTTTTTTTTTTGCAAGTGAAACAAGCATTTCTTTTGTAAACTGAACAAAAGAATTTTTTGTATAACTAACTTAAAAATTTTTAGTATGAGCCACCAAGAAAATTTTAGTAATAGCTCCAAAATTATTTTTAATAACCAGTACGTGCGCCCGAAGGGCAGGAGCTTCCTTCGACCTGCATCCAGACTTCTGAAGTGGAAGATTTTCGGCAAAACCGCAAAAGATGGCAGCACCAAACATTCCAACCTGCTCCGACAGGATTTTCATAATCCCTTTATTAACGAGACACTACATACATTCGGGGCGTATTTGGCGGTGGCAGGTTTCAAACTCGGGACCTTTGAGCCTGGAGTCCGTTACTATAACCACTATGCTATCAAGGCCCCACCAACTGAGTTTTAGTAAGAGCTATTAAAAATATAAAACTATTAACTCTACTCGTTGCTAACTTTTTTCTAGTAATTCTTACAGTTTTTTTTTTTGTAACCGACTAAGATTACTAAAAAAATGTTAGTAATTACAAGGATCACTAAAGTTTTTTTAGTTGATCGACCCTTTTTTTTTTTTACAGTGTAGAATATGTATATCAAACTGAGTATTACACATGGGGGTAAACAATATAACTGAAAAACATTCTTATAAAATATAGCGGGGATAAGATTATATTCACTTTACATTCTTTAAAAGTATATAAATCTTTAAATAAAGCTTTTACACGATATTTTATTTTATTTTTAAGTGAAAGAACAACAATTTCATTGTTCATATAATAAATGAATAAAACTGAATAATACATTTGGGAAAAATTATAAATTAAAAAATAACTGTACAAAACATTGGGACTATAAATAATTATTCGATTATATACTTTTAAAGCATATCGGGCTCTTCACCAAACCTTTTAAGTAAATTCTGTTTAAAAAAAGTAAAACGACAACTGTTTCTTTTCTTCAGTCTAGCATTTTTTAAATGATTTTAAACAATCTTTTTTCTTTGATAGATCATGGTCTTTTCAAAATAAAAAGACTCCCAATAAAGTTATGATATTTATTATTCCATTCCAAAATTCTCTCTGATCTTTTCTTCATGACCCACATTATGCTTGTTTCAAGAAAGAAGTTATATCTCCTACCTGTCAAAGTATATAAAAAAATGAAATTGAATAAATCAGATGATTTATTCAACTGCAGTTTTTAAATTTCCGCTTTCCTTGATTTTATCCTCATTAGAATTTTTCAATGAAACATAAATGGTTCATTTTAAAGCATAATACAAAAGGCTTTTGAGAAATATCTTTTTTTTTTTTTTTTTTTTTTTTTACTTTCTTCATTCTTTACAAGAAAAAAGTATCGGATTCATGAAAAATTACAACTTTATAAGTTTTGGATGCTCTTCAGACTGTTTGACTGTTTTTCAGAAAATATTTAAATGCTTCTTTGCTCCGCAGTCAGTCTGTGAATGAGATAATTTTTTCGTTCGCTGTATCTCATTAACTAATAGACGGAATATAAAAAAACCGTTAAATTTAGTATGTCTTTGATATAAATGCATGCCGATTAGTTTTTGGTGGAAATCGCGCAAGAGGTGGTGATGCTATGACATTTTTTTCACGGTTTTCGACATAGCTCTATCTCAAGAACTAATACCCGGATTTTCCTCAAATTTCAATTAAATTTAATCATTGATATAACTTGATCACGATTAGTGTTCATTTAAATCCTTTTGAAATATATATGGGTCTTCACTAAACCTTTAAATAAATTTTATTTGAAAAAGAATGTAAATCAATAACTATTTTTTTTTAGCATTGCATTTGCCAAGTGGTTTTAAACAATCTTTTTTTCTTTGATATATCATAGCCTTTTAAAGTAAAAAAAGCTTCCAACAAAGTTATGATACATAGTATTCCATTCGAAAATTCTCTATGATCTTTTCTTGATTCCCCCATTATACGTGTTTCAAGAAAAAAGATATATATCTTCTACCTGTCAAACTATTTAAAAGAATGAAATTAAATAATCAGAGGATTTATTCAGCTGCAGTTTTTAAATTTCCTCTCTCCTTCATTTTGTCCTCATTAAAAATTTTCAATGAAAAAAAAAGGCTTCGTTATACAAAAGATTTTTTTGAAATATGTCTTTTTTGAATAATTTTAAGGAAATATCTAAAGGTTCGTTTGTCTATAAGTCAGTCTGTAAGTAATCTTTTTTGTTTGATAGAAGCAATCTTTTTTATTTGATAGATCATGGCTTTTTCAAAATATAAAGGCTTCCAATAAAGTCATGATATTTATTATTCCATTCAAAAATTCTCTATGATCTTCTTTTGATGATCCACATTATGCATGTTTCAAGAAGATAAATATATTTTCTACCTGTCAAACTGTATAAAAGAATGAAATTGAATAAATCAGATGATTTATTCAACGGCAGTTTTTAAATTTTCTCTTTCCTCGATTTAACCTTCATTAGAATTATTCAATGAAACAAAATTGCTTCATTTTAAAACATTATACAAAAGGATTTTTTAGAAATATGTTTGTTTTTATTTTCTCCATTCTTTACAAGAAAAAAGTAGCGAATTCGTGAATATTTTCAACTTTCTATTTTTCGCAGAATTATAAATTTTAGATGATCTTGCAGACTTTTTGACTGATTTAAAGAAGATATCTATAGGTTAGTTGGTCTCTCAATCAATCGTAAGTGAAATGTTTTGTCTGTTTTATGTAATTAATTAATAAGCGGAATTTATTTAAATTTTAGATTCGTTAGTACTTTATATAAAGGAATACCGATCAGTTTTATTAGAAATAGTCCAACAGATGTCGATGCTATGCTATATTTTTCACGATTTTCGAAGAAAATCTACACTGTAAAAAAAAATTCAAGAGGTTACTAAAAATTTTTTAGTAAATTTATATTCCACAGAATTTTTTAGTAACCATTACAAACTTTTTTTTTGCAAGTGAAACAAGCATTTCTTTTGTAAACTGAACAAAAAATTTTTTTGTATAACTAACTTAAAAATTTTTAGTATGAGCCACCAAGAAAATTTTAGTAATAGCTCCAAAATTATTTTTAATAACCAGTACGTGTACCGAAGGGCAGGAGCTTCCTCCGAGCTGCATCCAGTGGATAAAAAGACAGACTTCTGAAGCGGAAGATTTTCGGCTAAGCCGCAATAGATGGCAGCTCCAAACATTGGTACCTGCTCCAACAAGATTTTCATAATACCTTTATTTAACGAGTACTTACACTGCATACATTCGGTGCGTATTTGGTGGTGTCCAGCATCGAACCCGAGACCTTTCAGCCTGGAGTTCGGTGCTATGACCACTAGGCTTTCACGTCCACACCAAGTGAGTTTTAGTAATAGCTATTAAAAATATAAAACTATTAACTCTATTCTTTTCTAGTAATTCTTACAGATTTTCTTGTAACCGAGTAAGATTACTAAATCTTTTTTAGTAATTTCATGGATTACTAAATTTTTTTTAACAGTGTGGGTTACGTGTATAAAACAATAAAATTGAAAAATAACTCTGTACAATGTATCGATGATATATTGATGCTCAATTAAGTACTTTTAAAATATATCTGGCTTTTCACCAAACCTTTTAGATAAATTTTACATAAAAAATGTAAAACAACAACTGTCTCTTTTTCAGTCTAGCGTTTTCCAAATGGCTTTAAACAATCTTATTCTTTGTGATAGATCATGGCCTTTCAAAATAAAAAGTCTCCTATTAAAGACATGATATTTATTATTCCATTCAAAAATTCTGCCTGATCTTTTCTTGATGATCCATATTATATTTGTTTAAAAAAAGAAGATATATCTTCTACCTGTCAAACTATATAAAAGAAAAAAGTTGAATAAATCAGATGATATACAGCAACTACAGTTTTTAAATTTACTGTTTCCTTGACTTTATCCTCATTAGAATTTTTCGATGAAATAAAAATACTTCATTTAAAGGCATTATACAAATGATTTTTTTAGAAATCTGTTTATTTTTTCTTTCTTCATTATTTTCAAGAAGAAAGTATCATGTGTCTCATTGTGCATAGAATATAATAGTTTATCTACGTGTGTAAAATAATATAACTGAAAAATAAATCTATAAAATGTAGCGAAGATAAAATTGTATTCATTTGCATGCCTTTAAAATAAATCTCGCACGTCAGCAAAACTTTTAAATGATTTTTTATGTGAAGCAACAACTCCCTTATAATTTATAAAATATATTAACTAAACTGAGTATTACACGTGGATAATACAATATAAGTAGAAAATAACTGTATCAAATATTGCGAGAATAAAATGTTATTCATTTACATCCTTTTAAAATATATCTAGCTCTTCAATAAATTTTTTTAATAAAAGCAAAAAACAACTGTTTTTTTTCTGCATATATAAAACTGGGTATTACACATGGGCAAAACAATATAACTGAAGAATAACTCTAAAATTCTACGAGGATGAGATTATATTCAATTTATATTCTTTTAAAATATATCTGGTACTTCACCAAAGCTTTAAGTTTTTTATGAAGCAAGAATTATTTTACTGTGCATATAATAGATTAATTAAAGTGAGTATCATACTTGGGAAACAATATACTTGAAAAATAACTCTATTTTTATAAAATATTGCAAGGAAAAGATGATATTTATTTACACCCTTTCAAAATATATATGGCACTTCATGAAAGATTTTAATTAAATTTTATTTTTTAAAAATAGTAAAGCAATAACTGTCACTTTTTCAGTCTAGCATGTTCCGAATGACTTTAACCCATATCGTACCAAGCATTGAAAGAAATATTATTTTTAAATAAAATCTTAAATATATGCTTCATTAAGCCTATGTATACACACAAAATCAAAAAACTTACCAATTTTTTATTAGCTTGATTGGTACAGGCTGTCCTAAAAATAGGACAATGGTATAATCCACTGCTATTCATTATTAGATGAATGGAATGGGACAAAACACCTTAAGCATAGTCCGACGTTACATTTTTTACATATTGTGGTTGGTTTTCCTGTACAAGGTTTTAGCTGGCATTTTCTTTGTTGGTTTTCTGGGTGTTTTATCAACACATGCTCATTCTGAATCCTTAAAAAATCTGCATTACTCTGTTGAACACCCAATTTTCTGTAAGATGGTTTTCTTGGAATAGAAATCCCCAAATAGGCAACTGTTATGTGCCTTCGAAAATCAAGCAGGCTCAGACTATTTTCTCCAAATAACGGATTGAGCTTCCATGAAGCAACAAGCGCTGTTTCAAATGCATTAACAAATAATGGCCAATACCATTTTTTCCCTTGAATTGAAGTGAAGTAAGATGCTGCATGATTATCAAACAAGTCTACTCCATTTTTGTATTTATTGTAGGATGTAATGCACGCAGGTATCTTTACCTGTTTTCAACCACCTTTTACTCTTCTTTCTACTGTTGAGATACTTTTGGTTTCTTCGAAATTAGTGATTACAGAAACAACCCGATTGTCATTCCACCGAACTGCGGCTATTTTGTTCCTTGTATCGAATCTGCTGTCAGAAAATCCACGTTTCAATTTCGACATTGCTTTTGAAGACATAAGTGGACACTTAGAGATTCTATTTTCTCTAACAGTACCTGTAACGAAGAAGTTTTTGGTTGCCAGAATGGATAGCAGTTCATGGGAAGTAAAGAAATTATCCATGTAAATTTTATGTATCTCAGGATTTGCAATTATTGACAGCAAGTTCTGGACAATTGTGTGAGATAATGGCTCATTCACTTTTTTCTGACATGGTTGATTCTTTTTAACCTTTGGATTTTTTTCTTTTGCCCTTCTAGAGTTTTCATAGCTTGGCATTTGGATGTTGATGGTACATTGTCGATAGATGCAGGTTCTGTTTTATTCTGCTTTGCACCTGGTACGGTATAATATAATACGGGAATCCGTTGAAAGAAGTTTGCATCCATAATTTATATCCAAATTTGACTGGTTTTCCTTTTATATACATCTTACAGCCATGTTTTCCAAAGTATCTAACCATTCTTTCATCAATACTTAAAAATTCCGAAAATACTCCAAATTGTTGAAGGCCTTCATTTAACAGATTATAAAGTGGCCTCACTTTAAAATAGCGATCATTCCGATCAAGTCGCAAGTTATCGTTAAAATGAAGATATTTCTTAATATCTGTTCCTTGACATCGATTTACTTACAAGTAAAGTTCCAGTGTCGGGTGCATTTTCCCAGTACATTTTCTCTTGAGGTAAAATATGATAACCGCTATAGAAAAGAATTGCTGAAAATTGTTTCATTTCATCCATGCTTATTTCAAAACCATGATTATTATTTTCTCTGGAATATTTAATTGATTCTTCAATTGTCAGCTCAATCATTTTCAAACAGATCATTTCAAAAAGTTCATTAGGAGATTTACCAGCCACATTACCTTTAACTCTTTGAAGTCACTCATGAGGAAATGCTTTTGGAGCACGTTCGAACTTAGGTTCGCATTTTTCCCATTTCGGATTTACAGAAATGTTTTCATTTCTATTTGGAACTAAAATTTCAATCGTTCCTGCAACCTCTGTAGAATCTACTTCATCACACATGATTTCTTCCACTTTCCTTACAGATGAATCATCAATGTCCTCTGTGTCACTCATTAAATCAGGATCTGGAGGTACAATAACTAATTCATTGTCATTGTCTTCAAAATCACTATCATCTAATGTTGTGTTAGAATAAAGGCCGACGATGTTAAAAATGAAGTTATAATTGTTATGTCTTGGTTGGTTGGTTCTGCCTGTACCATCAACGTTAACTAAAAGTCAATGGGTAGACCCAATTTAAAAAATGTAAAACATGTGATCGTAAAATGCCAAAAATGGATGGCTGAGAAATTGCGTTGTGTTTAATAATTCAAATACTTTCCAAAAATAACTCAGGTATAAGCAAAGTTTTACTTCCGTGGGTTAAGATTAAAACTGTGGTCAAATATGAAGTGACTCAAGACATGTAGTTCGTTCGAACATAAAAATTTATTTAAAACTTAATTGCAGTCCAAACTATATTTTAGGCACCGTGGTGGAATTAAATCAAGGGGAGATAAATACTTGAATTGTTGTTCAACTAAGTTTGACGACATACATTTCAGTCAGCAAAATTAGAACACTTATGCAGCAGACATAAAATAACTTAGTACAATTTAGATAAGGTATAAAAACGTATTTAAGAAAAATCAAAATGTCACCCTTTTTTGTCACGGTAATCCCTATAAAGATAATCCCAATTCAGCGGCTTTCCAAGCACATTTTTGGTAGGTGCAAGGCACTGGAAAAAGGCTCGCTATCCTGTAAAACTTGCCCTCACAAGAGCACCAAGGATTGGCTTTCTCTGTCTCTGCCGCCTGACACTAGCGAAACCCTCGGATTATATGCACGGAAGGGTTGCCACTCCAGAAAAGGCAAACTGCAACATCGTGCGCCAAAATATTGAAAAAAACCCGGGAATCGCCAACATCCACAGGCTAGCATGCCAAATGTGGCAGGCAGACAACGGGAAGTAAAAGTTAAAGTAATTAAACTGGGGATTGCAAAAACTGCGAAGAAGGAATCGCATAGGTAACCGCTAACTAAGTGCGAGGGGGGAGGAATGGACAAAAAGCGAAGCCAAGCTTGAGTTCAGAGGAACTCAAGTCGGAAAACAAAGTAAAAGGGGGGATAAAGCAAGGTACATAGGTCGTGAATACGACATACACCAGGACAACGGAGAAAAAAAAAAGGATGAATGAGTGAAGGAAATACCTACGCTCATAAAGACATTTTTTTTTTTTTTTTTTTTTTTTTTTTTTTTTTTTTTTTTTTTTATAAAAGAGAAAAACACGGAATGGGGGTATTCCACCACAATGTCTTTACAATCACATAAATTTTTGTAATTTACAGTAACATATTTAGCTGAAGAGCAGTGCATATTGACAATGCGAACAAAAAAATTCTTTATACAGATTGTAAGTTGTATGGACTTAACCACACAACACCTGCACGCGAAGGGAAAAAAAAATTCATTGGATCCAGACACAGTAGCGAGTCGGTACAACACTGGCCGACACCTGTACGTTAACACATAAAGGCTACTTATAATACTATAAATAAAAAAAAGGATCATTAGCATTTACATATTTTTCTTTTTCCTTAAGGTAACAATAATCAAAATATATACAAGTGACATTATAAATGATCATTAAAAAAAACTGTAAATGTGCTAAAATATACAAATAGCAAAAAAAAAGAATTTTTAATAGGTAAACAAAATAATGAGGTTATTCGGAATAAAACAAAGATATTTAACAAATTTTGAACTGGTGCACCATAAAGAGTAACTCTGCAGAGTAAAAATTTTAAACTTTATGAAGAATGCCAAAAAGTGCCTAGGACTTTAAATTTAGATAATCTAAACAGCATAAAATTTAAACTAAACAACCCCATTTATACCTGGTAAAAAAAAACAAAATTTAACCTTATACAAAACTTTAAAAGTTATACCACAGTACGCAGTCGAGTCAATATGAATAACAATTGCATGGTATGAAAAACATACCGTTTGTCAGAATGAACAACAATACAAATGCTTAAAATTACAATACGGAAATTAAAACTTTAGACAGCAATAGTTAATTACAAGCAAAACCGAAATGCTCGAACGAAATTTGAACTTTGTAACAGAGAAGTATCATTTTAGTAAAGGAGCCTGGTAAAACCCTACATTTAAAACAGTAAAGGTCTTTTTACAAAACAAAATTCCTACAGAACCTTGCAGGAGTGAGATAAATTACTACTTAGATTATATTCAATATTTACAGACAGATAAATCTTACACAAAACAGTCTCATTTTTCTATCATCGATGAAACAATGCAAAGAAGCCGCCTGGGACTTTTTTTTTTTTTTTTTTTTTTTTTTTTTTTAACCAGCTAGGTAAGGGGACAGCTTTTAATTAAGTAAAAAAAACAAAACTCGGTTAGAAACAAAACTATTTAAAGTATAAATGCAGCAGTAGAAACCTAAACATGCAACTTGCAAAAAAAAAAAAAAAATTTAACAGGTCTTAACTAACTTTAAATTAAAATTATAAATTTTAACCACTTAAATTTACAGAAATACAAATGAGACCCAAACTTAGAAATACTGTAAAGAAAACAATGGATTTAGATAACAGATTAAAAGAACAAAAATAAAAATTGATGATACTTATTAGAGAGAGTCCTACAGGAAAGGTGGAAACGACATCGCACAAAGCGCCTCCCGGGCCAGTGAGGAGCACCTGTATATATGTCACAGCAGCACAAGCATGAAGAAAGGTGGCCAGCCGATCCGCACACATGTGGAGACTAAGACAACTCTACAAAAAAATCCTTGATTAATAAAGAAAATCATTCTAAGGCTTGGATGTTTTACGTCTTTCTCGAAGTGCATATCTAGGCTGCACATTTGTATTAGGGTTTAAAACACTAGAATTCTGGCATAAAGCGCTAGGTTGTACTTGAGGAGGAGCAGTGGGGGTAACTGGTTGACCCTGGTAAGGACCTGTAGACCTCAATTTCTGTTTACGCCTGTGCAACTTTTCAATCCGATCAGTATGTACAAGGAGCGATGAAGCATGGGCATCGTCTTGAGACGTAATTTGAAGTAGGGCTGGAGAGATTATTTTCTGTACAGTATAGGGACCTTGAATTTTCCTCTCAAACACACTTGGAAATTTCACATAAACTGTATCACCCACTTCAATTTTTGAAAATTTTCTATTAAGACGGGATTTAGCATATAAGTCCTGACGGCTATTTTCATTGTTTGAGTATGCATGTGAGTAAACCTTTTCGAGACTCTTTGCAAAATTTGTAACTTCTTTATTACCACTAATTTTCCATGCCTGATTCCCTTTATAGTTATAATATATATCACTTATCTCTCGACCAAAATGTAAAAAATTCGGAGAGAATTTAGTTGCCGGATGAATGGTGGAATTATAGATCGACTGATGTATCTTTACAGCAGTGAAAATATCAAAACCCTGAGAAGCCATGGTTGTTATAGAAGATTTAATTTGAGTATTGACTCTTTCCGAAATTCCATTAGCCTGGGGGTGCGAAATAGACGTATGTCTGAGATAAATACCCAGCAATTTACTCAAAGAGTGCAACAATTCACTAGTAAATTGGCTACCTTGATCACTCAAAAAAATCTCGGGTCTTCCATGGGTGGCAATATAGTGTAACAAAGCTTTAGAAACAGCTTGAGCAGTAATATTATTGAGAAGATATATTTCAGTATACCTTGAGAAATGGTCGGTAACAGTAAGCAGATGTGAATTCTTAATGGGTCCAAGAATGTCCATAGAGAATTTCTGATTAGGGGCCGTAGGAACAGGAGCTGGCAGAAATGGCGCCTTGTTATTTTTATGATGTTTATGTAACATGCACGTCTCGCATGATTTAACAAAATTATACACATCAGAAACAAAATGCTGCCAAGTAAAGCACTTTCGCAAGTTCTGCAAAGTCTTATGAATACCAGCATGTGAAATGTGAGCAATAGTAAGAGCTTTTCGCTGGAGAGAAGGTGGGAGTACCGCTCTATGCAAATCAGTATTCTCATAAGAATAGTTCTTGAAAAAGCAAAGAAAACCGCTCACAGGGTGGAGATAGTATCCTTTCAGTTTTTTGCCCTTCTTGCCCCTATGCAAATCCTGAATAATTTGCTTTAATTTGGTATCCGCCAACTGTTCTTTAAGAATAGTCTCGTCCAGGATTTCTAAAATAGGATCCTGAGTATTTGGTTGATCAATAGCGTTTACAAAGTGATCAGAGCCTTGGCTAAGATTTTGAAAGTTATCCCGTGATGCTAAGAATTGTGGTTGAATATCATTATGTAAATCATTTTTGCTATTAACAATTGGTAGAGGTTCTGAAGATGTAAGAAGGTCCGGATTAGTAGTGAGATCCTGAGTTAGTGGATCAGTCGGACAACGACTAAAATAGTCAGCCAATACATTTTGTTTGCCCGGAATATGTTCGAAATTGAATGTATACTGGGATAACTCCATAAGCCATCTAGTTGTCACATCAGCTGGTGAACTTGACTTTTTATATTGATTAAGAGGCTTAGCATCAGAAAGTACTGTAAATTGTTTATTAAACAAGTAATATTTAAATGACGTAACCCCTTTATAGATTGCATAAAGCTCTAATTTAATAGGTGGAAATTTCTTTTCAGATTCAGTAAGTAGTTTAGAATAATATGAAACAGGAAGTAGCCAGTCATTTCTTTTTTGCATAAGAATTGCCGAGATGGCTTGCTTAGATGCGTCAGTATTAAGGTAAAATTTTTCATCCCAATTTGGTAAATGTAACACAGGTTTCTGAAAAAAAATTTTCTGAAGAGACTGGAAAGCAGTCTGCTGCTGTTCATGCCATACAAACTTTATCTTTGGTTTAGTTACATGTATAAGTGGAGCGACGCGATCAGAAAAGGAAGGAATAAGAGCACGGTAGAACGAGCAGAGTCCCACAAAACCCTTAGTCTGTCTCTTCGTTTTTGGAGTTGGAAACTCAATTATTTTGGATATGTTACTTTCAATTGGGGAAACTTTATGATCTTTAATGTTAAATCCCAAAAAATTTATGTCAGTTTGAAAAAAGGAAGACTTTTCTGGAGAAAGTGTAACATTATTCTTGATGAAAACATCTAGTATTTTATTTAATTTTTCCAACATTTCCTGAAAAGAATTCGCACCGACAACCATATCATCCTGATATGAAAAGCAAGAGTCAACACCAGACTGTTGTATAAGAGTGTCAATCAATTCTTGAAACGTAGAAGCAGCTGTCTTTAAACCAAAAACGAGAACCTTAAATGTAAAAACTCCCCAAGGAGTTATAAATGATAGCTTATCCTGCAGTTCCTTCGGAACAGCTATTTGCCAATATGCCGACGGAAGGTCTAAGGTAGTAAAATACTTGTATTTAGATAACTGTAACAACAAACTGGAAATTTTAGGAAGGGGATACGAAGAGGGAATAATTATGGCGTTAAGTAATCTCAAATCCAAAGCAAGTCTATATTTCTGAGGCTGTGACGGATGATTTCTTTTTATTTTAACTAACAACATGGGACATGCCCATGAAGAGTTTGACCGCCTTATAATGTTCGCTTTTAACATATCCTGAATTTGGTCAAAAGCTTCCTGTTCTAACGCTTGAGGAACTGGAAAGGGGAGTGCCTTAATAGGATGAGCGTTAAGCAAATCAATGTGTGGAGAAACCAAGTCAGTTCTCCCAATCGTATCCAACGACTTCGAAAATGCCTGGGCTTTATCACATAATAGTTTAACCAATTCCTCACGTTGTTCCTGAGTAAGATGGTCTAGATTAAAGTCATTAGGTGAAAGTTCCTTAATTCTCTTTCTGATAACCTCATCAGAAGGGACAATTAAATTACATTGATGCTGTTCCTCGTTATCAAAAGAATAATTCTGAATATCCTCATCGGTTACATTACAAACAGTACCCAATTTAGCATTTTTATTCAGATGAATATCATTATCCGAAGTGTTTTCAAGGACAATAATAAAAGAATTTTTTTTAATATGAGACAAGGAGTGTAGCGATTCATGTCCTATAATTTTTGGATTCTTAACCGTTGGCATAAAAACAAAATATTCACTTGGCTCAACTGAGAATTTAGCACGAACATAGACACACGATTTCCTGGGAATCTTAACTTTTCTAAAGTTTTGAACAACTATTTCAGGTTCACGGTTAAACGATTCATTACCATCCGATTGACTGTTATCTTGGATGGATTGAGTGGCACTGTCCGTGACATCACTTGAAACAGAGGTGTCAATAATATGACAATTGTATTCCCCTTTTTGAGATTCGTTAATAAATGGAATAATTGAATCCTGCAACAGCGCAGAATTAAACGCGGGGGTAATAGACATACCTTGTTTCAGCATAAAATCATAACCCAAAATTATTTGAAAGTCATTATCAAAACTAGCAATATAAAAGTTATGTTTAAAAAAAAGGTTACCAATCTTAAACGACAACATAATACATCCCTTAAATTCCACCGTGGAATTAATTGTCGATATATTTACTCTATTAGACAGATAACGAAACTCAATTTTATCTTTTATGGCATAAAAATGTTTAGTATCAATCAACGACAAAGTTGATCCACTGTCCAGGAGGGTAGTAACCTCAATCTTATTTAACTTTAACTGAATGCATGGGAGTCGTGCTGTCGTATGAAATGTGCTACAAATTAGATGATCAGTATTCACTATAGTCTCACTATGATCCACAAATATGTCCTCAGTTTGAGATGAACTATTTGTAAAGGAGAGACTGTCAGTTTGAACCATCTCACCCAATACCGGCTTGTTAACATGATGAGAGACCGGAGCGCCAGTTACCTCCGTCTCTCTAAGTAGTTTAAATTATGATGACGTTTGTTCGGAGAGTTCCGTTTAGACTTCGGTGACTTATCTTTAACCTTATTACTATTTATACAGCTATTTTCTATCAAAGCCTGAAATTTAAAGCAATTTTTCATGACATGACCCTTGGCTGCACAAAATGAACACGTCTCAAATTTTGCACCACTCAATCTTTGCCTAGAATTGTTATTTCTTTTGTCAAAATTTCGCTGATGCCCCCGCTTTTTTTCCTGAAATATCTTACTAGGAGCAGGTTGAAATCCCTCATCCTGTGTATGACGCAAATGAAAGACCGGTTCAACCGGAGCACTGTCCGTTTCACAATCAAGTGAATAAATAACAATCAATTCCTCGGTTCTATCAATAGCGAGTTCGAGGGAGTCAACTTTTTCCTCTAATAGTCTAAATTTAACATTCCTAGGTAAATTCTTCAAAAAATAGTTAAAGGCTATTGAATCTAAAGCAATATTATCAAGTAATGGGTATGCAAATCTGCAAAGCTTGCGAATTCTACACGCAAATGCACGGGGGGTTTCATTAACGAGCATTGAACACTTATCCAATTGATTAGAAGCTTTACACTTATCATATTTTCTTCCAAAAAACTTTATAAATTCATCTCTAACCTCAGATAGAGAGTCAAGTTTCAGGTTAACAATTGTATCCAAGTAAAAATTCAAAGCCTGATCCTGAATTTTAGATTTCAAAATTGCGAGAATTTCTCTATCAGAATAATTATTTAATTCCTTAACTTCTGTTAACTGATCAAAGAAAAATTCAACCGTTTCTGGAGATCCAGAATATGGCTGAATTGAAATTTTCGGTGGAATGGATTTAGGAGGCATAATTAAATTTACTATACCTTTTTTATAAACTGAAAGTTTAACACTCGCTTTTAAAAATAAAAAGCCAAGAAAAAAGATCAATCTATCAGAGTTACAGCAAAGCCCAATCTTCTTAAACAAGTGTGCACATAATTCAATTTCTTAATAATATAACCAATAAAGTTAGCTTAAAACATGGATAAATTCTTGACAAGATATAACGAAAGCAATACCACAAATACAGTTTAAAATACCCAAAAATTGTACAGTCAACTTCTGAATTTTACTCTATTTCCCTACAAAACCTCACATATTTCTATATATAAACTTAATCATATACTACAACGACTGTGTTTTAAAAAGAAAAAAAACTAATATAAGTAGACTATACAATTGACGAAATTTATAACTTCACCTAGTATCAACTTACACAATGTCCCGTTCCTCCACCTCTGCTTTATTTCGTTTATTTAAAGGTTATTGCGGTTGCGTATTTTTAAATTATATTGCTTTTCAACAAAATATTTGTCCATATTATCTTGACAATACACACTATGGAAATTTACAATACGAAGGAAACTTTGACAAATTATCATAATAAAATATATATGTTATTCATACCGTTTCAATTGTAAATCCTAAAAGTTGAATAAAGCTTATAAATGACTTCAAACTTTCCACAAAATCCGGTACATCTGTCACAATCACTAAACACACTGTATAAAACTCAACAGTTCACGGAAGAAGGTCACGGCATCATCTGTTGTGTTAAAATATAGGCCGACGATGTTAAAAATGAAGTTATAATTGTTATGTCTTGGTTGGTTGGTTCTGCCTGTACCATCAACGTTAACTAAAAGTCAATGGGTAGACCCAATTTAAAAAATGTAAAACATGTGATCGTAAAATGCCAAAAATGGATGGCTGAGAAATTGCGTTGTGTTTAATAATTCAAATACTTTCCAAAAATAACTCAGGTATAAGCAATTTACTGAGAAATTGCGTTGTGTTTAATAATTCAAATACTTTCCAAAAATAACTCAGGTATAAGCAAAGTTTTACTAGTTAAAAATTTACGAGACGTTTTTAAGCATTAGGATCTAAGTAGTTTCCGAAACGAAGCAAAGGGAAACGACGTACACAATAGTTTCACAATGCAAGTTTTTTTACTTTCTTACACGGGGAATCTCCTCACACTAACCAGTCTGACACGTGAACACGCAGGGCAAGTGTACCTAACACCTGTAGACACACGTGATTTGCAGGTGTTAGAGAAACTATTTAAAAATTATCTGTACAAATGTTTGGAATATCACAGAGAAGAGTGGATTATCCCCATTACTTAATGTAGGGATTATGTATCAGTGGATTATACCATCGTTCTATTTTTAGGACAGTATGAAATATAAGGAAAATAGACCATTTAGATATATATTTTTAATATATTTTTTTATCGGTAGAAAAGTATAGAATATTACCTCTATAAATTTATATAACCGTTATTTTTAATAGTAAAATCTTTTAAGAAATAATGTATTGAATATGTAAGAAATAAATCTTCAAAAAATCACCATTTTGAAAAATTAAAAAAAATATTTAACATTAGTTTAAACTAACAATAAGAGCAGATATATACTTAACAGACTTTTAAAAATATATCGCCTTTAATTTGAATTAAAATACTCAAAAGTATCTATATAAAGGCCATTCATACATGGTGTCCTATTTTTAGGACGATGGTGAAATATGGGTTAAACAATCTTATTTTTATGTGAAAGATCATGGCCTTTTTTAATTAAAAAGACTCCCAATAAAATCATGATATTTATTATTCCATTCAAAAACTTTGTATGATCTTTTCTTGATGACCCACATTATGCTTCCTTCAAGAAAGAAGATATATCTTCTACGTGTCAAACTATACAAAAGAATGAAATGGAATAAATTAGATGATTTATTCAACTGCAGTTTTTAAATTTCCTCTTTCCCTGATTTTATCCTCATTGGAATTTTTCAATGACATAAAAAATGCTTTACTTTAAAGCATTATACAAAAGGCATTATATTTTTTTTAAAAAAGCATTATATATATATATATATATATATATATAT